>JACRUU010000011.1:4566432-4631432 GCA_030449085.1 Kryptopterus vitreolus | reverse complement strand
CTTATTGTTGGAGTCAAAGCTGCAGACTGGTTTGTGCATTGGTGGGTTGGGCAATGGGCCTCCATTCACAACCTCCCCGATCAGCACGGTCTTCTTCTTCTCAATGGCAACTGACTTCTTCGGAGGAATGGGTACTTCTGGCTCCTGATATGCAGTACGACTCAGCTCAACCATGCTAGAGAAATTACACAAACACGACTTGTTGAAATTCAAATTAAACTCTTCAAAATTAAACATTTTGCCATAAAAGTCAGAGAAATGAATTGTTAAGGGCGTAGAAAACCCTTACCCGTCTGTAACGTTAAGTCCGTAAAGCTGGAGAAATTCAGTGGCTTCGGAAGCATTCCGAAACATAAGCATTCGAACCAAGTCTTCCACGGGGAAAATGGTGGACCTCTGAGAGCTTACAGTGAAGGCTACATTCAAGGCTTTCAGTGCAGAACTCCTAACCTATGATAAAAATAACGATAAAATAAATGTGCAAATTATTAATAATAATAAATGGTAAAGGTAAAAGTTTGGATGAGAATCAAAATTGAGTAATCGGTTGGTACACTTTTGTACCGTTTTTAAAAATAAGCAAGTAAGTAAATAAATAAAATACATTTTAGTTATTAATTAGACAAAAAATATCTACATTTACAGTAAAAATGTATTTGCCTGAATAGTACTCACTTGGTTAAAGTATCTGTGGAGAATGCAGCCAGATAGATAAGACGCTGCTGTCACCAGCTTGAAGAATTTGACAAAGTTGTTGCTGTTAAGAGCTGAAAAAGCTTGGACTGCAAACTTCACTTCCACTGAGTCGCGGACCTCTTTGCGAAACTGTTGAATTTCACTATAGAGAGAAAAAAAACCCTGATACATATCACTGACAATGTACACAGCATTCTTTAAAGTTTGGAAGGAAAAAAAAAAGCTACTTGTCTGAAAAATATCTAACGTTATCACTTTCAGTATCTAAAATCTTACCGAAGAATATCACCATCGTTGAGTTTGAGCAGAACGTTGTACTGGCGGAATTCTGCCTCGTTATGACAGTACACGTCCTTGGTTGCCAGGTCTTGATACATCTCTTTCAGGCTCTGGAGGCACTTGGTCATGTTCTCATTATTAATCTTGGCATCAAAGGACATCATAGGCTCCTGGCACAGATGATGAGCACAGTGGATGTGGAATCGAGTGCACTTCTCTATCAGAGACACGGTCACCGGGTCACAGAGGTGCTGCTGGGTAATATCCTGTGGAGACACATGACATGGCGGTCTATAATCAATGCAGGATCAATGCACGACTGCCATGTCGGCTTTTACCTCTTACCACAAAAAGCAGGTTGTAAAGTAGAAACAGGGAAGCAAGCCCACCTTGCGAATCCCTCTGGTCCGGTTCCAGACAAAGTCGTACCAGTCTCGGAAGTTACTCTCCCCCTGGTCCATTATCTGTGTGACCAGGTAGTCCATTGTCATGCTCAGTACTGGCAGAGGCCGAAGCTCATGAGGGAGAGGTTCCTCCTGATCAGCCGAGGACCTGCTGTACTCTTTAACGGCAGCATAATGGTCCACCTGTGAAGCAGAACAGACTGATTTCAATTTTCCATGCTATGGATGTCAGGATGTAATTTGCTGGAAATGGTGGCTCAAATAAACAGACAGACAGACAGATAGATAGACAGAGTCAGACAGTCAGAAGCATAGACAGATAGATAGAGACAGATACTCATTTAAAAAGATTTAAGGAATATTATTTGAAGACGAACATTTTCTGCATCAGGAACAAGCTCGAAAACGCTGAGTTGGTTGCGAGTTTCTCTCATGTAGCGCTCCTTTTCTGGGCACATATCCGGACACGTGCCCACAAACACTTTGTACATGTCCAAGTCCGTTCGCTTTGGTCTCACTGGAGAAAGAAAAATGCATTCTGTGTTTACAGGGAGAAGAAAAACAGTATAAATGTACATGCGGCTGAATAACAGTGGTTATTTACATTGACGAAGAATCTTGTCTCTCTGTTCGAGAAGACGGTACTTCTCCTCCGCCGTTTCAGCGATTTGACCGATAAGGGGCTGGAGCGACAATGGCATGGTCACTGGTCGATCTACAGTCTGATCCTCTGAGCTTGCATCCTGCTGAGGGTCACTATCAAACTGGAGGGTTTTGGCTACAGAGGACCTCAAGGAAGGAGATCTAGAACATCAACACACACATCTGATCTTACAACCAATATATATATATATATATATAAAAAAACGCAAGAGCATTTATTTAACAAACAGTAATAAAAAAGTAGCAGAGATATTTTTGGAAGGCTCAAAAACAGAATAATTTTTACCCTTTAACATTTGAGGTGCTGACCGCAGGAGATCTGAGCAATGGTTTTCGTAATGGGCTGAGGCGAGTGCCCTCTGTCCTGGACTCCTCTTCTGCACTAACCACATCTTCTGAAGGTTTCCCCTTTTTTGTGCCACTGCCTGAATAGGTAAATATCATTTACATTTTTACTGAAAATTACACAATATTGAGATGACACACACACACACACACACACACAGCTACTGCACTCACTTTGTTTCTTTCTTTGCCAAAATATGTGCACACCAGTCCCTTGAATATATTTCCCCTTCTTTTTTGCCATTGTGGCAGATGCCTAAAAAGCAAGGTGAACATTTAAACAGTTAAGTATGATTCTGTATATATAAAATGACCTATATGAATATTTGCAAGAACACGTTTTGATTAAAACTTACATGATCATGGAAATGCACAATAGCAAGATTCTTTTCAGGTCTGCAATACACTCTGTGCACTTTCCCAAAGCGACCAAAATGTTTTTTGACAATGTCTTTCCGATTGAGGTTGGCTGGGATTCCCTTGCACTGAATGACCGTGTGATCAGAGGGGGAAAGACTGGCCAGACTATCATCGCTCTCTTGACGTGAAACTCTTCGTGACGGGGTACTGGTCTCCGCTTCAGGCTCAGAATCTGCAATGATATAAAAACAGTAATGTTTTAGAAAGTCCACTAGGGCTTCATAACATTCCCCACACATCACAACTTATCTAAACTCACCAGGCTTATCTTGATTTTCCAGAACATGTCTAATAGGAGCTTGAGGTCTTGGTGGTGCGAGTGGAAGCTCCACATTTGGAACAGTCACAAGGTCTGATCTTTCCCCGGGAGCCTTTTCCATGGTTCGAGCTTCTTTTTTAGCGGTGCTGCCTGATGTTTTTGTTAGACTGTTCAATGCATTCATAAACAGTCCTCCAGTAGCTCCACGACTCCTAACAAGGGGACGCCTGGATGTGTGTCTATTTCCTGTAGATTCACCTTGTGCTTCATCAACTTTGGAAATTTTCCCCGGACTAATATTTGGTTCGCTGGGCTCTTCTTTTCGTTTCACAGCCTTTTTGAGACTTCCAAAAGTTGCCTCCCCTGAGCTCTCCTCATTTTCCATCTCTGGGTTCTCTTCAGGCTTCGAAACGCTAAATGCAAATGAAGATTGTCCAGAACGCACCTGGGGCTGTATGACTTTGGCAGAGAAGCTAAATGCAGAAGGAGCACTGGAAATGCTAGAGGACTGAGGAGCAGCAGGGGCAATGATGCTGCTGTTGCTGTTGGCGGGATTGGCTGGTTTAGAGAATGTGAACTGGAGAGTGTTTCCACCAATCATTCCACCTGCTGTCTGAGACAGGCTAGGGGTGGTAACTGATGCAGAAGGAACTGCTCCAGGCTGGGAGAAACTGAAACCCAGAGTGCTTGGTTTTACACTCTGGAAAAGTGAGGCACCAGAGCTACCAGGAGCACTGCTGTCTGAACCACCAGTAACTGGTTTAACTGAAGCGAAAGACTCCAGACCTGGACCAGGTTGAACACTAGGTGGTACCGGACTCACGCTGAAAATAGGTTTGAAGAGCATTTCTGGTTGATTTGAAGACTTAAAACCAAATTTGGATCCAAAGCCACTTGTATGTGTATTGTCCTGGCCACTAACAGCAGCCGTTGTGGTAGAAAATGCCGATGTCTGTCCAAACGAAGGTTGACCAAAGTTAGGCTGTGATCCCCCAGCACCAAGAGTAGTGCTAGGGAGTTGAGTGTTACTGGGAGAAACACCAAATCCAGATGTCTTTTGTCCAAATCCTGAAGCCTGGCCAAATGCTTGCACCTGACCAAATGCAGGAGTTTGACTCTGTCCGGTTGAGGGTGGTGACGCTCCAAATCCAAGTGTTGCCTGTCCCAAAGATGGCTGTCCGAAAGCTTGAGAATTGGATGGAGACGAGAATGACGTGGCTTGTCCTAAACCACCACCTTGACCAAAGGACTGTGGCTGACCAAACGACAATGTCTGGCCAAAAACCGCCGGCTGTGCAGATCCCTGAGCAAAAGCGGATGGCTGACTAAAAGCTGAAGGCTGGCCAAACGGTGACTTCTGCCCAAAGCCGATGTTCGGTGGAGCGCCGCTTGAACCCGGCTGACAAAGTGACTGGAACAGGCCACTACCCGGACTGACATTAGGTGTCTGGAAAGCACCTTGTTGTCTACCGAAGACATTATTTGGATTCATTCTGAGTAAAAGTAAACGAGAATCCAAATCCAAAATACACAACAACAAACAAGACTGTTGGTTCACAATGAGTGAGCCAGTTAGTCACCGCAACCTCAAACGGGTTTTAAAAACTCCAGAACATTATTTATGGATGAAACTGTAATAAGTTTATGAAGAACTTCCTCGGAAGTAATAGAAAAGTTAAAACTGCGAATAGAAAGAAAATCCTGTCCGCTAAACAGCCATTATTAGTTCGCAAACAGCGGCAGAGAGCGTACTCACTGCGTCTCGAAGCAATAATCCTGGTTAAAATGCAAAGATTACATAACGTTCGGTTAACTTACTAACGCGCCTTCAAGACGTCACAATATCCGTGTGTGTATTAATATAAGCTATTATTTTTTACTCGTTAGCAAAACAGCTAACACTGCGCAACAGCGCTGTTTTTTTCTTCGTTGTTGTAATGGCGGGTTTGTAGCGTATCACCGACAGCAGCAGCGCCTCCAAGAGTCTGAAGGACTGTCTATAGACGCCAGCTTTTTTTAAATGATGCTCGCTGCAGAGCCAAATGGGAGGAGCTAGAGCCTTAGCCCCACCCCTTTCTGGAGCTCCAGACCCCCTCGCTCGATCTAGTGGGCGGGGCTGGAAGCGCTATCAAGCGCCACCAATGTTATTGCGAGTTAAACCGTAATGGAAGTACATCTTGTGATGCGCAACAATAGATAATATTCTCTTATGTTTCTATAATATTTGACATAATTATGACGGATTGTTTTCAGCACGGTTAGTATATTTTCCGTGACAAACGTAACCTTGTTTACATAATCCTTTATTGTAAACAACAATTCTATACGCCACTGCATTACGTAAATATATGACAAGAGCATTACACACACACACACACACACACACACACACACACACACACACACACACACACACACACACACACACACACACACACACACACACACACAGAGTATACGTGTTTCTAACACCCTTAAAACGTATTTGTGTAAACGTGCCGTATTCTTTTCTCCTTATTAAGATAAATTGTTGATTGTTGACCTACACATGTTGCACTGGATTTATTTTTCTATTAACTCAAATTGTGATATGTGCATCTAAACCTAAAATAAACCTTAAATCTAGATAAAATGTTATAGTAAGAAGTCATACAATAATATATTAATTTCAAGAACACAACATAAGTAATGTAACACAGAAAAAACTAACGAAAAAACTAACAAAAAAACGTAAGTGAAGTATGTGAATTCAGCTTCCCAAAGGGTCTCACAACACAATAACTTATTAAATGAATAATATATTTTCAGTTTAAAATGCACATCTGTGTGTATAAGTAATTTAAAAATAAATTCAAACCTAATTTATTGCAATTCAAACATCTTTACAATCTGAAGCCTAGAACCTTGTTTAAACTTGTTTAGCTATGAACGTAATTTGCAGTAGTATATCTGTGTTCTTTCTAAACATTTACATTATATATATATATATATATATATATATATATGTGTGTGTGTGTGTGTGTGTGTGTGTGTGTGTGTGTGTGTGTGTGTATATATATATATACACACACACACACACACACACACACACACACACACACATATATATATATATCTTCATTCATTCATTCATTCATCTTCTACCGCTATATCCGATATTCTCGGGTCACGGGGAGCCTGTGCTTATCTCAGGCGTCTATGGGCATTAAGGCAGGATACACCCTGGACGGAATGCCAACCCATCGCAGGGCACACACACTCACATTCACACACACATTCATACACACATTCATACACTAGGGACAATTTTCCAAGGTGCCAATCAACCTACCGTGCATGTTTTTGGACCGGGAGGAAACCGGAGAACCCGGAGAAAAAAACCCTGAGGCACGGGGAGAACATGCAAACTCCACACACACATGGTTGAGACGGGAATCGAACCCGGATCCTGGCGGTGTGAGGCGAACGTGCTAACCACTAAGCCACCGTGCCCCCCTATATATATATACACATATACATATACATATACATACTCATATTACAAATAATTAATGTTCTTAGAGAAATGTGATTTGAGAGAGAGCAGGTGTTTTCTTATATAATTTGACTTTAAGTAGACACATCTTTCCGCTCCAGGAAATGAAAATGGACTGGTCGGTCTGCCACAAGAACAGTTCTGTAAAGAGCTTTGACCTCTTTGATATTAGGATCCAGCTTCACTTCAAATTGTTGTATTATCTAAAGAATGGGAAAGAAAACAACAAAATTCAATATCCAAACACACAGTATATGGCTGAAATATAAAATAGAAACATCGATCCCCTCGGAACTTATGTACATTGTATAGTGAATAGTTGTCACAATAAAATCTGCATAGTAGAATTTGTGAACCTTATTAATGGTTGTATGGCCGTGTATAAGATTATTCAGAAACAGAGCCATGTTGTATTTTGTTCCTATTTTAGTCTTGTTTTTGTCACATCACTTTGACAAGGATCTGTTTGTCATAAAGTTGTAGCAGTCGTAAAATTATACTGAAGAAAAGGGGAAAAATGTCTTCAGCCCACTCTTTTTGTTTTGTGCTCACTCTAGTTCATGCTCTTGACCAAGCATCACAGCATTATTGATGGCATAAAAAATATGTCTTTATATTTAGTGCATTAATAAAAGTAACAAAAGTTCAATATTTTTGTTTATTCATTCACTCATTCATCTTCTACCGCTTTATCCTCTTTACAGCACACACATACACTAGGGACAATTTTCCAAGGCGCCAATCAACCTACCGTGCATGTGTTTGGACCGGGGGTAAACCGGAGAACCCGGAGAACAGGTAACACTTCATAAATCATATTTGGTATCTTACCCTTGCCAGTGCCAAGTGCATCTCCAGTTCAGCAATACGTTTTCCAGCACACCCTCTCACTCCGAAACCAAATGGGATGGAGCCAAATGGATGAGGCCTTATTCTCCCATCCCGTAACCAGCGTTCTGGCTTGAACATTTTTGGTTCTATGAAGACTGTCTCATCATAGCTGATTGCGTAGTGGAAGACTTGAAATGATGTCTGTGTAGAAGGGGGGTTCATTAGTAAAATGTTGATTTTAGTTGTAAATGCACAGTTAAAAGTCTTACCTTTTTAGGGAAGAAATGTCCTCCTATTATGACATCACTTTCTGACAAAACCCGTCCATTCCCAGGAACAACTGGGTACATTCTGTATGATCATCACAGTGTTAATAACAGATAAAATAACAATGTCAAATTGTGGTGGTCGGGCCTGAATTAATACATGTACATCCCCATCATAACACTGTTTCGTATTTCATTCATTTCTCTCCTTCCAAACATCCACCTTAGAGTCTCCTTGATGACAGATTTGAGGTAAGGCATTTGGTTTATATCTTCAACTGTTGGAATTTTGTCCCCCTTTACAATGCTGGTCACTTCCTGATACAGTGTGTCCTGTGCTTTCGGATGTTGTGAGAGCAGGTACAGGGTCTTAAGAGAAATTACATTTTATTCAGTCTTCATTCTACAAGAACTATAAATCTTGAAGCAAAATGTTTTTTTGGAAATAGTTAAAAAGAAGGTTCATGATCACTTTAATAGATAATAAACATCAATAAGTGTTAGACTAACTAATATAATTCTAGTTAATTAACCAAGAATCTTGTGGCAGAAATAATAACAGGACATTATAGCCACAATAAACCAAAGTACATTTGAAGGCAAATTCTTTTGTACTTTTACTCAGGTGAAATTTTAAAGGGAGCTCTTTTACTTTTATTGGAGCCATATTTTACCAAGGGTATCTCTACTTTAAATAATGTACATGGTTTGTGTACTTTATCCACCACCATACTGATTTCATTTCTCAAACCGCACTCACATTATTAAGACCAGAAATAAATCATAGATGCATGCTAGAAACACTGTACCTGCAGCTCATGTACTCGATTGTAGTATCCATTAATTGTCATCCTGTACATTAGATCTAGAAGAGTGACCTCAGGGATATCAGCCATGGTCTTCATATTTTTAGGACAGACAGAAACTGCAACATTTTCTCCTACTGATCTCTGTATCCTCAGGCAAGCAGCGGTGGGCTTAAGGAACTTACGAAATCCGGTGAAATCTAAATCAGTGAACAGGATAATGCGAAAAATGTATACAGTAGATCCAAGCTATCACTAGTGGTTCCTTGAGCAAGGGCCTTAACCCTTAATTGCTCTGTATGAGGGCGTCTGCCAAATGGCGTAAATGTATGTAAATGTAGATCAAGAGGAAAGTTTTCTTTCGTATTTTATCATCACCTGCTTTTTAGAAATTCAATGTCACATGGATGTATACTAGGGGAGGTGGCAGCTCAGTGTTTAAGGCACTGGGGTCGGCACCAGAAGGTCGCGGTTCAGAGTCCCAGCACTGCTGAGCTTCCATTAGTGGGCCCTTGAGCAAGGCCCTTAACCCCCATTTGCTCAGTCGCCCCGAGCTGTTAGGGTTACACAAACCTGTGCCATTCTAGTGCCAGTCCCAAGCCTGGATAAATGGGGAGGGTTGTGTTAGAAAGGGCATGCAGTGTGAAACATGCGCCAAAACAAAATGATCACAACTCAGGTCTGTGTGTATAAGTCATTTATTAATAAAATAAAACTGTATAATGAGCTTTATTAAGTGGATACATAGTGTTCATGACTATTTATTTGTTGAAGCAAATTTATTGCAATTCAAATGTCTTTACAATATGATACCTAGAATCTAGCTTAACCTTTTTTAGCTATGCATGTTGGTGTTTTCTTATATAATTTGACTTTAAGTAGACGCATCGTTCCGCTCCAGGAAATGAAAATGGACTGGTCGGTCTGCCACAAGCACAGTTCTATTAAGAGCTTTGACCTCTTTGATGTTAGGATCCAGCTTCACTTCAAATTGTTGTATTATCTAAAGAATGGGAAAGAAAACAGCAAAATTCAAACAGGTATATGGTTTTGAGTGTGTTGCGTGCTTTGAGCAGTAGGGGGTGCTGTTGTAAAGGTTTTTCTTCAGTTTCCCTTTGGTGAAGCGGAGCGAGCAACGTGGGTATAGTGTGTTGTGTTATTATTATTCCCGGTGTGCTCGTTAGTATATGTATGTTTGGTTCTTGAACTCTACTTTTTGATTCGGGGGTAAACCGGAGAACCCGGAGAAAACCCCCCCCCTGAGGCACGGACTGAACATACAAAGTCCACACACACATGGCAGAGGCGGGAATTGAACCCCCAACCACGGAGGTGTGAGGCGAACGTGCTAACCACAAAGCCACTGTGCCCCCTAAATAAAACAATTAAGAAAGGAAAATAAAATAAAAACTTTGAAGAACTTTTTTCAATTACTTGGGGAAGGTCTGTTATATAAAACAAAAGTTTGTGGGGAAAATTAAGCTGTCATCTTCTCGGTGGCACAACTGGAAACCCTGACACAAGTGATTTTTATTAGCAAAAATTATTCTGAACACAATTCTCTTTTTATAATGTTTTCTACCTTACTTTCAATCAGTATATGTCCTGCCATTTATATTCCTCTTTAACTTCATAACCAGTGGTTACAGATTCAAGACAAATCACTCAAAATGACAAACCAAGAAACGTCCATTAAGGAAAACATTTTTGACCCAAGTATTTTCACTAGTAAGTATTTACATTTTGAACTTATGTCTCAACTCTGTATGTGGTCTGCAGTGAAAACATGTTAATAAATAAACAGGTAGGTAACACTTCATAAATCATATTTGGTATCTTACCCTTGCCAGTGCCAAGTGCATCTCCAGTTGAGCAATACGTTTACCAACACACCCTCTCACTCCGATCCCAAATGGGATGGAGCCAAATGGATGAGGCCTTATTCTCCCATCCCGTAACCAGCGTTCTGGCTTGAACATTTTTGGTTCTATGAAGACTGTCTCATCATAGCTGATTGCGTAGTGGAAGACTTGAAATGATGTCTGTGTAGAAGGGGGGTTCATTAGTAAAATGTTGATTTTAGTTGTAAATGCACAGTTAAAAGTCTTACCTTTTTAGGGAAGAAATGTCCTCCTATTATGACATCATTTTCTGACAAAACCCGTCCATTCCCAGGAACAACTGGGTACATTCTGTATGATCATAACAGTGTTAATAACAGATAAAATAACAATGTCAAATTGTGGTGGTCGGGCCTGAATTAATACATGTACATCCCCATCATAACACTGTTTCGTATTTCATTCATTTCTCTCCTTCCAAACATCCACCTTAGAGTCTCCTTGATGACAGATTTGAGGTAAGGCATTTGGTTTATATCTTCAACTGTTGGAATTTTGTCCCCCTTTACAATGCTGGTCACTTCCTGATAGAGTGTGTCCTGTGCTTTCGGATGTTGTGAGAGCAGGTACAGGGTCCACACCAAGCTGTTGGATGTCTTAAGAGACATGACATTTCATTCAGTCTGCAAGAACTATAAATCTTGGAGCAAAATATTTTTTTTAGTATTCAGTATTTTTTTTAGTATTCAGTATTTTTACAGTTGTCTTACTGTGTCCACTCCTGCCAGTAGAAGTTCAGCAATGCTTCCATGCACGTCCTTTTTGCTCATGTTAGTGTTGGCGAGCAAATAGCTAAGATATTCGCCTTCGACTTCCTGACCTGCATCCAGGCGCATCTGAATATCCTCCATCTTCCTGTCAATTAACTTGGAAGCTATTCAAAGCCACACACATATTTTTCTTAAATTAACCGATCATACAGCATATTTTATTTTAGCTGAAAAAAATATTCAGAAATAGAGAAAGATATTTGAGGTTATAGTAATAGCTCACCAAATTTGAAGATTCCATCCCAACCACCCATGAAGCGCTCCCAGTAAGGCAAATAATTGCGTGCCCACTTGGGAATCATAGCCGCATGCAGATCGTAAGTGAACATCTGGGCAATGGAGTCGATGAAGTTCTTAGTCTCATCTGGAATCTCATTTTCAAGACACCCAATCCGTGTCTCAAACAGTATGCGGGAAATTCCTGAATGAGCAGGAATTATAGCAGGAATGAAAAGTAAGTTGCTTTATCCTTATCATACATCTATCTCTTCACAACAAGTCAATATCAGGTTACACAAACAGGTTGCAGTTGTAATTAAGATCCGACAGATCATACCTTCTAGAGAGAAGTAGTACAGTTCATTGGATATGTTGGATACCAGGTCTCCAGTGGGGCTCTTTTTGCGCAGTAAGCGTATACGTTTAATAAAATCTGTGACCACTTCATTAACCACATGCTCATACTTCATTGCATCCTTTGGATGCAGCATACGCTTGTTCAGTACAGATCGGAGTTTGTACCACTTTTCTCCTTCTCTGATCAATATAGAATATTTTACACTGTTTAGCTACAACCAGATATCCCATGCACCCAATGCAACGCACATATTCTATATTTCAAATAAATATTTCATGAGAAAAAATATCTGTGAACAAATTAAAATATTATATGGCGGAATCTAAAAGATGAATCTGGCTTACTCAGTAAAAGGGCCATATGCTAAGCCCCTAATTTCTCGATATTCAGTCCAGTGTGTCATGTGTCCTCTAGAAGGGAACTTCTCATCTTTTCTCAGCAGTTCCTCCAGAAGATCCACAGTAGTAAAAGTTACAGTAAACTCACTGCCTATTTTTGTCTTGATCATGGGGCCATGACGTTGTTTATAGTACAGCTGGGGATTACAAAATAGGAAAAAAATATCAGTGCTTTTTACTTTTACTTTTTAATAAATATAGCAAAAGAGTTTAAAACATTGGTTGTCATACTTTTTCAGATGGAGGCCACCTTGTGTAGGATGAATCATTTTGAGGCCCGACAAAAGAACACTCATGACGCAAAACATCCTTAAACTTACAATTTTACTTTCAAACTTTAGGCTGTAGTGTTTTTTTTTCACAAACATCTTCTGTATTAACCTTCCCAGATTACTTCTCAGAAGAATGTACCAATTTTAAAGAATATTAACATTTATCAGTGTGTTTATTGCTAACCGTTCTGTGCACTAGTATATCAACAGAGGTTTTGGTGAGGATTGTGAAGAAAAATTGATATAATTTTATTATTTTTTAATATTTACATTGTTTTTATTACACCACAGTTTACATATTTTGACAATCCTGACATACAGGTAAAATATATTTTTTAAATCATTTCCTAAACAGTAGTCTAGAATTTCACCTAGGCCTCCCTAGCGCCATCTGGTTTAGCACCTAGCACCACTAGTTTAAAAGTTTCAAAACCTTGTCCTGATTTCACACAATTGTTCTTCAGTGGAGGACAGTAATTTGCATTTGGAGTATATACAGTTCAACAGCAAGCAAAACATTTAGAGAATAATAAATGACGGAAGAAACTCCCGACTCTAACTGGTAACAACACCCATGGCCTTTTTTGCACGATTTTTGGAAATAGTTAAAAAGAAGGTTCATGATAACTTTAATAGATAATAAACATCAATCAGTGTTAGACTAACTAATATAATTCTAGTTAATTAACCAAGAGTCTTGTGGCAGAAATAATAACAGGACATTATAGCCACAATAAACCAAAGTACATTTGAAGGCTACCTTTGTACTTTTACTCAGGTGAAATTTTAAAGGGAGCTCTTTTACTTTTATTGGAGCCATATTTTACCAAGGGTATCTCTACTTTAACTAATGTACATGGTTTGTGTACTTTATCCACCACCATACTGATTTCATTTCTCAAACCGCACTCACATTATTAAGACCAGAAATAAATCATAGATGCATGCTAGAAACACTGTACCTGCAGCTCATGTACTCGATTGTAGTATCCATTAAACATCATCCTGTACATTAGATCTAGAAGAGTGACCTCAGGGATATCAGCCATGGTCTTCATATTTTTTGGACAGACAGAAGCTGCAACATTTTCTCCTACTGATCTCTGTATCCTCAGGCAGGCAGCGGTGGTCTTAAGGAACTTACGAAAAGCCATGGTACAAACAGAAAGTCGAACGGGAAGTCTCTCAGTCTGAATATGTACACAGCAGCTCAAGTTTCACCGTACACAAACCGCTGTAAGATCAGTTAACCATTTACATGCTGTTCTAACACCAATCTGGGTGTAGGCAAATCTGGAACACACACACAAAACACAGAACGACAGAATTTACAGTTTCCCTCACCAAACATACTGCGTAGTTTTATCCCTAAAATATCATTGTGTTTGATTAATAAAGAAATACAGGCAGCAAATCTAAATCAGTGAACAGGATAATGCGAAAAATGTATACAGTAGATCCAAGCTACCACTAGTGGTTCCTTGAGCAAGGGCCTTAATCCCCAATTGCTGAGTTGTAAGTCGCTCTGTATGAGGGCGTCTGCCAAATGCCGTAAATGTATGTAAATGTAGATCAAGAGGAAAGTTTTTTTTCTTATTTAATCATCACCTGCTTTTTATAAATTAAATGTCAGATAGATGTATACTAGCGGAGGCTCAGTCGGCCCCAGCTGTTAGGCTTGCACAAACCTGTGCCATCCTAGTGCCAGTCCCAAGCCTGGATAAGTGGGGAGGGTTGTGTTAGGAAAGGCATCCAGTGTAAAACATGCGCCAAAACTAATATGCGGACCAGCCGCTGTGGCGCCCCCTATAGGAAGAAGACGAAAGAAAGGAAAAAAAAAAAGTCCAATGTATGGCGATCAACTGCATATGCTTGTTTAGAGGGAATCCACTGTAATACAAATAATCTACAAATGGAGGGCATTCAACATGATCACAACTCCTATCAAGAAGCACCAGAAAGATAATAAATGAGGTAAAGGTCATCCCACACATCACCTCTAAAGAGCTGCCGATCTCCCTGGCAGCATCTGGTGTAAATGCATGTGTGTCTATAAATGTGTCTCCAATCAGACAAGATTTAGACAGACATGCCATTTACAGTATGGGACGGTTGCTAGAAAGAAGCCTCTACTCATAAGCCTTGGATTTCAGAAACCTCTTAGAAGTCCATTCTTTGGACAGATGATTCCAAAATATATTTATTTGGACATTTGGTTTGCAAAAGCCTACAGGGAAATCCAGGAAATGAGCCTCCTCCCAACAGTAAAGCATGGTGGTGGAAGTGTGAGGGGCTGTGGATACTTTTCTGCCTCTGGGCCAGCAAGACCCAATATCATTCAGGGAAACTTGAATTCTCAGAACCATCAACAAATTCTTGAATAGAATCTCCTGTTATCAGTGAGAGAGCTGAAGCTGCTCTTAAACATTTAAGAAAATTCCCCCGAAGAATGGCTTAAAAGAAAGAAGTTCCACACTCTTGATTGGCCTAGTCATAATCCAGATGTCAATCCTATTTGAAATGTTGTTGCTAGACCTGAAGCGTGCGGCACATGCCGGATGTCCTTGTCCACTCTCAAATGGCTCTGGTCTGCAAGAAGGAGTGGGCAAAAATCCCCAAATACAGCCATGAGAGACTTGTCAGTGGTTACAGAAGACGTTAAAGTAGTGGCTGCAAAAGGAGCTGCCACAATAAACTAAATAAAAGGCTTCACTTACTTCTGCACATAGAACAGATAGATATACAATTGATCAACATATATCTGACATATAATAAAAAAAAAAACAGGTGATGATAAAATAAAAAGGTTAAACAGGAAGGTCTGAACAGATGTGTACACACACACACACATATTTTCAGCAGGATATTGCTATAATAGAAAAATGATATCAGGGCAACTGGAATCCACCAATGACTACTGTTGGACACTGTGTGATGCGCAGTGTTGGGGAGTAACTAGTTACATGTAACCACGTTACATAATTTAATAACCAAACACAAGTAACAGTTATTTCTTACAGTTACTGAGAAACTTGTAATTAAATTATTTTCTTCAAAAATAATGTTAACGATTACAAATCCCTTTTTTTCCCATAGAATGTTATTTTAGTAAGTGCCACCTAGTGGTCAAATGAAAGTAATCAAAAAGTAATCATATTTAATTAATCAGTTACTTTGCTTTTATGATGTAACTGAAAAGTTACACTTCTTATTACATTTTGAAAAGCCTCATTTGTAATCTGTAAACTATTACATTTCCAAAGTAACCTTACCTGTCACAATCGGCAAAATACCTTTCAGGAAGCAAAACGTTTCAAGAAAGTCTCGTGTAACGTTATTTGTTTTGATAATGCTTTTTCATTACTTAAAAATGCTAACTTCAGTAGGTTTAAGGTTATAATTTCATTATATTTAACTCACATAGACACTGAATAAATCACTCAGGACTTTTAGCAATTTGTTCAGAAATTTATTAGGTGTATCAATCCGACCGTCTATTTGGCTTAATGAACATTTTTGCCTACTCTGTAAGGTAAAATGAGTGTACAATGTCATTTTTATGTAGCATAGTGTCTGCAGAGGATCATTTGTTGATCAGTTGGGTTTCATGTATCCCTCTCACCTCTTAACATTTGCCTACAAATCACAGACTGGACCTTATAGTAAATTTTTTGGGGGGATAGATAGCTAAGGGTCCTCTCCACAATGATACACAGGGCACTAAACAGGACAATATCCTGATCACCTCTAACTTCAAAGGAATTCCAATGGGAAGGTATTCACACCCAGCTGCAGGCACCAAATTTCAGGGTGCTAGTGTATATCCCCCAGGGAGGGGTGTAGCTCAGTGGTTATGTGCTGGTCTACTGATCAGAAGGTCAGGGGTTCGCGCCTCAGTATCGCCAAGCCATCCTTTGGCCCTTTAGCAAGGCCCCTAACCCTTGCTGTATCATGGCTGACCCTGCACTCTGACCAAACAAACCAGCATATTTAGTCATTCATTCATCTTCTACCGCTTTATCCGATCTTCCCTCGGGTCACGGGGAGCCTGTGCCTATTTCAGGCATCTATGGGCATTAAGACAGGATACACCCTGGATGGAATGCCAACCCATCACAGGGCACACACACACACACACACACACATTCATACACTAGGGACAATTTTTCCAAGGTTCCAATCAACCTACCGTGCATGTTTTTGGACCGGGAGGAAACCAGAGAACCCGGAGAAAAAAACACTGAGGCACGGGGAGGACATGCAAACTCCACACACACATGACCTAGACAGGAATCGAACCCGGACCCTGGCGGTGTAAGGCCAACGTGCTAACCAATAAGCCAACCAGTATATTCTAAAAAAAAAAATTCACTGTGCTGTAATGTATATGTGGCAAATAAAGGCCATACTGTTCTTCAATTCCATGCTCTCAACACATAACACACACAAAAGGAGATTTTCTTTATTTAGGCCCGAAAAAATGTATATAAACGCTGTATTATATATATATATATATGCATGTGTATATGCAAATGCTTATATCCAGGTGAATCAAGGTATCTCTTATTTAATACTGTATCTGTCTGTTCTTGGTGTCAACATGATCTTCACTTTATTTCCTAACCAACAGGGTCTATGTGATCATGCTATGTGATCATGAAGTGCACCATGTTATTTTTACTATAGTTTATATTAAACTTAATCAGTTCTCCAGACAAGCCATAAACATACAAATAAACTATGAAAGGAGACAAACACTTTCTCCCTCCCCAAGTTTCACGTCTTGTACTGGCCAGGATGGTTGTAACTAAGAACCAATAAAAGTCATGAACACAGACCAATCGTTGCTCAGCCCTCCTCCGAGACGGGAATCAAACCCTTTTAGACTTTCCAGCAGGTGAACTTAATTTAAGACACAATACATTTGAGTGATACATTTTATTTTACAGGCATAATTTATGCCATTCATATCCTTAGAAGAATGGGATTTAGAGAGAGCAGGTGCGTTCTTCTGTGACAAATCTGATGAAATATATTCTATAATTTAAGTAGACGCCTCTTTCCGCTCCAGAAAATGAAAATGGACTGGTCGGTCTGCCACAAGCACAGTTCGATGAAGAGCTTTGACCTCTTTGATACTACGATCCAGCTTCACTTCAAATTGTTGTATTATCTAAAGAATGAAAAAAAATAACAGCAGTTCAAAAACTAACATCTGTACAGTATATGGGTCTTGATTGAATAAAAATATATCTGAATATAAACAGCACCAGTCCTATAAACTTTCACTTTCTTTCTTGATGATGCCGTGCTATTAGAAAGCAGCATTTCCTTAGCTTTAGCCACATCCCTCTTCACCTGCTGCCTCATCTCCTTACACGCCTGTCTGCCTCATTCCACCACCATGTCGCTTTATCGTCCTTTCTTTTTAGAGATGACACACCATGTACGATTCACCACCACCACGCCCCTGTCTGATGTCTTCGCTGAATCTCATACTACAGTCTTCCCCCTGCAGTTTCCACCACCAGTCCTCAATCTTTACCTCTTATTCACCTCCAAATCCATCCTAGAGACCACTGTCCGATGTTGTATAGCTGTACAGTCTCGTTCTGATTGTATCTCCTGCACAGAATACAGTCGACTTGTGTCACCTTCCTCCATTCTATATACATCACTTAAGGCCATACCTACCATCACCTCCTCATCACCTCTGTTCCCTTCCCCAATCTTCCTTTATTATGTACACTCTCCACCAGTCCGAGTAACTCACTCCAGAATCTTTCCTTTTCCTCCATCTCACAACCCACTTATAGAGGATAAACAATGATCATCACGCCTTGAACTTCCACCTTCACGTTCATCACACTCTGTCTCTGATACCAGTCATTGTAGCAACATTTAAATTACTCACCCTAACCTACAACTCTCTCTCTCTCTCTCTCTCTCTCTCTATCTATATATATATATATATATATATATATATAATATCATAAATTATATTTGGTATCTTACCCTTGCCAGTGCCAAGTGCATCTCCAGTTCAGCAATACGTTTACCAACACACCCTCTCACTCCGAACCCAAATGGTATGGCGCCAAATGGATTAGGCCTTATTCTCCCATCCCGTAACCAGCGTTCAGGCGTGAACATGTTCGGTTCTGGGAAAACTGTCTCATCACGAGCGATGGCATAATGGAAGACCGAAAATGATGTCTGTGTAGAAGGGCAGTTGATTAGTAAAATGTTGATTTTAAATTTGATTTGTAAACAGATTAAAAACTATAACAAAAATCCCCTCACATTTTTAGGGAAGAAATGTCCTCCTATTACCACGTCACCGTCTGACAAAACACGTCCATTTACAGGAACAACTGGGTACAGTCTATATATATATCGTAATAGTGTTAATAACAGACAAAAAACAAATTCTCAAATGTTACAAACTGCAAAGGAAAGGATGATTGCATGTCAAATTGTATTGGTCTGGCCTGAATTAATACATGTACCCATTATGTACCCTTCCAAACATCCACCTTAGAGTCTCCTTGATGACAGATTTGAGGTAAGGCATGCTGTTTATATCTTCAGCTGTTGGAATTTTGTCCCCCTTTACAATGCTGGTCACTTCCTGATACAGTGTGTCTTGTGCTTTCGGATGTTGTGAGAGCAGGTACAGGGTCCACACCAAGCTGTTGGATGTCTTAAGAGACATGACATTACTAATCTAAAGAACTATAAATCTTGGAGCAAAAGGATAATAGAATATTTTACTGTTGTCTTACTGTGTCCACTCCTGCCAGTAGAAGTTCAGCAATGCTTGCATACACGTCCTTTTTGCTCATGTTAGTGTTAGCGAGCAAGTAGCTAAGATATTCGCCTTCAACTTCCTGACCTGCATCCAGGCGCATCTGAATATCCTCCATCTTCCTGTCAATTAACTTAGAAGCTATTCAAAGCCACACACACATATTTTTTCTATTAGGTTGAAAAAAAAAATCCACCAAAATAGTCAGAGATAAAGATATTTGCCGTTACAGTGGTGTCTTGATTATCTCACCAAATTTGAAGATTCCATCCCAACCACCCATGTAGCGCTCCCAGTATGGCAAATAATTGCGTGCCCATTTGGGAACTACAGTTGCATGCAGACTGTAACTGAACATCTGGGCAATGGAGTCGATGAAGTTTTTAGTCTCATCTGGAATCTCACTTTCAAGAGACCCAATCCGTGTCTCAAACAGTATGCGGGAGATTCCTGAATGAGCAGGAATTAGGGCAGGAATGAAAAGTACATTGCTTTATAAAGATAAAGATCATACATCTATCTCTTCACAACAAGTCAATATCGGGTTACACAAACAGGTTGCAGTTGTAATTAAGATCCGACAGACCATACCTTCTAGAGAGAAGTAGTACAGTTCATTGGATATGTTGGATACCAGGTCTCCAGTGGGGCTCTTTTTGCGCAGTAAGCGTATACGTTTAATAAAATCTGTGACCACTTCATTAACCACATGCTCATACTTCATTGCATCCTTTGGATGCAGCATACGCTTGTTCAGTACAGATCGGAGTTTGTACCACTTTTCTCCTTCTCTGATCGAAATAGAATATTTGACACTGTTTAGCTACAACCAGATATCCCATGCACCAAGTGCAACGCACACATTCTATATTTCAAATAAATATTTCATGAGAAAAAATAACTGTGAACAAGTTAAAATGAATACAACTCTATATAGCTATAACTGTCAAGTTTTAAAATAAGCAAATCATATGATGGAATGGAAAAGATGAATCTGGCTTACTCAGTAAAAGGGCCATATCCTAAATCCCTAATTTCTCGATATTCAGTCCAGGCTGTCATGTTCCCCCTTGTAGGGTACTTCTCATCTTTTCTCAGCAGTTCCTCCAGAAGACCCACGGTAGTTAAAGTTACAGTGATCGTGCTGCCTAATTGTACTTTGACCATTGGGCCATAACGCTCTTTACAAAATAGCTGGGGATTACAAAAGATAAAAAAAATGTCAGTGCCTTTGACAAAAAATAGCATTTAAATAAATAGAACTCAATAATAAATATAGCGACTGTTCATTCCTAAGTTTAAATCTCTTATGCCGAATTCTCTTTTCACTTTTTAAACCACCATTACATTATGAAGGCCAGAAATGAAGCGTACTGCTTGGAACACTGTACCTGCATCTCATGCATACGATTGTAGTATCCACTAAACATCATCCTGTACATTAGTTCTAGAAGAGTAACCTCAGGGATATCAGCCATGGTCTTCATATTTTTAGGAGAGACAGAAGCTGCAACATTTTCTCCTACTGATCTCTGTATCCTCAGGCAGGCAGCGGTGGTCTTAAGGAGCTTACGAAAAGCCATGGTCCAAAACGAAAGTTGAATAGGAAGTCTCTCAGTCTGAATATGTACACAGCAGCTCAAGTTTCACTGTACACAAACCGCTGTAAGAACAGTTAACCATTTACATGCTGTTCTAAAACCAACCTGGGTGTAGGCAAATCTGGAACACACACACACAAACACACACAATTTACAGTTTCTCACCCCGACTTTTGCACTGTATGTTGAACTACCGCTAATTGCTATTAAAATCAACGAACAGGGAATTAAAACAGTAAATCAAAATGTATTCAACAAGTTTAGGATAAACTTCAAACATAAGGCTTGAACATTAATACGACAAATGAAATAATTGATTCTAATGTATTATAATTGCTTAAGCAATTCTGGCTGAAAACTCTATTCAACTTTAAGGCAAGCCAAGGATCACATTGTATCACCGCTGTGGCCTTGGTTTGATTTGCTTGATTATGAAGCGTCATGACTTAATTTAGGATAGAAATACTGTCCTGATTTTACCATTAACTACAATGATTATTCCCTGTAACTGTCTGGAGACAATGCTATTGTGCATTACATTTTAATGTACACAGTCCTATTAGCATACCTTTTTTACTAATATTTATTATGGATTGCAAGTAGGTGAGATACACTGCTAGCTTTTTATAGTTGTTTATCAGTGTTTTTTTCCAAATGCATGCATATCATTTTCTTTATTTATATGTACAATGTTGTTGCAATTACTAATATACAGCTAAAGAACACAATGAAACATTAGCATTGATAAAATAGTATTAAATGAAAGGGAGTGTGTCATGCTTACTAAGGACTCCTTGAATGTGTTTTGCATCCCTATTGTCAGATGACACAGTGAGTTGCCTCAATCACTCAAACGTGCAAACATGAAGATGAAGATTCAATGAATCTGTGGTTTGCTTTTCCAACACTCATAGAGACACACAGGCAGATCATTTACACTTCTTACACCATACCTATTTAACATCTGTATCTATAGGCGTGATTCCATTACCCTTCAAAAACATGTCAAAATGCGTCAAATTCGCAAAAGCTCACATGTATTGCAAAAATGTTTTAACTCTCGTATGGAATGTCGAAAAAGGAATAATTCGCATTTCGGGGTCACATTATATATGTGCGATTGGCTGCAATATAAGTAAGCCTGGCCATTGTCTTTGAGTGACATCACGAGAAAACATCCTCAGTTTTTTATCTACATTTTGTAAACATCGCAATAGTTTTACGCAAATTTGTAATGGAACGTACCTGGACATTCACGTTCATCTGCACATTCTAAATTGCACTCTTCTCATACAAAATTCACACTGCTGTACACAGTATGTATTTTGTTATTTGACTATTTGTATGTAGATTGTGTACATACTTCATATCTGTATACACGTTTGGACAGTATCTCTCACTCGTACATTCAAAATGTGTAGTTTTATTTTAAAACTGTGTACGTGTATACGCTCGCACCTGACACCAGGACAAATTCCTACTACTGTAAAGTGCTCTTTACTATAACTGGCAATAAAGCATTTTCTGTTTCTGATTCTGGTAAAGTAGACAACAATTTGTTTATTCTTCATTCTTGAATTACTAATGACACTGGACTGCCAAATATCCGATGACAGCACAGAGTTCACCACTGTTTACAGAAGAAAGTGTGTAGAATATTAAGAAGGCTGCCTCCCGATATTTCCAAGATATGAAATTGCAATATTTTAGTGTTGTTTCAAAGCATTATCTGACCAGTGCATGCACCGTTTCCTCTTCACACTATTTACATGTTGTTATTGTCCATGACTATCAATATGCAGTCTCAAGCACGTATTAATGGCATATTCATTTTTGACGCCAAAGACCCTTTTTTGGGGGGGGGGGGGGGGACGTTTTTAAATTTAGTAGAGTTGATTCAGTATTAAATCCTGTAATAGATCCCTCCCGAAAATGTCATGTAGGAGTGGCTGAATGGCCTTTTGGAGAAGGACTATATAGGATATTTCTCTTTGTCAGCTGCACAAAACCGGAGGAAAGATGATCCCCAAAAGACTGCCATTGTCACAATTGTCACAATCTATACTCACTCTTTTACTACTGTAGATGAGTGTTGATGACAGCGTACAAAAAACGCGCTGTTTCCGCCACTGGTCGCCTCTCGATGCGCTATCGTTTGTTTCTGATATGCTGCGTCGTTTCATGTGTTGCTAATGCTAATGCCAGTGTGTTCAGAATTTGTCACTGCTAGATGTCGCTCAATGTACAGTAGCCACACACACACACACACACACACACACACACACACACACACACACACACACACATCTCCCCGCCTCTCTCTCTCCGTGTGTGTGTGTGTGTGTTTTGTGTGTGTGGTGTGTGTGTGTGTCTGTGTGTGTGTGTGTGTGTGTGTGTGTGTGTGTAGAAATTAAAACTAATGAAAAATTATTTTACAATAATTAAAAATTACTCTATACTGACCAACCTCGGTGATGGTGAAGGCTAAAGGATGGTTAATATTTTCAAAATAATTTATTTTTAAATTAAGAAGTAATTTAAAGTAATTATTTTTTAATTACTGACACAGTAATTATTTTTCAATGACTGACACAGGCAAATTTGTTATTTAAATGTATTTATTGTATATTCATTCATTCATTCATCTTCTACCGCTTTATCCGATCTTTCTCGGGTCACTGGGAGTCTGTGCCTATCTCAGGCGTCTATGGGCATTAAGGCAGGATACACCCTGGATGGAATGCCAACCCATCGCAGGGCACACACACACACATTCACGCACACATTCATACACTAGGGACAATTTTCCAAGGTGCCAATCAACCTACCGTGCATGTTTTTGGACCGGGGGAAACCGGAGAACCCGGGGAAAAACCCCCTGAGGCACGGGGAGAACATGCAAACTCCACACACACATTCCCGAGACGGGAATCGAACCCGGATCCTGGCGGTGTGAGGCGAACGTGCTAACCACTAAGCCACCGTGCCCCCTATATTGTATATATTAATAGTTAATTAATTATGGTAAATATTTAAATATTTTTTTTCCTCCAAAAAGAATGTATTAACCAGAATTTTAAAAATGTTCTTTGTGCCTCATTTATTCACTTGCTCAACATGTGATGCTTCGTATTTGCTTATTGTAAGAGTTGTGCATGAACATAAATAATGGGTGTTTTCCTTGTAAATTTGTATTTTTATAGTATTGATATATATATATTTATATCCAATGGCTCTTTAAAAAAATGCAAAAAATAAATAAATGACTCTGGTGAAAAAAGGTTCTTGACTACTGATGTATAGCATCTGTGTCTATCTATCGAATCTATATAAATTGTTATCATCTGTTGCATAGATCTGAGTCATTGAGTCATATTAGTAAAAAGCACATCTTGAGAATTGTATGTGATATGTGTATTTGATCAGATATACTGTAGCACAAGGTTATATGTGTGTTATGTGTAGACATTTAATCTACACTGGGGATGAGGATGAGTGGATAACTGCATTCAAAACCCACTGGGCTAGTTTAAAGAACCAATTGAAGTCATTTGGCTTATCCAAATGCCCCAGCTGTGTTCCAGTGAATTGGTAAACAATGTGTTCCATGATTTATTAACCATTTTGTTTTTGTGTACTCAGATGACATAATTTTTGTCTTCACAAGTCCTGAGAAGCACACCCATCATATAGAATCAGATCAATCCGTTGGTGAGAAAAGAAAAACTTTGCGCAACTTTCACAGGGTACATCATTGAGGGTGGACAGATTCAATTCAGTTCAATTCAAGTTTATTACTATAGTGTTTTAACTATTTCGATAAACAGATTCCCAGAATGTAGGAATTATAGAAACTCCCTTAGATGGTACAAGAAAAAAACCTCGAGGTGGACCAGACTAAGTTTGAGTGTGATTATAAATCATAAAAATATTACAAACACCAGGGAGTGAAAATGATATCATGTGCAATGGTGTGCGTGATTGAGTCATGACCTTTCTACAGTGTGTGGCGTACACAACATAACATAATAATATAAATAAGACACAAAAAATCTATCCCACATTTTCAAAAGAGACTTTTATTAAAATCAAACAAATATTCAAAAGATGGGGGGGTAGTTAAAAACATTTGTACTATTAATTAGTCAGACCAAGGTTTCATTGTATCATCAATATGTATACAACTGAGGTAGGGGATTGTTAAGGGTTAAATGAGTTTTCTCAGTATCCTCTCAGAAGGAGTCCTTGCAATTCGGCATTCAGACTTTTAGAATATCCTCTCAAAAAGATCGGCATAGCAGTGTAGTATTAAAAAATACGAACATTGATTATGCATAGATTTATGTGCTTAAAATTTCCATAGAAATGAAAATGTGGAAGAAAAGTGCTAATTAAAACTTTACTGAGAATTCAGTTAAACAAAGCAAAAAGTCAATCACTGTATACATTCACAATACTATACTATAGTGCAATTATCCTTTTTCTTCTTATTCAGAAAAAAATGACAGGATTTTTGTTGTACATAGTGATGTTATGACATCTTGGCAGAAATCTATCTAGCTTTAGGAAAGAGATCCATTCATTAAGATCCATGCATTTCTTTAGTGCCTTAGCTTGGTGGATTTAATAGCTTATAGCCGCTTATAACCACTTTAAGTGGTTATATGTTTCCTTTGCAGAAAATTGAAATTGACCGTTTTGTCTGCCACCAGCACAATACGACTGAAAGCTTTGACTGCTCCCACATTGGGATCCAGCTTGACTTCAAACAGCTTTATTATCTATGTAAACAAAACAAAGTAGAACATTTAAACACCTCATATGCATTTATAAGAATATAAAAATCATTTACAGACAAGAGTGTATGTGAAAAGTTTACACATCTCCTTAAAAATGAATGTGTTTATGATGCAAAACCCTTTATTTATTTGTTTGTTTGTTTGTTTGCGCTCCACCCTTAAAGTCAATGAGTACCCAAAACAATTGATAAAAATGGATAGAAATAAAGAATTCACACTGCTTAACTAAAATACTCCAGATCTATCAAACTGCATAGGGATCTCCATTGCGCAGGTTCTCCCAGGCCCATTTGAAGGGGGTTTGTTACATTTTTATATCCATTGTATGGGTGGAGTAACTGCTGTTAAATAAAGATACACGCACCATCCACTTTATTAGGCACACCTATACACTTGCTATGTCATTTAGTTCATTAAGTAAATATCTTGACTGTTTAATTGCAATGCAAAACATCATGCAAATACAGATTAAAAGCTTCAGTTAATGTGTCTACCAAAGACTAAAAAGGGGGAAATATAATGTAAATGGTTTTAACCATGGCATGGATTTTTGTAAAAAAAAAAAAAAAAAAAAAAAGGGCAGGCAGGCCGGTTTGAGAAACATCTAGTGCAAATTAAGCAAAAACAGTGTGGAAGGTATGCAAACGGAAACACCTTGTTCAGGAGAGTGCTTAGACGTGAATGACCAGCAGGTTCAGAGCTTTAGAGTGCACGGTGTGCTGCTGATATAAAACTAAAGACTAGGAAAATAAAATAATAAAGTAATAAATACAGATTAAGGCATTGGCTGTACTGCAGGGTTTGTAAAAGTGAGGCAAAGCAAATGATAAATATATTTCAAAAGTCCAAAGTTGCTTGTTGTTTGCGCTTATCTAATGAATTTGAAACCTGGTGCCATGTCAAAGGTCACAAACACTTTTCTTTTTACTATTTTGCACAAGCTTTAGGCCTGTTTTGATAGGATTTAATCCAGAGCAACATAACTGACTGATTAGATAACTGCTTTGAGGTGCAGTTGTATAGGTGTTGCTGATAAAATGGACAGTAAGTACACTGTCCATTTATAACATGATCAAGTTCTTACCCTTGCCAGTGCCAAGTGCATCTCCAGCTCAGCAATGCGTTTACCAACACACCCTCTCACTCCGAAGCCAAACGGAATGGATCCGAATGGAACAGGCCTCTCCCTCCCATCTCGCAACCAGCGCTCAGGCTTGAAGACTTTCGGCTCAGGGAATACTGTCTCATCGTGACTGATTGCATAATGATTCATTATAAACACAGTCTGTATACAAGAGTGACTGATTAGTAAACATATTATAAATACTATTAAAAAAAACCTTATAAATGTAACTGGTAGAGGGGTGAAAAATAAGTACCTTTTTAGGGAAGAGGTATAAGTACTAAATAATAAAGAATTTAACAATATCTTCTGACCTTATAAATCTTAAAAGAGCAATAGTTGCTGCCCATATATACACAAACGGTGTTAAGGCCTACAAACAATTTAAAACTCATCATGCTACAGTGAGCAAAATCATTCACAAGTGGAAAAAATTCAGCATGGTTTCTAGTCATCCCAGGAATGGTCCCAGAAATTTGTACCTAATGATCAGAGATGTGGCAAAAACCCATGAGTTTAACCCATCTCCAACTCTACACGTCTCAATTAGACTTCTCTAAAAAGGACCAGAAGATTTACATTATGTTCGTATTCATTCATTCATTTTTTACCGTATTCATTATATCCGATCTTCCCTCAGAGCAACATAACTGACTGATTAGATAACTGCTTTGAGGTGCAGTTGTATAGGTGTTGCTGATAAAATGGACAGTAAGTACACTGTCCATTTATAACATGATCAAGTTCTTACCCTTGCCAGTGCCAAGTGCATCTCCAGCTCAGCAATGCGTTTACCAACACACCCTCTCACTCCGAAGCCAAACGGAATGGATCCGAATGGAACAGGCCTCTCCCTCCCATCTCGCAACCAGCGCTCAGGCTTGAAGACTTTCGGCTCAGGGAATACTGTCTCATCGTGACTGATTGCATAATGATTCATTATAAACACAGTCTGTATACAAGAGTGACTGATTAGTAAACATATTATAAATACTATTAAAAAAAACCTTATAAATGTAACTGGTAGAGGGGTGAAAAATAAGTACCTTTTTAGGGAAGAGGTACCCTCCAATAATCATGTCGTTTTCTGAAAGAAGGCGTGCATTCGTGGGGACAACTGGGTACATTCTAAACATAATCATAAAATAATCTTAATATGATAGATAAAAGAATCAATATAGAATAGGTTATTTATAAATGGTACACATTTATTTGGTATCTTTGCCTTAAACTGCACAATATGCAGATATATTATAATTCAATATAATGGACTTGATATTGATAATAAATGATATTGTTTTTTTTTATTTCTGTCTACCTTAGAGTCTCCTTGATGACAGCCTTGAGGTAGGGCATCTTTTTTATGTCCTCTGCTGTTGGAATTTGATCCTCCTTGATGATGCTGTTAACTTCCTGATACAGTGTGTCCTGTATCTTGGGATCTTGTGATAGACGGTATAAGGCCCACATCATAGTGTTGGATGTCTTAAGAGACAATACACTTTGTTTAATACAACATTAGGTTTCCTACTAATTAGGACTGTTGTACAGTAATGTATTAAGAGTGTAACGGTAAACAAAATGAACAGTTCATCATGTACCTTGGTTTTTAAGCCACGGTTCAGGTAAATTTCAGAATTTCAGTTTGGTTAGGGCAAAGAAATGCAAAAATAAAATAGTTTTTTGTTTTTCATTAATGAAGTTAATATATAATAAGATATATATATATATATATATATTAATATATATATATATAATATATATATATATATATATATATATATATATACTATATTTAAAAAAGGTAAATATTTAAAAATTTTATATATATATATATATATATTATATATATTATATATATATATATATATATATATCAAATTTATATTTATATATATTTCAGGGAATAGAATATATATTTAAACATTTATATATATATATATATATATATATAATATATATATATATATATATATATATATATATATATATGTATGTATGTATATATATATATATATATATGTGTGTGTGTGTGTGTGTGTGTGTGTGTGTGTGTATGTATGTATGTATGGTAGGGGGGTGTATGTGTGTGTATGTGTATGGTGTATCTATATATATATATATATATATATATATATATATATATATATATCTATATATATATATGCTATATATATACATATATTATAAAATAAAACTAAATCTGGGTAAATCTGGGCACACTTCAAATCATACTTCCTGTCTGGAGTAACAATAATGACAATGCATTAACTCTTGTTTCTGTTTTATTCCACAGGCATTGTTGGGAATGTGTTCCAGTTTAATGATAATTTAAATAAATAAATAAATGTCAAAGTGTGACACATTTCGGCATTAATACGTTTGTAAAGGGAATCAAAACTGCTCTGGTATTAATACGTATACCATTAAACCCATTAGTGTACTATTGTCCTTACTGTGTCCACTCCTGCCAGGAGCAGTTCAGCAACGCTTCCATACACATCCTTTTTGCTCATGTTAGTGTTGGTAAGCAAATAGCTGAGATAGCCTCCTGCAACTTCCTGACCTGCATCCAGGCGTCTCTGAATGTCTTCCATCTTCATGTCAATTAGCTTGCAGGCTATTCAAAAAGCCATGGAGATATTCTTCTTCATTTAAATACACTCAGAGAACTCACAGGTAATAGACTCATATTAAAAATCATACATATGAGAAGAGAGACAGAAAGAAAATGTCAGTTATATCAAAACCTCACCGAATTTGAAGATTCCATCCCAAGCAGCGATGTAACGTCTCCAGAACGGTGAATAATTGCGAGTCCACTTTGGTAACAGAGTCACAGCCATAGTATAATGGAACATCTGACCAATGGAGTCGATGAAGTTTTGAGTCTCAGCTGGAATCTCATTTTCAAGACAGCCAATACGAGTCTCAAACAGTATACGTGAGATTCCTGAAAAAGCAAATATATGTCTAATGTTACATTTGTATCATCACATTTAATATAAATCAACAATAGGTAAACATTCTATAATCTCAGTTCCAAAAAAGTTGTGTAAAAAACAATAAAGAATGCAATGATTTGCAAATTTCATAGAAAACATACTGATTGTTTATACTGACAAAAAAAATGGGTAATTCTGAATTAGATGACTTTTTAAATTTTTGTATATTGTTAAAATTAAACAATTGGAGAAACATTTTACAGGACAATAAGAGGATTTAGTATAAATAGTGTGACTCCCTCGGGTCATGGGGAGACGGGAATCGAACCCGGATCCTGGAGGTGTGAGGTGAACGTGCTAACCACTAACCAACGTGCCCCTACAAAGTTGCATTTGTATATAAATTGTGGAACAATTTCAGAATAATATTTTTCGACATAAAAGAGCAAAGCATCAAATATCTCGTTATTTACATACTATCATCAAAGGTTTCAAATAATTTGGAGACCAGGGGAGATTAAGATGTAGAGAACAAGGTAGTATAGAGAAGAATTAACTGCTGTAGCGACCCCTAATGGGATAACCCGAAATATGAAAATCTTGTCCTTATCACGTTTTAAGGACAGGTGAATACAACTATACATATACAATTCAGCAACAACACATATTGCCTTGTATCATTGTTTATTTTTATAAAAATTGAGACGTTTGACTTCTGCCTGTTTGTTTCATTGTTTGGGTTTCTACTGTTTCACCACCAGGTGTCGCCAATGTGCTAATTTGCCCTTCTCTGACCACCAACTCTCTAACCTTCGCCGCATTTGCATATAGTTTTTGGAACTATTTTGTTGTTGCGTTGCTGTTGTTGTTGTTGTTGTTGTTGTTGTTGTTATGGGGCACGGTGGCCTAGTGGTTAGCACATTCGCCCCACACCACGAGGGTCTGGGTTCGATTCCCGTCTCGGCCATGTGTTTGTGGATTTTGCATGTTCTCCCCGTGCCTCAGGGTTTTTTTCTGGGTTCTCCGGTTTCCCCCTGGTCCAAAAACATGCACGGCTCCCCGAGACCCAAGGGAAGATCGGATATAGCGGTAGAAGATGATTGAATGAATAATTAGTATTATTGTTATTATTATTATTATTATTATTATTATTATTATTATTTGGTTTTGTTTTTTTCTTCTTTTGGATTTTTGGTTATCCCTTTTTTGACATAAAATAAAATACAATAAATAAAAGCCTACTTTTGCATTTAGGTTCACTAACTTCACTATGACACACTTATAGAGCTTCTGTCTCCCATCCCAGTAATAAAAAAGTTCATACATACACTACTAAATAATAAAGAATTTAACAATATCTTCTGACCTTATAAATCTTAAAAGAGCAATAGTTGCTGCCCATATATACACAAACGGTGTTAAGGCCTACAAACAATTTAAAACTCATCATGCTACAGTGAGCAAAATCATTCACAAGTGGAAAAAATTCAGCATGGTTTCTAGTCATCCCAGGAATGGTCCCAGAAATTTGTACCTAATGATCAGAGATGTGGCAAAAACCCATGAGTTTAACCCATCTCCAACTCTACACGTCTCAATTAGACTTCTCTAAAAAGGACCAGAAGATTTACATTATGTTCGTATTATTCATTCATTCATCTTCTACCGCTATATCCGATCTTCCCTCGGGTCACGGGGAGTCTGTGCCTATCTCCAGGCGTCTATAGGCATTAAGGCAGGATACACCCTGGATGGAATGCCAACCCATCGCATGGCACACACACACACACACACACACACACACACACAAATTCACACACACATTCATACCCTAGGGACAATTTTCCAAGGTGCCAATCAACCTACCGTGCTTGTTTTTGGACCGGGGGGAAACCGGAGAAGTCTAAATAGTCTAAATAATATAATTAAAGTTAAGGTTAAGTCAGGACATACCTTCCAGAGAGAAACGGTAAAGCTCATTGGATATATTGGGTACCAGGTCTCCAGTGGAGCTGATTTGCCGTAGATGACGTATACGCTCGAGAAAATCTGTGACCACCTCATTAACCACATTCTCATACTTTACTGAGTCCTTCGGGTGCAACATACGCTTGTTCAACAAAGATCGGAGTTTGTACCATTTCTCCCCTTCTCTATTGGGGGGGACGAAAAAAAAACAAACATTTATTTGTTCGGTTTTACTTAAAAGAAACAAGCAAAAAACTGAAAATCATTGTGTCCGAAGTGCATTCATAAATCAACAAATAGTTCTTAAAACAAATTGTCACATTTGGAATTTCTAGACACAACATTCTACATAGAATTGCAAAAAGAACTCCTTATGCGTAATGATAGATATATAAATATATATATATATATATATATATATATATATATATATATATATATATATATATATATATATAGTATATCTATTATATATATATCTATATATATTATATAGTATCGGTATTGGTAGGTAGGTAGATACAGGCAATATCCTTTTTGTCCGTGGAGCTTCTTTAGTGGATCATGCCCAAAACAAGTTCCAACACATAACACAGAATAAAGTAGAAAAAAAAGTAGTGGACTTACTCAGTAGCAGGACCATAACCCAAACCTTTCATATCTCTATATTCGGTCCAGAGTGTGTCTCCTCTGCTTGGAAATTTGTCATCTTTTCTCATTACCATCCTCCACCTCCTCCAGCAGCTCCACACTATTCAGAAAGATTTTAGTCCCGTTGCTGCTGCTTTGCTGCTTCTTATTTTATACATGGGGCCATAAAGTTGCTTTTCATATAACTAGATAAATAACAAAAAATAAAAGTATGGGAGAAATGTCAAACAATTAATTGTACACTATATATGTACACATGTACACATGTACACATATATATATATATATATATATATATACAGTGTTGGAGAGTAACTAGTTACATGTAATGGCGTTAAGTAATTTAATTACAAAATACATGTAACAGTAATTTGTTAGATGTGTTTACATGAAAATGTTAAAGATTACAAATAGGGACAATTTCATGTAAAATCAGTGTTTTAGACGACGGCATGATTTTCAACTGAAACGTGATTTTGATTTGAATGATGACAATTTTTCATTTTCATTTTTTATTTTGAAAAATATAACCTTTTTTTTTTTTACGAGGGTTTGAATTTATGTTAACTTACAGTGCCACCTATTGGACAAATGGAAGTAATCAAATGTAATCAGTTACTTTACTTTCATAAAGTATCAGAAAAGTTACACTACTTACTACATTTGTAAATAGGGTCATTTGTGTTGTGTACCAACACAATATATATATACACACACACACACACACACACACACACACACACACACACACACACACTATATAATATATATATATATATATAAATATATATATATATATATATATATATATATATATATATATATATATATATATATATATATATATATATATATATATATACTATATATACACACACATACATACATACATATATTAGGGCTCTCAAAGTTACCACATTAATAATGAGTGTTTATATGCATTTTTTCATTAGTTTTCTACAGTTTTTTTTCACTCTGCAAATGATTAACTAATAAATCCAATACTCTTATCGATAATCTTATCCAATAATAATAAACTATCAAAACTGCACCTAAACCACATGGCACTAAAACACATAACTACTGTAGTAGTCCACATCACTTAGTGTACAGTACCTGCAGCTCATGCATCTGATTGTAGTACCCTTTAAGGAGCAACCTGTACAGCATTGTGGGAAGAGTGATCACTTGGAGGTCAGTCTCAGTCCTGTGGCTCCCACGAGGAACCGAAGCTGTAGAATTTCCCCCTGCATTTCTCTTCACCTCCAGACCGGCTGTGGTGGATCTAAGGAACCCCCGGAAAGCCGTTGTGTCGGCTGAACGCAAAGCTACACGTCCAGCCATGATGAGATTAGAACCTGAATATCAAAACATCAGCTTGTCTTTCACTTTGAAGCAAGAAGGAATTAGCTCAGCCCTCTGGACTGTTAACTCTTTCACAGACTGCTATAAAAACAATGTGGCTAAAGTGAACTCTTGAACTTTGTTACCTGACGAATTATGTTTATTGACACAAACTGCTTACAGGAGTTTTTGTAACATGTAATATATGTTATTTACTGTTCAGAAATCTTAGGTAACAAACTACACTATATAAACATATATAATGGAACAGAGTAATGGAACAGTTTGCTATTACAATTTTCTTTTAAATAAGAAATGAAAGTTGAATAAAACTTATTCCAAAGTAACAAAACTATATTAACAAAATTAACTCTACTTCGAGCTAGGCACGGTGGCTTAGTGGTTAGCACGTTCGCCTCACACCGCCTGGGTCTGGGTTCGATTCCCGTCTCGGCCATGTGTGTGTGGAGTTTGCATGTTCTCCCCGTGCCTCAGGGGTTTTTTTTTCCTCCGGCCTCAGGTTTTTTTTTCTCCGGGTTCTCCGGTTTCCTCCCCGGTCCAAAAACATGCACGGTAGGTTGATTGGAACCTTGGAAAATTGTCCCTAGTGTATGGATGTGTGTGTGTGTGTGTGTGTGTGTGTGTGTGTGCCCTGCGATGGGTTGGCATTCCATCCAGGGTGTATCCTGCCTTAATGCCCATAGACGCCTGAGATAGGCACAGGCTCCCCGTGACCCGAGGGAAGATCGGATAAAGCGGTAGAAGATGAATGACTGAATGAATGAACTATACTTCGGCTGTGCATGTACAAGTTAAAATTTGTTCACTTGGTTTAAGTAACCCATTGGCATGCTTAAAAGTATTTATATTAAAATGTATCAGTGGTCTCTTTTCACAGGGAAGTGGATTACTCCTTTATAATCTTTGTATTTGTAGGCCCTCTTCTCTAGTTTTATTAAGCACCTGTGGACTTTAGAGTCAAAATATAAAATAATTGTTATAATAGTAATCTAATAAAATGTACTTTCAAGATCTAGTTGTCTATAAGTCAAAGTAATGAAATGTGTACTTTAAAAGAAAAATAAACAAAACATTTATATGTAGACATTCAGAATAGATTTTAATTAGCACATGTACAACTCAACATTAAATGCGTATGTGAACAAAAAATATCAGCACTACAGAATGCAATATCTTTTGATTTTAATTAATGCTTCTCTATGGATAACTGATATAAAATGCTTTGTTCATACACAAAAGCAAAATGTACATTTGCTTATGGCTCTTTAAAATATATAATTAGATTATAGTTCTTTATTAATATATAATGCAATCATTTTGATATATATTTGAAGTAAAATTAGAAGTTATTATATTATAATATATGAATAATGCTGTGTACGCCATCACTAAATACGCATATTTACCACGCTTTTTTTAATTTAACAAATTTTATATACAGATGTAAAAGAAAAAAGTGAAAATCACATTGTCTTTGCCTACTAACAAAAATCACTCAAATAAGTGCTCTGTCATTTAGATTTTTAATGGTAGTTAAAAAAAGATCATTAAAACATTGAAAATTAAATAGAAAATATAGGTAGCATCAATAAAAACATGTTCCTTAGCATTCAACAGGACATTTATCTCTTAGGAGAAAGTTGGTTGACGTTCCAGTTCACAGCAGCTTTATTTGGGTACATTATTTCTTTCCATAAAATGAAAATTGACTGTTCTGTCTGCCACAAGCACAGAACGACAAAGTGCTTTGACCTCTCGCACTCTTGGATCCAGCTTGACTTCGAACCTCTTAATTATCTGAATAATTAAAACAAAGTAGGACATTTTAACACTTATCTGATAAAATATCAGTTCAAATAAAAATATCTACACACATATACTATACAATATATAGTTAAAGTCTGCACATCTGTAAAATGACATGTTTTTCTGACATAAAATTTGTAATATAGCATCCATGAAATATTCAAATGGAAAACAGATGTTTTAGATTGACATGTTTTTGAATATACATATATATATATATACACATATACACATATACATATACATATATATATTTGTATAAATCCTCACTGCCTTGGTGTATCTTGATTTTTACTTTGTATACACGCTTTAACATCCTCCTAAATCTTTTCCAGCTTTTTTTTTTTTTAATTCAGCCTCTGGTCAAAATTTTAAATAATTATTATAATAGTAATCTAATAAACTTTTATATCCGTTGTAACAGCTGAATCACTTCTATTACATAGACAGTCGAAGGAAATATGTTATATGATCAACCAAGATCCTCTGGTTTCTTACCCTTGCCAGTGCCAAGTGCATCTCCAGCTCGGCGATGCGTTTACCGACACACCCTCTCACTCCGAATCCAAACGGAATGGATCCGAATGGAACAGGCCTCTCCCTCCCATCTCGCAACCAGCGCTCAGGCTTGAAGACTTTGGGCTCAGGGAATACTGTCTCATCGTGACTGATAGCATAATGGTTCAGTAAAAAGTTGGTCTGCACAGAACAGTGGTGAAACAGGTAAAAGTGAATTATGTAAAAACTATAAAACGGGGGAAGGGTGGTGGTAGGAAAGTACCTTTTTAGGGAACCAGTGTCCTCCAATAATCACGTCATTTTCTGAAAGAAGGCGTGCATTTGTGGGAACAACTGGATAGATTCTAAACATAAACATGAAACATAACCATAAAATAACCCTAATATAATTGTTAAAATTGACAATATATGCTGATATATATATATAGATAGATAGATAGATAGATAGATAGATAGATAGATAGATAGATAGATAGATAGATAGATAGATCGTGAGTGGATGAGGATGACGATGGGATATAATCTTACCTGCAACTTCTGGAATGTGGCCTGGATATTAAGAGAGTCAAAAGTCAAGAACGTCAAAATGTCAACGCATGACCTGTACTTGACCCTTTACTCTCTTTAATTTCCAGGCCACATTCCAGAAGTGAGCAGAGCAGACCATTCTGGTATATTCTATATCATTATTTAATACAATGAGCAGATACATATAAATATCTACCTTAGAGTCTCCTTGATGACAGCCTTGAGGTAGGGCATGTTACTTATGTCCTCTGCTGTTGGAATTTGGTCTCCCTTGATGATGCTGTTAACTTCCTGATACAGTGTGTCCTGTATCTTAGGATCTTGTGATAGACGGTATAAGGCCCACATCATAGTGTTGGATGTCTTAAGAGACAATACATTTTGTTTTATACATTATTGCATTTCTTATAACAATAAGTTTAGTACTAATAAGAAATTCTGCATGGTAGTGTATTGTCGTCTCACTGTGTCCACTCCTGCCAGGAGAAGCTCAGCAACGCTTCCATACACATCCTTTTTACTCATGTTCGTTTTGGAAAGCAAGTAGCTTAGATATTCCCCTTCAACTTCCTGACCTGCATCCAGGCGTCTCTGAATGTCTTCCATCTTCATGTCAATTAGCTTGCAGGCTAGTCAAAGCCATGGAGATGTACATATACATGAGATATATACGCTCAGAGAACTCCGAGCTAATAGATTTATATGAAAAATCATACATATGAGAAGGGCGACAGAAAGAAAAAGGAAGAAAAGAGATTTGCATATCAGTTACATTATAATCTCACCAAATTTGAAGATTCCGTCCCAAGCAGTAATGAATCGCCGCCAGAATGGCAAATAATTGCGAGTCCACTTTGGAAACATATTCACAAACGCGGTATAAGTTAACATCTGTGCAATGGAGTCGATGAAGTTTTGGGTCTCGGCTGGAATCTCATCCTCAAGGCAGCCGATTCGAGTCTCGAGCAGTATGCGGGAGATTCCTGGAAAGACGAAGCATACTGTAAATGTAACACCAGCACTAAATTCAATATATAACTGAAAATGATATAAGCAACCGCCAAAGGTATGTATTAAATCCACCTAAAATGAATTTCTGGGGCTCATTGATTAAAGCATTATACCTTTCAGCAGTGCCAAACAACTCCTGCTGTACTCTTTAACAAGACCCTTAACTCTCAACTGATCATTGATCGTCAGTGCTTTGGTCTAAGGTACATGGGCTAGTGTTGTAAATACGGGTCGGTTAAGACCTGACTGGTCATACCTTCTAGAGTGAAGCGGTACAGTTCATTGGATATGTTGGGTACCAGGTCTCCAGTGGAGCTCATCTCTCGCAGATAGCAGATCCGTTTGATAAGATCGGTGACCACCTCATTAACTACATTCTCATATTTCACAGAGTCCTTAGGATGCAGCATACGCTTGTTCAACACAGAACGGAGTTTATACCATCTCTCTCCTTCTCTAGAGGAAGAGAAAAATGAAACATATGCCTCTGTTTTACACTGATGAATCAGTGAGAATTACGTCAGCTGAAAATCTATGAATGGAAAGAATTATGTCAATGATTTACGGGCTGTATAATACACCTAAATATATTTAATACCTATAATATAGTTCATTAAGATCAGGGTCAGGATGATGTCTTACACCTAGTCTAAAGCATCCTACATTTCACAGAATGGATCACATTTTCATTCATTCATTCATCTTCTACCGCTATATCCGATCTTCCCTCGGGTCACGGGGAGTGTCTGTGTCTATCTCAGGCGTCTATGGGCATTAAGGCAGGATACACCCTGGATGGAATGCCAACCCATCACAGGGCACACACATACACACACATACATATTCACAAACTAGGGACAATTTTCAAAGGTGCCAATCAACCTACCGTGCATGTTTTTGGACCGGGGGAAACCGGAGAACCCGGAGTAAAACCCCCTGAGGCACGGGGAGTATGCAAACTCCACACACACACACATGGCCGAAACGGGAATCGAACCCGGACCCTGGTGGTGTGAGGCGAAAGTGCTAACCACTAAGCCACCGTGCCCCTTGGATCACATTTCATTCATTCATTCATCTTCTACCGCTTTATCCGGTCTTCCCTCGGGTCACGGGGAGCCTGTGCCTATCTCAGGCGTCTATGGGCATTAAGGCAGGATACACCCTGGATGGAATGCCAACCCATCGCAGGGCACACACACACATTCACACACACATTCATACACTAGGGACAATTTTCCAAGGTGCCAATCAACCTACTGTGCATGTTTTTGGACCGGGGGAAACCGGAGAACCCGGAGTAAAACCCCCTGAGGCACGGGGAGAACATGCAAACTCCACACACACATGACCGAGACGTGAATCGAACCCGGATCCTGTCGGTGTGAGGCGAATGTGCTAACCACTACACCACCGTGCCCCTGGATCACATTTATTTATGGAAAATATGGGATAAACAAACACACGAGGCAAAGAAAGTTGAGATTGAGAGTTGATACGATGTAAATACATACATATATTTTCTTGTTTGATACAGAATTTAATAAAACATTTTTTTTTTACAAATTTCACTGTAATTGAATTGTCCACTTTTTAATTGTTAGAAAGTGGTTAATATGCAGATATAGATTACGTGGTACGGAGACGGAAGATCGGCTATGACGGCCGCTAATGAGAGCGGTCAATATTTCGTGTGAACACCCTTTGCCTTCAAAACAGTAGTAATTCTTCTAGGTACACTTGAACCAGTTTTTGAAGGAACTGGGCTGGTTGTTTGTTCCATCTTGGAGAAGTAAACACAGATCTTCTGTGGATGTAGACGTTCTCACATCCTTCTGTCTCTTCATGGAATCCCACACACACTCCATAATGTTGAGATCAGGGCTCTGTGGGGGTCATGCCATCACTTCTTCTACTTCTACTTCTTCTAAACGTTACTCACAACAAATATAGATTTTTATTTATATTTTTATTTTGTTTGCTCACATTTCATTTTGCAAATTGACAAAAATAAAGAATCATTATTTATATTTCTGAAAGCGTTCTTTGTTTGCATTTTTTCACACTTTTGCACAGTACTGTGCTTCTGTGTTTAGGACTCCAAGGGAAAGGGAATACGGTCATGAACATTGGAGGTTTCGCTCAAACAAAAGGTAAGGAAAAGGCATATGAGGAGCTGTACATGAAATTGGACACTAAGGATGGAGAAAAGGATTTGTTGGCCAGGCAGAGGAGCCGCGCTGGGAAGGATGTTCATCTAGTTACAGCATATGTGTTGACTAGTGAGGAGAATATATTCAAAAGGTCAAGGAAGTATTTTGAGCAGTTGATGAATGAGGAGGGGTACGGTGGCTTAGTGGTTAGCACGTTCGCCTCACACCTCCAGGGTCGGAGGTTCGATTCCCGTCTCGGCCATATGTGTGGAATTTGCATGTTCTCCCCGTGCCTCAGGGGTTTTTCTCCTGGTTCTTCGGGTTCCTCCCTGGTCCAAAAACATGCACGGTAGGTTGATTGGCACCTTGGAAAATTGTCCCTAGTGTATGAATGTGTGTGTGTGTGTATGTGTGTGATGGGTTGGCATTCCATCCAGGGTGTATCCTGCCTTAATGCCAATAGACGCCTGAGATAGGCACAGGCTCCCCGTGACCCGAGGGAAGATCGGATATAGCGGTAGAAGATGAATGAATGAATGAATGATGAATGAGGATGATGTGGACAAGTGGGTAGAGTAAGTAAAGAGGAAGTGAGCGCAGATATTAAGGGGTTGAAGAGTAGAAAATCGGTTGGACTGGATGAATTACCAGTAGAAGCGTGAACATTTAAGTTTAGTAGACTTGATTGTTGAACAATATTTTAGAAGGTCTGAGGAATGGAGAAGGAGTGTACTGGTACAGATTTTTAAAACTAAGACAGATGTTCCATGAAGTTATGGGAAAGAGTAGTGGAAGCAAGACTGAGCAACAGAATAGTTTCATGAGGAGGAAGAGCACTATGGATGCAGTATTTGTTTTGTGGATGTGGCTGGAGAAGTATAGAGAATAGTATAGAGTTGCATTGTGTGTTTGTGGATCTACAGAAAGCGTACAACAGGGTGCAAAGTGAGGTGGTGTTGTATGAGGAAGTCAGGTGTGGCAGAGAAGTATGACACACCTCCAGGGTCGGGGTTCAATTCCCGTATCGGCCATGTGTGTGTGGAGTTTGCATATTCTCCCCGTGCCTCAGGGTTTTTTTCTCCGGGTTCTCTGGTTTCCCCCAGGTCCAAAAACATGCTCGGTAGGTTAATTGGCACCTTGGAAAATTGTCCCTAGTGTGTGAATGTGAGTGTGAATGTGAGTGTGTGTGCCCTGCGATGGGTTGGCATTCCATCCAGGGTGTATCCTGCCTTAATGCCCACAGACGCCTAAGATAGGCACAAAAAGATAGGCACCAAAGAGAGGAAGTCAGGTGTGGCAGAAGAGAAGTATGTTAGGCTGGTGCAGGACCCGTGTGAAGTCACTGTGACAGCAGTGAAGTGTGAAGTAAGAACAACAGACTGGGTCAAGCTGGAGGTGCGATTTCATCCATGATTTAAATGAAAAACAGAAAACGTGCAAGCAAAAAACCATCACACGGTGGGACTTACTCAGTGACAGGACCATAACCCAGATTGTTCATATCTCGGTATTCAGTCCAGATAGTCATGTCTGCTCTGCGTGGGAATTTATCATCTTTCCTCATCAGCTCCTCCAGCAGCTCCACACTATTCAGTGAAATTGCATGATTGCTGCCTGTTTGTACCTTATACATGGGGCCATAAAGCTGCTTTTGATATAACTGAAGAGATTACAAAAAGACAAAAAAGGAACATGTTTTTGCTTTTTAAATACCACTGTATGTCAGACATAAAACCCTTGTGCACAGTGCATCTACTGTTTTGTTTTCCACTTGCAATCCCTTCAGCAGTAATATTTTAACTAACAATTAACTAATACTCAATTACATTTACAGCACTTGGCAGACACTCTTATCCAGAGCGACATACAACAAAGGGTTAAGGGCCTTGCTTAAGGGCCCACTAATGGCAGCTTGGTGGTGGTGGGATTTGATGTTCAGATCTTCTGGTCCAAAACCAATGCCTTAACCACTGAGCTACCACGTCCCCTCAATAACATTGCCAAGTGTCTAAAGGCTCCCGGAGCACCAAATAAATCACAACACTCATATTTACAGCCCAAATAGCTTATTGTACCTGCAGCTCATGTATCTGACTGTGGTACCCTTTCAAGATCATCCGGAACAGCATTGTGGGAAGATTGACCATAGGGAGGTCAGCCTCAGTCCTGAGGCTCCCAGGAGGAACCGAAGCTGTAGTATCTCCACCTGCATTTCTCTTAAATTTCAGAGCGGCTGTGGTGGATATAAGGAACCCCCGGAAAGCCGCTGTGTCGGCTGAACGCAAAGCTACACGTCCAGCCATGACGAGATTAGAACCTGAATATCCAAACATCAGCTTGCTTTTCACTTTGTCGCAAGACAAAGGAAGAAGTCCAGCCCCCTAGACTGTAATTCTCACACAGTCTGCTATAAAAACACTATTGAAAAAGCAACCCCTTGGACTTTGATACCTGCTGATTCATGTTTATTGACATAACCTGCTTAGAGGAGAATATGTAACATGAGCACATGCCTATTAACAGTAAAAGTAATTATCACTTTCATACATAATTATACATAATTAACTTTAAAAAAAACTTTATATATACATATACATATAATTTATAAATGGAAGTTTTGTGGAAAATTAACCATTTGGGTCGTTTTAAATTATTTATGTTAAATTGAATTCCATTACATTACTTTTGTGGGGAGGTGGTAGCCCAGTGGTTAAGGCGTTGGCCTCTGGACCGGAAGATCAGGGGTTTTAACCCCACCAGCACCAAGGGTGGTTAAGGGCCTTGCTCAAGGGCCCACCAAGCTGCCACTAGTGGGCCCTTGAGCAAGGCCCTTAACCCTCAATTGCAAGTGGCTCTGGATAAGGGTGTCTGCCAAATGCCGTAAATGTACTTTCCTGTTCTCCCTGTGCCTCAGGGGGATTTTCTCCAGGTTCACTGATCCCCCACACCCACCCTCCGGTCCAAAAACATTCACGGTAGGTTGATTGGCACCTTGGAAAATTGTCCCTAGTGTGTGAATGTGAGTGTGTGTATGCGCCCTGTGATGGGTCGGCACCCTATACAGTGTGTGTCCTGCCTTGATGCCCGCAGACGCCTGAGGCACAGGTTCCCCGCAACCAGAGTGAGAAATTGGATAAAGCAGAAGAAGATGAATGAATGAATGAATGAATTACATTACATGATCAATGATCTTTCTTTTAAACAGCTGACCTTTGGAGATCTTCAGTCCTCTAGTTTTATTAAATAGAAAAGTATTTTCTAAAAGAATAGCAAACATGCAACTCAACAAGAAATGTGTGTGTGAACATAAATATCAGAACTACAAAATGAAGGAAAAATATATATTTAGACTTTAATACATGTTTTTACATGTAGACTTGATTCATTAAATTACAAATAATGCTTTGTTCATACACAACAAACTGTATATATTTTGTCTGTTTTTATTACATGATATTATTAGAATAAACATAACATTGTATATCCAATTTCCAAATAAACATACCACACAATTAATGCTATGAGATTCTTTTTTTCAATAGAAATAGATTTTTCTATAGAGACTGCTGCTGCTGTAATTCAATTCTTTGCCTACAAAATAAATGGTCTGTGATTTTAATTTACAATATACACACACCTATACATTTACAAAGGATTAAAAAAATAAGTCTGTAATTTAACTTTACCTTAAGTATGTTTTGTTTGAAGTATTGTACAAATATCTCAACCGGGGTCCTGAGATATTTTTATATTATCAGATTTACGCCTACCCCATGATGCTAATGAAGCAATAGATTACCTGGTTCTGGCCGAGCTGAACAAGGGAATGGATAGGGACACACAAATGTATGGAAAAGGCACTACAGTGCACAAGCACTGATGGAGGTGTATGAATTATTTACATAACTAAATTTAAAATCAGGGGGCAAGGTGGCTTAGTGGTTAGCACGTTCGCCTCACACCAACAGGTCCGGGTTCGATTCCCGTCTCGGCCATGTGTGTGTGGAGTTTGCATGTTCTCCCCGTGCCTCAGGGGGTTTTTCTCCGGTTTTTCCGGTTTCCCCCTAGTCCAAAAACATGCACAGTAGGTTGATTAGCACCTTGGAAAATTGTCCCTAGTGTATGAATATGTGTGTGTGCCCTGCGATGGGTTGGCATTCCTTCCAGGGTGTATCCTGCCTTAATGCCCATAGATGCCTGATATAGGCACAGGCTCCTCGTGACCCGAGGGAAGTTCACATATAGCGGTAGAAGATGAATGAATGAATGAAATTTAAATCTCATCTGTACTGAGTAAAGAAAAAATTAATATATAAAAATAAACACAGGGGTAAATAAAATCATGGAAAACACAGGAACCAATGGCTAAACCCTAAAAAACAGTAATATAGACCCAGCTGAAATCAAAATTGAAAGTTGTTCATGTGTGCACTGTCTTTACTTTACAACAGGAGCGTTTTTTTCTTTAGTGTATATTTCTTTGGTTGAATTCCATTTCAGAGCAGCTTTAAGTGGATACATTTTTTCGTTCCAGAAAATGAAAACTGACTGTTTTGTCTGCCACAAGCACAGTACGGCTGACTGCTTTGACCTCTCCCACGCTTGGATCCAGCCGGACTTCAAACTGCTTAATTATCTAAATGATCACAACAAAGTAGGACATTTAAACAATTTAGGAATCAGATAAAATATTAGATGAAATAGAAATACACACATATACAGTGCAATATATAGTAAAAGTGACATGCTTTTGTGACATAAATTATGTAATATAGCACCCAAAATTACACATTTCTTTTGACCAAATTAATGTAGAAATAAAGGACAGATGATGTTTTAGATTGTCATGTTTGTGAATGCTTTTTTTTTTTTTTACAATATTTTAAAGTGTCCTCTACTTACTGTTAATACAGCTGTCACCAATTCTGTAATTCCCTACCACCTTATCCTGATTTCTGACATACATATATATATATATATATATATATATATATACCACAAAAGTGGCTTGAAAGAAAAAGTCACAATATCCAGCCTGACTGTAATAATAAATAAAAACTATAAATGTTTCAATGAAAGTGACATTGTTTTTCTCTGCTTCACAGAATTATGTTAATTATGAAACAGGCTGACTAAAATGAATGAAAACATCAAAGGGACATGTTAATGAATGTGTGTCCACAAAGTACTTACAACCTTGTAATCACTGCTATATATAATAGGTATCTATGTTTGGTGAATGGTGTGTACCACATCATGGACAGAGGAACAAAGGAAAAAGTCAAGAGATAAATTATAACAATTTAGTAAAGATAAATCCAAAATATGTTCCTGTGATAATGCAAACAGAATTAGATCCATGCCAAATACGTGGCCGCAGGAGAAATACACTGAGACAATATATACAAAAGAGTAAAAGACTTATAAATGAATGAATGCTCAAGGAACATAGTGATGCAACACCGTCGTGTTTGACAAATGCTTGGGAGACGACCAAGGAGGACACCATTGTGAAAAATATAAAAAAGCACTAAATCCAATACATGTTGACAAGCCACAAAGCTTCTGGGAGAATGTCCTGTGGACAGATGAGACAAAAATCGAAGTTTTTGCCAAGGCACAAGCTGTATTCACAGACGAAAAAATGAACATATCAAGAAATAACTTCCCTACTTGAAACATGGAGGAGGCTCTGTTATGTTCTGGGGCTGCTTTGCTGCGTTGGCACAGGGTGTCTTGAATGTGCAGGGTAAATGAAATCTCAAGACTATCAAGGATTCTAGAGAGAAATGTATGCCAGTGTCAGAAAGCTTGGTTAGTCGCAGGTCTTGGGTCTTGCAACAGGACATGACCCAAAACACACAGTAAAAACACCCAAAATGGCTAAGAGGAAAAAATTGACTTTCTAAAGTGGCCGTCTAAGCCCTGACCTCAATCCTTTGAGCATTTTGGAAGGAGCTGAAACATGCAGTCTGGAAAAGGCACCCTTCAAACCGGACAAAACTGGAGCAGTTTGCTCATGAGGAGTGGGCCAAAATACCTGCTGAGAGGTCAGATGTCTCATTGACAGTTACTAGCGTTTGATTGCAGTGATTGCCAAGCAAAAGGTTGCGCAACAAAATTAAGTTAGGGGTACCATCATTTTTGTCCATGCCTGTTTCATGAGTTTATTTTTTTACATAATTCTGTTGAAGCATGGTTGAAAAACAATGTCTGACTTTCATTGGTTAACATTTATAGAATTTTTATTTATTATTACCAGATTAAAGTTATTTCTGTGACCATTGTGACTTTTTCTTTCATTGACCAAAGGGTGCCACAATTTTGTTCACTGATCTTGGATAATTATATATTATATATATATATATATATATATATGAGATATATCTATACTAAAAAAAATATATATATATATATATATAGATATATATCTATATATATATACAGATAATATATAATATATATATATATATATATGGACTGGTATTAATAGCTCATTTTCAGTAGTCTACAATATCCAGTCTACAATATCCATTGTAATGGCTGAATAACTGCTATTACATGTTTTATACGAACAAGTAAGATCCTCTGCTTTCTTACCCTAGCCAGTGCCAAGTGCATCTCCAGCTCGGCGATGCGTTTACCAACACACGCTCTCACTCCGAATCCGAACGGAATGGATCCGAACGGAACAGGCCTCTCCCTCCCATCTCGCAACCAGCGTTCCGGTTTGAAGACTCTGGGCTCAGGGAATATTGTCTCATCATGACTGATAGCATAATGGTTCAGTACAAAGCTGGTCTGTTTCAAACAGTGGTGGAAGAGTTGAGTTAATAAAAGAATTCTTTTTAAAAATGGCGCAATGGTGGGTGTGGCAGAGGGGGCAATGAAGCACCTTTTTAGGGAACACGTGTCCTCCGATGGTCACTTCGTTTTCTGAAAGTAGGCGTGCATTCATTGGAACAACTGGGTAGATTCTAAACATAAAACATAAAATATATATATATATATATATATATATATAAACATTATCATAATATATAACAAATATTTTAAAATGTAGCGAAGTACAATATTAAAAAAAAAAACATACTTAAGTAAAAGTAAAATGACATATTTTAAAAACAATTTTAAAAAGTAGAAGTACACAAAAAACTACTCAATTACAGTAACGCGGGTAAATATAATTATATATATATATAAATATAATATACATATATAAATCTAAATATATATATATATATATATATATATATATATATATATATATATATGATGTAATTATACATTTAAATACCCTTGTCATTTGTATAATACAGTGAAAATATCTTCCATATGAATTTTTAATACAATAAGCATATACATATAAAATATCTACCTTAGAGTCTCCTTGATGACAGCCTTGAGGTAGGGCATGTTACTTATGTCCTCTGCTGTTGGAATTTGGTCTCCCTTGATGATGCTGTTAACTTCCTGATACAGTGTGTCCTGTATCTTAGGATCTTGTGACAGACGGTATAAGGCCCACATCATAGTGTTGGATGTCTTAAGAGACAATACACTTTGTTTTATACATTACTGCATTTCTTATAACAATAAGTTTAGTACTAATAAGAAATTCTGCATGGTAGTGTATTGTCGTCTCACTGTGTCCACTCCTGCCAGGAGAAGCTCAGCAACGCTTCCATACACATCCTTTTTACTCATGTTCGTTTTGGAAAGCAAGTAGCTTAGATATTCCCCTTCAACTTCCTGACCTGCATCCAGGCGTCTCTGAATGTCTTCCATCTTCACGTCAATTAGTTTGCAGGCTAGTCAAAGCCATGGAGATATTCTTCTTAATTTAAATACACTCAAAGAACAGGTAATAAATGTATATGAAAAATCATACATATGAGAAGAGGGACAGAAAGAAAAGTATATCAGTTACATTATAATCTCACCAAATTTGAAGATTCCATCCCAAGCAGTAATGAATCGCTGCCAGTATGGCAAATAATTGCGAGTCCACTTGGGAAACAGAGGCACAACCATAGTATACGTTAACATCTGTGCAATGGAGTCGATGAAGTTTTGAGTCTCGGCTGGAATCTCTTTCTCAAGGCAGCCGATTCGAGTCTCGAGCAGTATGCGGGAGATTCCTGGAAAGACGAAGCATATATGTCACTATATGACACACATCCAATATACAATGAGGGAAAATGCTTTTGATGCCCTGCTGATGTTGTATGTTTGCCCACTGACAAAGAAATTATCATTCAATCATTTTATTGGGAGGTTTATTTGAAGTGATGGACAGAATATCATCACTGTTCAACAAACAAAGAAATCCAGCAAATCGCATTTCAAACAAAGCTATAAATTGATTTGCATTTTATTAAGTGAAGAATAATTGACAAGATTTCGGTTACTCCCAAAGGGAGTGCTCCTAATCTCAGCTCTTTACCTGTAGACAATCAATCTATCTGATTCCAAACTCTATCCAAGACTAAATAACTGTCCAAGGATTGATTCGCAAATGGAAGAAAAACAAAATAACTGTTAATCTCCCTCGGCCAGGGGCTCCATGCAAGATCTCACCTCATGGAGTTTCAATGGTCAATCTTGTCAATGATATCAAGGCAGATGGGCCCATGATGAAAACAATTGGCAACACACTATGCCGTGAAGGACTGAAATCTTGTAGTGCCTACAAGGTCCCCTTACTCAAGAAAGGACATGTACAAGCCCGTCTGAAGTTTGCCTATGAACATCTGACCATGGAAGTTCTGTGGTGGCATGAGATCTGCCTATGACCCCAAGATCACCATCCCCACCGGGAATTATGGAGGCAGAAACATGCAGTGTGAGTTTGGGTTGTTTGTCTACTAAGGGGACAATGCAGTTGCACTGTCTCAAAGGGACAATGGACAGCCAAGGCACCAATGGAGTGGCCTAAGAAAAAGCACACTTAGGGAGAGAAATTAGGGAGATGGCTGAATATTTGAAATGCATTTTATTGGATTTTTTTTCCTGTTCAAATAAACCTACTATTAAAATTATAGTAATTTCTTTGTTAGTGGGCAATTGTACAAAATCAACACGGGATCAATTAACAATTCATTTTTACTCGCCGATGTAAACATGACTGTTCTACTGTATATAGTGGATGTTCAGCCTTCATTCTTTTTTGAGTGAAATGTGAAAACTATAAATTTGTTTTGAATTTAAGTATTAATTAGGGCCATCAATATTAACTCGCAAATCTTTTGTTATTAACACGCAATTATTGCAGCGTGCATTTCTGACAATTCTTTTAAATTAGAAATACGAACATATAAATATAAAAGAAGTGAAATTATTACATTATTTATTCACAACTTCCTTTCTTTACTTAGATATGAAAAAAATTAAATAAACTACTCTGAAAATCAACTTGTAATATGTCATTTGTTTTATGGGTTCACTAAAATCTGCCATTATGCACATATCCGGTAATGAGCCCTTTTGGGTTGACAAACGCACCGGCGAGCTTTATGACATTTTTTCATGACAACAACAACAAAATGCTGTCATCTCACTTCATAGACACATAAATAAAACAACCTGTATCTCAGTGAGGGTTTGCCGCCCAGACATAATGAATATATGTATAGAAAGATCAAACTTTTATATAAACCAATTCACAAAACAAAAATTCTCTGATTATCTAATCTGTATAAAAGTTAGTCGAGTTTGGTATCACCACATTAACCGTCCATGTGGAAACAGGTTTGGTTTATTGTCCGGATTATGATTTATGTAATTTAAAGCACCAAATTAAAGTACTTAAAGTGACAAGAATATTTAGCGTTCATGATTTATGTTAAGTTTAGTTTCACTAACAATAAACATTTACATAAAGCATTGCTATTTGTCCAAGCTCATGTTGATTAATGATTAATAGAGTATTAAAAACTTGAAAAGTATTCATTTCAGGTACATTTAGAACAGATAATTTTCACTTAAGTACATGTCTTACTTCTTTATTTGAACTATATTTAAAAATATATAGTCAGGCAATTTAACGAGTGTACTTTTGCCACCTCTGCTTCGTGTATTGTCATGCTGCAACCCTGCTAGTTCAAGTAAAATGAAAATTGAATTCTTCCAAAACATTTTATAAAATTTAGGCCTCCAACTTTCGAGAAGAACAACGCCTGGTTGGAAAGGTCAGGTATCTCAATGCTTATAATGCAGTTAAGACCGGTCATACTGGTCATACCTTCTAGAGTGAAGCGGTACAGTTCATTGGATATGTTGGGTACCAGGTCTCCAGTGGAGCTCATCTCTCGCAGATAGCAGATCCGCTTGATAAAATCGGTGACCACCTCATTAACCGCAGTCTCATACTTTGCAGAGTCCTTAGGATGCAGCATACGTTTGTTCAGCACAGAACGAAGTTTATACCATCTCTCTCCTTCTCTACATGAAGACAAAAATGAAAAATATTTTTAGGATTATTTTTGATGAATTAACAATGTGACACAATCTCCGGTGGACTGGAGGGGAAAAAAAACCCAATACTGCTTTAGTCCTGTTGCAGCCAGTCTACAAACCCAGAAATATCCGTTAGGTTTATTAGAATAGCAGAGATTGTGCAGAAACAACACAACAAGAACAACAAAAATCATGTAACGACACACGTTGGGACTTACTCAGTGACGGGACCATAACCCAGATTGTTCATATCTCGGTATTCAGTCCAGAAAGACATATCTCCTCTGCATGGGAATTTATCATCTTTCCTCATCAGCTCCTCCAGCAGCTCGGCACTATTCAGTGAAATTCCACAATCGTTGCCTACTTTTATCTTATACATGGGGCCATAAATCTGCTTTTCATATAACTGCAGGAATTATGAAAAAAAAGACCAAAAACAGAATTAGGCTTTTGCTGGATATGAGACACCAAACACTCAGAACAAGATCAGAACAAGATGCTTTCCTATTTTTTTTTTTCAATTTGCACCCCCCACACACACATACACACAAACAGTGAAGGTCACACTCGATCACAGGAGCTGTTATAATGCAGGTGGATTCTCTGAATCTTACTTTTTATTATTATTATTATTTATATTTAGAATCTCACACCTAAGCCCTTAGACAGGAAGTGTGTAACAGTGACATTTGCATAAATAACTAATTAAAAATCAGGTTATTATTAAAAATCTCCTTTCGGGGTTGTGGCACAGCGCCACCTGTTGGTCACTGAATGAAAGTTTGCCAGATTCCAATTGTATGTACTCCACATAATCCACATGAACAATAAGTGCAGCTTGTTTCTACAGAACCCATAAATAAGTATTAACTGTTGTCCTGAAGATTTAAGAAAACATTTTCGAGCTGCAACACAACACCCAGACCTCATCAATAATGAGTCTCAGCTCAGGGATCCCCCTGCAGGACACTCCGGGAATAACAGCTCTCCCACAGCTAGTCCGTCTCACCAGATTCAACCGAAAACATCCCTGAGTTCATGTTCACCCCAATGTCTGTGTTTAACTTCTTTATTGGGATATTGACATTTTTAATCCCTGCAAGTGTACATTTATAACTGTTTTATTATCACACTGTGCATGTGTCAAATCAAAGCTGCAGTTTAAATAATAAGCATCATCACAAAACATCAAACATATCTAACAAAACAAATGAATATTGACATATAGATTCTACATTCAGAACTTAAATGAGAATGATTATTTTTCCTCATATTAACCATTTTAAAGAATGTAGAAGAAACACCCTGTAGCCACGCCCCCTCATATATTTTCCTCCCTCTCCTTCAACAGTTTCTATGATACTCTATAACATTGCAAAGTATCAAAAGGCTGCCGGAGCATAAAATAAATAATTCAATACTCGTGTTTACAGCCCAAATCACTTACTGTACCTGCAGCTCATGCCTCTGATTATAGTACCCTTTAAGGAGCAACCTGTACAGCATTGTGGGAAGAGTGATCACTGGGAGGTCAGTCTCAGTCCTGAGGCTCCCATGAGGAACCGAAGCTGTAGCATTTCCCCCTGCATTTCTCTTCACCTCCAGACCGGCTGTGGTGGATCTAAGGAACCCCCGGAAAGCCGTTGTGTCGGCTGAACGCAAAGCTACACGTCCAGCCATGACGAGATTAGAACCTGAATATCAAAACATCGGCTCAAGTTTCGCTTCGCAGCAAGAAGCAGGAAGTACAGCCCCCTGGAGTATTAACTCTTTCTATACACACACTTGGAGAACATTGTAGTTTAGGAGCTTGAACTTCGATACCTGTTGTTTCGTGTTTATTGACCTGTAATAAAGAAAATCAGACCAAATTCTCACTTTAGAAGGCTTAGGTTAGCAAACGCAAACCTAACATCGTCCTTGCAAAGTGCTATTGCACTTAACTTTATAAATAAAAGCCTTTTTATGCTAATGAACCTGTTTGGACTTCCCATTTAATGTTTTTTTCTTTATTTCCATCAGTATTTACCTCGTTGATTATCACTGAAAGCATATGAAATCATTTAGTAAACAGTAAACAGGAGTGCTTGTTTTGATGCCGTCCCCAATATTAATTAATTCAATTAGTGAATTAATTAATTAGGGGCACGGTGGCTTAGTGGTTAGCACGTTCTCCTCACACCGCCAGGGTCCGGGTTTGATTTCTGTCTCGGCCATGTGTGTGTGGGAGGAGTTTGTGCATGTTCTCCCCGTGCCTCAGGGGGTTTTTCTCCGGGTTCTCCCGGTCCAAAAACATGCACGGTAGATTGATTGGCACCTTGGAAAATTGTCCCTAGTGTATGAATGTGTGTGTGTGTGTGTGTGTATCCTGCGATGGGTTGGCATTCCATCCAGGGTGTATCCTCCCTTAATGCCCATAGACGCCTGAGATAGGCACAGACTCCCCGTGACCCGAGGGAAGATCGGATATAAAGCGGTAGAAGATGAATGAATGAATTAATTGATTAATTAAGTCATGGGGGGAAATAAATTATATATATATATATATATATATATATATATATATATATATATATATATATATATACACATACATATTTATGATAAGAAGTATGATAAGTAGGGTAGGTTCACTATTCTACTCTAGTTTTATCATGCTCGGCAGTAAATTAACTATGTGAGAGAGCAAGTGCCTGTGGCTGGAGAACAGAATGTGTTACATATATTTGCATTCTGATATAACAGTTTGGAATCCAGATCAGTGTATTCAAGTATAATAATCTCCTTCTATGTAATTTATTTAAATTTAAAGTACTTTACCATATACAGGCTGGGCTTCATGAACGTTTGTGCGTACTAATATCAATGGTAAGAGAATTCCTACTTAAATATCAGTGTCCATTTCATCCCTTGTTTTTTTTTTTGAGCCATGAGAGAAAGTCAACAGTGCTGAACATTATTGAAATTGTATTGAAAAAAAAGCACTCAAATTGTTCGGTCTGCCATGCAGGCAGCACCATAAACGTTTCCCTTACGACACCTCACACCAATAGTTTTACAACCTTATTTCATCAGTACACAGTAATATAATTTTTATAGCTTTGCCATTATGCTGACAATACATAAAAATACAATTTAAAAAATCTGCAAAATACCTGATTTTAAACAATCAGAGCCATAAGTATTCAGACAGCCACATTAATTAATTTGTCCTCTTTAATTAACATTGTTAATTGTCTTCCAGGCATTTTGGTTTTGTGTAGCTTTTAAAGAACATACCAAATTATCAATTAGGCACTCGTGAACTATCTGCTATTTGACTGGTGTCCATTCAATTTTTTTGCCTAATGATGGCCTCCTTCACTTGCATACACACTTTAGACATTATATTGAGTGTTCCCATGAATAGTTATCAAAAGAAAATCTCTGGACCGTCAATCATCTTAATTTGTAGTAAAATTTGAGTCTCACATGATTATAATCCTGGGTCTGCTTTTAAACAGGATGAAAAAGGTCTGATGGGTGAATGCTGTACATTCCTCCTTCGTTTCATGTTTTGTAGTTTTTAACCATTTAAAATGCTGTCAAATACAATTTTAATACAAGAGGTAAAACATTTGATAACTTATTTTATTTCAGATATTGTCCATGTTAACAATTTGTCCATGATTTACTGTAGTCCAGGTCTTTGCTTCCATTACCCTTCCAAGGATCTTCATTCTTAAATCTCTGTAACATTGTCTATAGCACCAGCAGGGTCCATTTTATAAAGCATGAAATGACCCTGCACTTGAGCTGCGCTGAGGTGCATGTGTGCTGCCAGTGCATGTGCAGCAAATCGTTCCCCCTCAGCTGCAGACGCCAGAGGAAAGAACCTCTGGAACATCTGAATGAGCTGATGATGAGTACAATGTCCAACATACTGCTTCAGGTCCACACGACCAGGTCTTATTAGCGCTGGATCAAGTCTTTAGGAGCATGAGAGAAAGAAACCAGAGAAAATAGATTTGGTTAATATGAATCAAATTATCTGATGGTTCATTTACAATGGTTATAAATTGTTATTAATGTTCTATAATAGCATCTCTAATATTATTGAATGTTGTATTAAAAGTAAAAATAGTTGTTGAATGAATATTCTAATCATCTTCTACCGCTATATCCGATCTTCCCTCGGGTCACGGAGAGCCTGTGCCTATCTCAGGTGTCTATGGGCATTAAGGCAGGATACACCCTGGATGGAATGCCAACCCATTGCAGGGCAGACACACACACTCACATTCACACACACATTCACACACTAGGGACAATTTTCAACTGTGATGTTTTTGGGGAGGAAACCGGAGAACCCGGAGAAAAACTCCCTGAGGCACGGGGAGAACATGCACAAACTCCACACAAACATGGCCGAGACGGGGATCGAACCTGGACCCTGGCGGTGTGAGGCGAACATTCTAACCACTAGCCACCGTGCCACTTTGATTAGAATATTAAAAGTATTTATTTAAAGTAAATTTATAACCGATGCAAATGTGCAGTTTATCATATCAGTTTTAAATATCAAGTTTCTGCTATGAGAATATCCATTAGAAGTCGTAGTGGAGATGGTAAAATCTGTCTCAGACTTACAGACTGAACTACAGTCAGAGTTGCTTTTACAAACAAACATATTGAAAACCAACAGCTTCTGACCACATAGGTGATATCCAATTAATGGATCTATAATAAAAAAATATGAATAAAACACTTCTGGGTGTAAATCCATATGTAAAGCAATTTTTGCTCATATTAATATTTCATTCATTCATTCATCTTCTACCGCTACATCCAATCTTCCCTCGGGTCACGGGAAGTCTGTGCCTATCTCAGGCGTCTATGGACATTAAGGCGGGACACACCCTGGGTGGAATGGCTCATCGCAGGACACACACACACACACACACACACACACACACACACACACACACACACACATTCATACACTAGGGACAATTTTCCAAGGTGTCAATCAACCTACAGTGCATGTTTTTTGAAACCGGAGAACCCGCAGAAAAAAACCCTGAGGCACGGGGAGAACATGCAAACTCCACACATAAATGGCCATTATGGGAATTGAACCCGGACCCTGGAGGTGTGAGGCGAACGAGCTAAGCCCTCATATTAATATTTAATTTAACTAAATAAGCTGAACCCAACCCCCCCCCGTTTATTTCATTTACAAATAAACACAACAATCATGTTAGCTGATTTTTAACATTTAACATGCTTTAATTTAACTGAAGCTTATTCTTAATTAGGATTTGTCACAGATGGAATCAATGCAATAGATGTATTAAGTTTTGCCGGCACGTGTACGTATTACATTTTACATTATTTAACTGTACTGTGAACATTAAGTGTTTTTAATATTTTTGTTTGTGATTCGTAAACGCTTGTGTGAATGTAACTGTGTGGATTTTGAAAGGATCTTAATCTAGTCGTTATTCATATTAACCCTTACCTTTCAATAAAATTAGTGGTCATGAAGACAATTCTAGCTTCAGAAGAAGCAACTCCATCTAGCGCATTAAGAAGTCCGCTAAATGTCAGCCTCCCCATGCCTTGGTAAGCCATTGGGTCTGTGAACAAACAGCGAAATCAGACAGACAGTAATAATGAAGTGATTTTTTTTTCTTTAATTCATGCAACCTTATTCTTCTAAAAAAGTTAGCATTAAATAAAATAGCAGGTATGTTTTATTTCTAAAAGTCGTCATACTTTCAGTTGGCACTAATTCTCGGCTGACAAAGGCAGCGTCCACATCCTCCAACAGAATGATGCTCTGCTGCGGAGCCACACTCAGGAGGTGATTCAGACGGTCATCAGAAAGACTGCGGTCACTCAGACTCATCAAACAGATGCTGTAACCCAACTCGCCGGCAAGGGCCGTGCTGAAATATTTAACAAAATAAAATAAAATAAAATAAAAAATAAAATTATATATATATATATATATATATATATATATATATATATATATATATATATATATATATATATATATATATATATATATATATATATATATACACATGCTTTAGAATTGCCATGAAACACAAGTCTACCAGTATTGCACTATTGTGTGTGTGCGTTTTGCGTGTGTGTGGGGGAGGTGTTTGTCTTTATTTTACACATGACCAGGCATTACATTATGACATTATAACATCATGAGCTGTGTAGTGAGGAACATTGGTTTTCTTTGAACAGATAAGATATATTAGGCAGCTAGTGAAATATACTGTCCCTATAGTTTGATGTGGAAAAAAGGGGACGTGTAAGGATTTGAGCGAGTTTGAAAAAGGACCCAATTTCTGATGGTAAGTGCATCTCCAAACTCAGACACGTGTGTGTGGGTCAGAGCATCTGCTCATAAAAAAAAAAACCCAAAAAATAATAAAAACTCAGTATATACATATATATCCTTTCCACACACATACGTGTGTGTGTATATATATATATATATATATATATATATATATATATATATATATATATATATATATATATAAAACAGGACAGAACCAAGAGAAAGTATAAGCGCTATACATATATATTTCTCCTGTGTGTATATATACTTGTAAAGATAGAGTTTGTCCTCCTTCTGTTCCTAAGGAGATTCTTCTAATTCTAATGAGTCAGGTTAGGTAACTACTATTTCAAGCTTAATATATACTGCATTACACCAAGTGAATACTGAGCATAAAATTGTCTTTTTTATTTATTTGAAACAAGATAAAGTGACTTACATAAAGCTGCTCTTTCCACATCCAGGAGGTCCATACAATAAATAGCCTCTTCTGTATGGAATACCTACGAAAAAAGTTGATTAAAAAGTCAAACACAGAAAGACGCTAGAATTCAGTAGACTGTTTCTAGCTAAGCGATTGGGTAGGTGTAATGGCATACCTCTGTCAGTATACCACTTTGGATTGCTAATAAACTCCTTTACATCATCCACAATCTTTTCAGCTATTCCATTCTCCAGGACAACAGAGGACAACGGGCGTCGTCGTCGAGGGAAGCCGAAAGGCCTCCACTCCGCACCCATAGCAGTGTACATCACAGTGCGGCCTTCTTCCTGCTTCAGAGCCAGCTCTCTCGCTACGACAAAGACAACAGGTTAAATAGAAATCACCGTACCAATTTACTGAAGAAAGAGATCCAAACTATTAATCAGCTGATCCTTATCACATGAATATACCAAATGACATCTTAGATCTTTCACATTGACTGTCTCTACCTTCCTGCAATATGTTGAAAAAAATTTGCCGGTCCCTCCCAAAGGCTGTAAAGGTGACAGACTCCCAAGGTGTTCCTGTGTGTAGATCCACCATCTGCTTCTCCCTGGTTCTCTCCACTCTTATCCATTTTCTGCCATACCTAATACATAAAAGGGATCATTAATGACAAGATTTCATGTTCCAATTAGTCAGGACTGTTCATTTAGCAGGATGAAGCTGTGTGTTCAAAGGGTTAAAAAATAAAGGTAGAAAGTGTGACAGACGCTGTGGTAACAGATAAAATTTGCAATCCAGATGCAGATATCTTCAGGAATTTTATACATTTGTGTTTATTTATTAATTAGCAAACATATTAGTCATGAGCGCCTTCAAATTCCATGGATAAAGCAAGCATGAGGACACCCCTGAACATTCATTCATCTTCTACCACTTTATCCGATCTTCCCTCGGGTCACGGGGAGCCTGTGTCTATCTCAGGCGTCTATGGGCATTAAGGCAGGATACACCCTGGATGGAATGCCAACCCATCGCAGGACACACACACATACACACACTCACACACACATTCATACACTATGGACAATTTTCCAAGGTGCCAATCAACCTACCGTGCATGTTTTTGGACCGGGAGGAAACCGGAGAACCCGGAGAAACCCCCTGAGGCACGGGGAGAACATGCAAACTCCACACACACATGGCCGATACGGGAATCGAACCCGGATCCTGGCGGTGTGAGGCGAACATGCTGCCTTACCAAATGATGTGATTTCCAGGACTTGGGTGGAAATCAAACTGTGTGTGCACCCGTCCACTCTCGTGCTGCATGTATGAGGTCTCCACGCTGAGGTGCTGGGTGTGTTTGGCGTGCTTGGTAATCCAGCTCAGCAACCAGTGGTAACTCTTGTCTCTGCTGGGAACCTCGAGGGTGATCATGTAATGCCGCCTGAAGAAGACCATGCCAATTTGTGCGCCCTTCCTAGCAAGTGCAAGTGTCGTGCCCACACCAACTAGTCCAAAACCAGCCCCAAAGTACGGGTTGTCCTTCAAAGCCCCAAGAAAATCTGAAAAGGTCATTGTGTGGGCTGTGTACAAGTTCTCAATCAGTAATCACGAGCAGTCTTGCTTCTCTTCATCACTTTGCATGCTGTAAAAACCATTGACACACAAACACACATTTTAAAAAATGGACCAAATGTTGACATTAGATGTGATCTGCTCAATAGTGCACTGCAGTGCATCAGTGTTTAAATAAATGAACCACGAATCAATCACTTAAAATACACAGCAATATCACCTTTTGCAGCTCGTAGAAAACCTCATCATCATCATCATTATCATTTGTAGACTTTGATGACATCCATTGAATTACACATCAATTCTCACTTACACACACACACACACACACACACACACACACACACACCCACACACACACACACACACACACACACACACACACACACACACACAAGCGCAATCTCATTGGACAAATGCGCAGGAGGAATCACATGGCGACCTCCATGACACGTCCGTTGTCCAGGAAAATGTTTCCGCCTGAAACGGTTGGCAACAAAATAGTTCCATGCTATGTATAAGACAATAAGACAAACTAATATATTAAAATGCGATTATTTCCACAGAAAATACAAACCGGTTCGTCTTGAATATTAATCCGTCGTGTAAAAAAAATGATACTTTTTTTTTATCCCCTTTTGGTTTTACAAGAGAGAGTAAGGTTTGTATGGCGCCGATCACACGGATTTTTTTTTATCAAAGCAATATCGGGTAAGTGGTTGTACGTGGACTACAACAAATGTATATATTCATAACTTTAACGTTATCGTATCAATTAAAGTATACATGTTAATATTTATGTTGGAATGATGTATAGGCTAACAACACAAACTGCGCTAATACGTGCTTCAAGGGAGGAAAAAAAAAACAATACATTGTTTTCCGGAGTGGAAACGGCGGAAACATTGACGCAGTAGGTCTCAATTTTTGTTTCGAGGGAAATTCATTATTCAATTTACACAACACACACTTTTAACAGAAATTAAACGGGTTAATATACAGTTATTTGTTATATGTGTATTGCAAATAGGAAAATCATGTATGTAATCAACAACATAAGTAAATATTTTGGGGATATTATAAGCATACGATCTAAGGTTGCTCTGTTTGTCTTATGTGTAACCATTGAAACCAAATCAGGGAACACTGAATTACCACCTTACGGTGCGTGTGTGTATGTGTGTATATGTATCTATATCTATCTATCTATCTATCTATCTATCTATCTATATATATATATATACTATATATATATATATATATATATATATATATATATATATATATATATATATATATATGTATGTGTGTGTGTATAGACTTTATACACAATTTTTTGTCTCTTTTATTCTATTTAATTTTTATTCTTCTTTGTTTTCTATTTTCCTTCTCCTTCTTCTCTTTCCGTTATGTTTACATGTTAACATGCTGAACGGACGTTGAAAAGCATTTCACTGCATTCCGTACTATGTATGTATGTGTATGTGACAAATTACACATTAACACACACACACACACACACACACACACACACCACACACACACACACACACACACACACAACATATATATATATATATATAGTCCATGCAAATTCAATAGTTGAATTTCAACCTCTTGTTCTTCAGAATGTGCTACTACGAATTAGAATCTATGAGTAGGTGTAATACCTGATGTAGGAAACTATTTTCAAGGTCTTGCATCTGTAAGTATATCTTCTTTGTCTTCTGCATTTGTTCTTAAGGTTGGCGAACATCTGCGCACAGTTTTCTGCATTCAAAATGAGCTCTGTTCGCCGAATTAATGAAAGTAATCCTAGTTGTTTTCGTATGTTTCTGTTATTGTTTATTTTTTCTTTCTTTTTAATTTTATTGCTGATTTATCCCCAGTGAACTATAATACGTCCCTTTTCATCTCCCAGAGACTGTCGAGCTAATGGACTGAGAAATAGTTTGAAGATTTCAGAAGATCTGGTGTTTCACGGCTAAAGATGGAAGAACAAAATGTAGATACGTGCAGTATGGAGGAGCTGTGTAACATTGTACAGAGGGAGAAGGGGATAAAGACTGTGAACAAGGGTAAGTAATATGTGACTTCAATATCCATTATAAACATTCATTCATTCATTCATTCATCTTCTCCTTCTTTATCCGATCTTCCCTCGGGTCACGGGGAGCCTGTGCCTATCTCAGGCTTCTATGGGCATTAAGGCAGGATACACCTTGGATGGAATGCCAACCCATCGCAGGGCACACACACACACACACACACACACATACATTCACACACTAGAGACAATTTTCCAAGGTGCCAATCAACCTACCGTGCATGTTTTAGGAAAACCCCATGAGGCACCGGGAGAACATGCAAACTCCACACACACATGGCCGAGACGGGAATCGAACCCGGATCCTGGAGGTGTGAGGCGAACGTGCTAACCGCTAAGCCACCGTGCCCCCCATTACAACCAGTGGTACAATATTAGTCCTTTTGAAGGTGTACATTTCCTGAATATAGGAGATATTTACATTAACAGCATCTGGCAGTCGACCCTTATCCAGAACGACTTACAACTGATTAATTGAGGGTTAAGGCCCTTGCTCAAGGGCCCACTAGTGTCAGCTTGGTGGTGGTTGTCAACTATAGTGTTTTAAAAAAAAAAAAAAAAAAGAAATATTAAAAATGAATAAATATTTATACATTTTATGCAGCAATCTACACTGCAACCTCACCAAAATTTCTGTTGATATTCTAGTGCACATATTGGTTAGCAATTTATACACTGATAAATGCTTAGACTCTTTCAAATGTACTGTATACATTTTCAGATATGATGCAGTGTCTCAGCTAAGAAGGTTAACACAGAAGAAAAAAAATAACCCTGCTACAATCTAAATGTTAAAGTTTTACCTCATGAGTTTGCTTTTGGAGGGCCTCAAAAGGATTCACCATACACAAGGAAAAAAATTTGCGGTACCACTGATGTAAGCTATAACGAGACCTTTAGTTCATGTACCTATAATTGGAAGAAATGCACAACACAGAATCACATTGGTATGAGATCTTCTTGGAAATGAAGATAGTTAAATTGGTAGTCTTTTTTTTTTCCTTCTTTACACATTGCTGATTCTTTTACTGTAAAAGATGTGTAATTTCTTGTTAATAATAATACTTGAAAGAATTGTAATATTCTCTCTATTAAAGCGATGTAATCTTGATTTCCATGTCTGTGTTGTGTTGTAGATCATGTAGCAGAGGGCACGGAGCACATGTTCCGCACTCACATATGTACGGAATGCCGCCGCTGCTTTAAGACGCGCTCTCACTTGAGGGAGCACATGCGTCTCCATTTTCCCGACCCCAGCTTGCAGTGTCCCACCTGCAAGCACTACTTTACCAGCAAAAGCAAGCTGCGTATTCACATGCTGAGGGAATCTGGTGAGAAGCTGCATCGCTGTCACCTGTGCGAGTACGCTGCTGTGGAACGAAACACCCTAAACCGCCACATCGCCAGCGTGCACGGCCACGAAAGGGAAACGGGCGCCGACAAAGATCTCTACACGTGCCCCGGTTGCCAAAAGAGCTTTCACCAGAGCCAGGCGCTGAAGAGCCACATGAAATCCCATAATGTCAGTCAGAACGGGCAGCCTCTGCTATGCTTCCATCAAGGCTGCACGTTCCAATCCACAGATAAGAAGCTGCTTCAGAAGCATGCGTTGGATGCGCACGGTATCAACGCTATAGAGTGTCAACACCACGCCTGCTGCGCACTGTTCGGAAGCAAAGACGATATGGAGACTCATTTTCGCACACATCAGGCCTTCCACTGCAACCAGTGCGACTTCTCGTGTTCCAACAAGAGCCGTTTCCAGCAGCACATGAGACAGGGCCATGCCGGAGAGACGCAGCTGAGATGTAGCTTCTGTCCTTACCACACTTTCAATCCAGTGGAGTTTGAGCAGCATGTAGGACATTTTCATGCCAGCGAGAAAACACACAAGTGCCCAGAGTGCAGCTTTATGACTGCTCACAAAAGAGTCCTTAAAAGACACCTTCTAGTGCATACTGGTAAGTGAACCTGTTATAGTCGGCATTATTTACATTGCAGCATTATGGATAAGTCATGCATTTGTGTTTTTGTGTTTATTTTCAGGTGAAAAGCCACACAAGTGTTCACTGTGTGAATTTAGATGTCGGGATGAAACGTATCTCTCAAAACACATGCTGACACACACCAAAGACAAACAGCACATGTGTCCAGAATGTGGTTATGTTACCAAATGGAAGCACTACCTAAATGTCCACATGCGCAAACACACTGGTGATCTTAGGTACGTACTGGCCTTGTTGTTTGTGCTTGTTTGCGGGTCTTTCATGCCTTTTAATCTTGTTTTTATTGAGTGAAAAGCATTTTCACCTTTAGTCAGTTCATTTCCCTGCCATAAAGTGAACTGTAAATATATATATATATACACACACAAAACACACACACACACACACACACAAGTACTGGAAGTGTCACTATTTATTACATAGCCTAAATCTCATATTCATATATACATATATGTGGGGCACGGTGGCTTAGTGGTTAGCACGTTCGCCTCACACCGCCAGGGTCCGGGTTCGATTCCCGTCTCGGCCATGTGTGTGTGGAGTTTGCATGTTCTCCCCGTGCCTCAGGGGGTTTTCCTCCGGGTTCAGGCTCCCCGTGACCCGAGGGAAGATTGGATAAAGCGGTAGATGGTAGAATAGAGATGAATGAATATATATATATATATATATATATATATATATATATATATATATATATATATATATATATATATATATATATATATATATATATATATATATATATATATATACATATATATACACATATATACATATATATATATATATATATATACATATGTACACATACATAGACATATATACATGTTTGTGTGTGTGTGTGTGTGTATATATATATTTATATTTATATATATATATATATATATATATATATATATATATATATATATATATAGATATATATATATATATATATATATATTTACAGTGCATTATTAGGCATTATAACAGTATGTAAAAGTATATAGCTTTTTTTCCATATTTATGAATATGAGCTTTATTGAAAGTTTTACCCTCTCCCTCTCTTAGATACAAGTGTAACCAGTGCATGTATCGTTGTCACCGTATTGACCAGCTGAACAGCCACAAGCTCCGTCATCAAGCGAAAACTCTCATCTGTGAGGTCTGTGCCTTCTCCTGCAAGCGAAAGCCCGAACTGCTCAAGCACATGCAGGTCAAACACACGATTGGTGAAGACCACCAGCTCCCTCTTTTCCAATGCAAGTTCTGTCCGTACACGACGAAGTACCGCCAAGCTCTACACAACCACGAAAACTGCAAACACACCCGAACGAGGGAGTTTCGCTGCGCCCTCTGTGCCTACAGAACATTTAGCAACACTGCACTCTTTCTGCACAAGCGGAAGGTTCACGGCTACATTCCCGGGGATGTCAAGTGGTTGGAGGCGTATGCAGAAAAAGAGAGACAAAACGGTTCTGTGGATGCGATTCGGAACTTTTATTCCACGGTAGAGAAGTGTCGCGAGGGGAAAGTAGCTTCTTGTAATGATTCAAACACCCCTAAGCAAGCAGAGTCACCGAATATGACCAGTGATACCACTTCCCAAATTCCCAATTGCTGTGAAACAAATGGGTTAGAAATTGTAAGTTCTGTAGAGCTCCAGGTTCAATCTGCTGCCAATGTCTCAAATATCATCACTGAAGATCAGTCAGTTATCCACTTAACCTTATTAACGAAAACGACCACAAGTGACCACAGAGGACCTCAAGTAAACCACCAAGCCACATCCGTAAATCCCTCACATGGCGATTCTCCCACCACATACGAAACCCCTGCGATACCGAATGAGCCTGTAAGTCCAGAGGAAGACAGCGCTGTGTCAGAATGCGAGGAAGACGTTATCACAGAGCAAGCGCTGATCCATGATAATGAGATGTTGACCACAGAATCCCGAACCTCAGCAGCTCAACAAGAAACAATTTCCTCAGAGACTCCCATAGCTAAGCCAGCATGTTCAGAAACTCTGCTCCAGGTTTTGAGGAGGCAGGATAAAGACCAAGCGAAAGCTCTGATTCTGGACGGCCGGGTACAGATGACGGTGGTCCAGACCCAGGACAACGTGTACCGATGCGATTGCTGCTCCTACGTGACCCGTAAACATGCGGCTTTAACACGCCACTGCAGATCATCTTGCCAGGCGATGAAAGCATCCCTCCAGTGCCAGGACTGCGGCGTACGCTTCAAACAATTACGCTCCTTTAACACCCACCGTCTCGGAAAGTGCCATGCACTGCAAAAGAAGAAGACAAGGCTTCCTATGTCAGGAGAAAATTGTACACCATATAATCTAAATGCTCCTACATGTCTGGAATCTGCCGAACCAGTGTTGGG
>JACRUU010000011.1:4453932-4561432 GCA_030449085.1 Kryptopterus vitreolus | reverse complement strand
GTGCCATCTTTTGATAAAAGATGGATATGATGATACCCTGGAAATGAAATAAATAAGAGGTAAATAATTTTTATTTGTCCGATTTAGCAGGCAGCCTTATCCAGAGTGATTAATGAATCTCACCTGATTGAATGCAGGAAAAAGGGATCGTGTATTGTCCGATAAAATCGTTCCTGGATGCCTTGTCGTAGTCTTCCACAACATAGCGGACCAACGCTAGCTCCGGTGTATGGACCACAAACTCTAATGTTTCATTCCAGTATGGGTTGAATCCTGTGCACATGTTAAACTCGAGCTCAGAGAGTCAAAACTAATTCAACAGAATTGCAATTTCCGTTATACGGTGAATTTAGTCATTTTTGGGCGTGACATTACCCTCACCATTGTTCTCAATGTGTTTGGTCTCTTGCTGTGCCTGGTCGAGGGGCACACCATAGATCTCCACCCTTACCAAAGGGTCTACGATGGAACACTCTTTTCTGCTTACTTTAGGAAGCTGTTGGCCACTTATTACCTAAAAGCAAAGCAAAGGTTTTGTCCACATACTTACCATTTCTAATCAATAACATTTTCAAATCAAGCTCAGGTTTAAACAAACGAGTAGGTGGTTCGATGCCTGGATAGTGAAGCTGCGAGGGCAGTAATCGATGCGGTCGGTGGGCCTCTCTGGATCGAAAGGTTGTTCGCTGTTGCGCAAGATCTCAGGTTTCAAAACGTATCCAGAGCCGTTATTCTGACTGAAAAGCCCGTCGTTAAGATCCATCTCCAGTCCTGCTGTCTGGACATTCAAGGCCACTGTGGATTATACGCATTACGGTTTAATGCAGAATGCTGACCACTAGAATAATCCACGCATGTTTAAGTTTACTTCTAAACAGTTTAAGACACAAGAAATTGTGTAATGCAAACTTTACATAAACAAACCCAAACATCAGTGAATGTTACTATTTTGTATATTGGAAGGAGTCGTCAGTGTTTTGTAACAGGCAAAGTAGCTCCTCCAGTATAGGATGAGCGGGATACTATGTAAATAATAAGATCTAAAAACAAGTTTTATTTAATGTAATTAACATTGAGAGAAGTGGGCACGGTGGCTTAGTGGTTAGCATGTTCGCCTCACACTTCCAGGGTTGGGGGTTCGATTCCCGCCATGTGGGTGTGGAAGTTGCATGTTCTCCCCGTGCCTCCGAGGGTTTTTTCTCCGGGTTCTCTGGTCCCCCCACCCCCGGTTCAGAAACATGCACGGTAGGTTGATTGGCAAGGATAGGGGAAAAATTGTCCCTAGTGTGTGAACCGGGAACACTTCCTATAACACCTTACATCACAAATTGAATGGCACATTCACTTATATTAGTCTCTTTTCTGTTTATTCCGAGGTCATCATCATCACCACTCAGATCCAGTCTGTATCATGATCACATGGTCACTGCAGTTCCCTGATCCAGTCCTTATCCAGATGATGATCAGCACTGATACACCACCATCATGGAATACAGTTTACTAATTTGTTGGTCAGAGGAGAACTGAAGCCCGACTGAGCCTGGTTTCTCCCAAGGTTTTTTTTTTCTCCATTTGTGTCACCAATGGAGTTTTGGTTCCTTGCCTTTGTCGCCTGTCACTTATGGCTTGCTCAGTTGGGGACACTTAATTGTTTAGATTTTTGTTTCTGTGTCTTTTATTATTATTATTATTATTATTATTATTATTATTATTATTATTATTATTATTATTATTATTATTATTGTACAGCTGCTTTGACACAATCTCTATTGTTAAAAGCGCTATATAAATAAAAGTGACTTGACTTGACTTGAATGTGTGTGCGCCCTGCGATGGGTTGGCATTGCATACAGGGTGCCTTGATGCCAGAAAAACATGAGGCACAGGTTCCCCATGAGCCGAGAGAGAAGTCGGGTAAATCGATAGAAAATGAATGAATGAATAAACTTTAAGAGAGAAAGAAGAGAGATTGTCCTAGCGTTTCTTTTCTAGCACCAACTGTTTATACTCTAGATGCAAGCAATGCTATTTTTTATAAGATTCCATATCATTAAAACTAAACACAAAGAACACACAGGGAACAAAATATTGTTAGTGATACCAAACAGCAGTGATAAGAAGAAAACACTTATAAATAATTATAAATAATAACCTTCTATACTGAATTGCTTTATTTTTCTATAACACCACACCCTGTTTACTTGTTTATTTTACCTGGATGTATTATTAAACAGAACAACAGAAAGGGTATCATACCAATTTGGCATCCCACATTCCACATTTCATGGGGAGAGTAATTTGAAGAGTCTGTTCTCAGGCCACTAGGATATATTCTGCTTAAATGCCTGATGTTATGCTGAATGAAGTCAGCTCCTGGCGTAAGACACAGAAACGATCATGACTATTTGTTATCTTTGAATAATTCCTATTTTTTTTATACAGATCAAATGACAAATGCAAGATTATGGCATTATTTTACAGAAGGAAAAATATTTAAATCATGTATTTTTTAATATTTTTATATTAAAATAAAAATATTTAAATCATGTATTTTTTAATATTTTTATATTAAAATATAAAATACACTTATAATCGAAGTTGTTGAAGTTCATGAAAAACAACGACTATAATGCATTACTATAGAACAGGGATCACCAACCTTTTTGTAACTGAGAGCTACTACATGGACACCGAGTCATATAAAGGGCTACCAGTTTGAAATACTCCTCTGAAATAACAAATTTACCGTTAGTTATATATTATTATTATTATTATTATTAATGATACTCATTTATCTATGTAAATACACTTGACAGTGACTTCAACAACGAATTAACTACATTTTACATTTATAGACGCATCTAACTGATGAGTTGTTCATGAAAAACAACTTTTGATGAGCAACTACTCACTCCTGTGCTCCTTGGGGGCTACCTGGTGCCCACGGGCACCACGACTTGGTGACCCCTGCTATAGAACATGAGTTCAAAGCAGCAATTACATTATATAGCCAAAAAATAAACAGTAAACAATTGAATATTTATTCAATATATCAGATTTTCTTGCATAAACCAAATGTTACTGTTTGTAATTTATTGTCACACATTTCTGTAATATATTATTAGTATTAATAATTATTTTCTTGACTATACTTTCAAAAATACTATTCTATAGATCTAGATAACACCGAAAAGCAATGTCATGCATTTACGTTTCTTTCTTTTTATGAGCTTACCGGCTTCTTTGATATATTTGCGGGCTTTAGACTCAGAGAAGGAAGACATCTCATAAGGCTTGCTGTGGACTCGTGAATGCTCAAAGCTGCTGAAGTGAACATTCTTGCAGTATATGACAAGGTCCGAGAGCTCCTTGGATAGCTTCTCTTTTGATTTCTGAACAACACACAAGATTTGTTCGCTTTTATCATCACTGACTTAAAGTAGATAAATTGCTCTTTTTTTGTGTGCATATGGTTGTGAGTTTGAATCAAGAAAGAGTAACAGGCATGTCCAAAGTCCGGACAGATTCCTCAGTCATAAAATCAACAATACGCGGCCCACCAGCGATGTGGACTACAGTATAATATACACATACAAAAAACTATTTTAAATATGACCAGAAGATGGCAGTAGACCTATGTCCACACTCTAGCATAACAAAGTTAGCAAAGAAGGAGGCAAAGCTATAAAACTCTACTGTATTTTAGCTCTATGCCACTGCTAGTTTCAACATTTTTTACTCCACATCCAGTCTGTCTGTCTGTCTGTCTTTCTGTCTGTGTCTGTCTATCTATCTATCTATCTATCTATCTATCTATCTATCTATCTATCTATCTATCTATCTATCTATCTATCTATCTATCTATCTCTCTATCTATCTATCCATCTATATATCTGTGTGTGTGTATGTATGTATGTATGTATGTGTGTTTGAAATGAACCTAGATATGTGCAATTTTCTTGAAAGTTTTTTTTTTCCAGATAGACTATTTCTTCATTTTATATGGTATCCAAATATAAAAGGCAAAGTAATTTTGTTTAGATTTATTTATGTTCTGTGTGAAGAAAGGAAAAGTATGCCACTTGAAAATTAAAAAATAGCTCATTTGCATTTAATGGTAATGTTGATGACTCAAAGAACATCAAGCTGAATGGTCAGCCCCCACACACTTTTACCTCACTAAATCTGGCCCTCGCTGCAAAAAGTTTGGACACCGCTGGATTATAAAGTGAAAAATAATTTTACTGGTTTAAAGGCAAAATCGACTATTAAACATTTTGATTCTCCAAACAATGATCTTGTGGTTGCGATAGCTACTATCTCTCTCATAAAATGAGCTGAACTATCCACTGTACTAGGAACAATAGTCCATTACTCAGACTCGTTCATGCCTCGAGTCAATAGAGAAGAAATACAATCAAACAGATGCCATGCTTTTGGAAGCTTGGAGAATATATAGTGCAAATGCAAAATGCTACACAACATGCTATGAGGCATGGGAAAGTTTCATTGTCAATCTGTGCTACTGTTTTTTTTTTTATTATTTAAACATGCAACCAGTGTGTATGGTCCACAGAGAGATAAGGAAAATATACATCCGCATCTTTATTAATCTTTCTCTCTATGAAAGATTTACTGTAATAATCTAATTACGTGTAAACAAACCAACCTCTGTGGCCTGATTGTCCTTGTCCAAGGCCTTATCTTCATCACTCACGTCACTGCTTTCATGATTGTCAACATCCGAGCACTCGGCCCATTCTCCAATCTTTTTCCCTTTCAACAGAATTTTCCCCTTCAGGTCCTAAAACCATTGTGATGGACATTAGCAAAACACATAATCATTTATTAAAAAGTTCTGAAGGGAGGGGTTTTTGTGGTGCAGGTCTCTCACAGGTGTAAATGCCCTCTAAGTCTTTAAATTGTTAATGTTGCAGAAATCCATTATGGTACATTAGAACAGGATTTCTTTCCAGTTTCGATATAAAAGTCCAGACTGATACCCGATACTGATGTGCTACTGTCTGCAAATTTCTGCTGTCGGATTGTATAGCACTTCATGGATGTGTTTGCCATTCCTTTAATACATTTCGCTTTCAACCCCTTAACCAAGGTTATTCTTCAAACGCTCAGTCATGACTGTCATTGAAAAATGAATTACAATTATTTAATTACAATTACAGTTACTGAGAAAAATGTGTAATTAAATTACAGTTACTTATGCAAATGTTAAATGTTACAAATAGGGTTACATCTGAACAATTGCTGTGCAATTAAAAAATCTACGATACTTAAAATAACACGTTTTAACTAATAATGCCACACCAACCACAATTGACTGATTATTTATAACAAATCAGTGCATCATGAGAGAAATTTTCCACCCATCTTTAAATGAAGCTTATATTAATATCAATATATTCTATATATTGATATACGTATATGCTTATAATAGTTGCTCATGTACTCACTATATTACCTTCCCCTATATACTGTTACACTGTTTACATATGCAAATGATCATATATTCTACATATTGCATATACTTATCACTGCTTCATTACTCTCACTGTATTACCTCCCCAGTTTTTATTGTTTATATATATGCAATTTACCATATATTCCCTTATATTGTATATCATCATCATCTACCACTTTATCCGATCTTCTCTCAGGCGTCTATGGGCATTAAGGCAGGATACACCCTGGATGGAATACCAACCCATCGCAGGGCACACACACACTCACGTTCACAAACACATTTATACGCTAGGGACACTTAGGTGCCAAGGTGCCAATCAAGCTACCGTGCATGTTTTTGGACTGGGAGGAAACTGGACAACCCGGAGAAAAACCCCCTGAGGCACGGGGAGAACATGCAAACTCCACACACACATGGCCGAGACGGGAATCGAACCTGGACCCTGGAGGTGTGAGGCGAACGTGCTAACCACTAAGCCACCGTGCCCCTATTATATTGTATATATGCTAATTATTTATTGTTATATACTGACTATATATACTAACAATTGCACCATGAAATGCATTTCTGGTTGGATGCTAACTGTATTTCTTGTCTTGTACTAACATGTGCAGTGACAATAAAGTTGAATCTAATTTAATGTAATCTATTACACACTGTACTACCTTCCACTGCAATTACTATAAGCGTAATATCAAGAGTCCATCATTAGGTAAAGCAAATCAGAAATCAGCTTACCTCTGGTGATGGCAGCACACTGGGCACCTTTCCATCAAACGTAGTCTTCAGCAGCATGTCACCAAGGATGTTCTTCAAAAGCTCAGCCATGACTGTCTGTTGTTCAATGCTGCAGTGGTTTTCAATTGTCAGAATGAGCGGGTATTCTGATGCCTAATGGTAAATTGAAGCAATACTCATTAATCTAGCTTGCACAGATGCCAGCGGATAGTCTTATGTTGACTCAATTCCCAAATCACCTCAAAGGCATGTTTGGACACTGTGGAGATGACATCTTTAAACAAAATCTTGGACGTGAAAGTGTGTCCATGGTAAACGATGGGTTCTCCATTTGGGCCATCCCAGCAGTCCACCTCTACACAGCGGCAGCCTCGTTTCAACGCCCTATATGAAGAGAAACAACTCTCTTGAAACAGGACTTGGATCTTTGGCCGGGGTAAATTTAATTACAATTACAGGAAGACCTTAATAGAGAACCTGCTCATTCATGCAATTAGCTAACCATGTGGCAAAAACACAATGTATGCCACAATGTCATGTTGATACAGTAATTATGTAACTAGTAGATGATAATAATGGTGTTTCTCTTTGTTTAATTATTGAAATGTTAGTTTTAGATGTTTGTATGTTAAAAAAAAAGTGTATTTACAATGCAATGTCTACTAGAATTGCCAATAATAAAATGTTTGAGCTGTAATAATGATGTTTCTGGCGTCTGGGCTGGTTTGGAAATTTCACACAGCTTGGATTTTCCCACACAACAACCATTGGAGAGGGAAAAAAGAACTAATGAAAGTGCATTTTCGGCAACACGGTGCTCAATCTAGTTATATTCAAAATCCCTAATGTTTAATGAAGGAATTAACTGGAGCACTTAAGAGCGCTTGACCTATATCTTCATTGTTTTATCTGTCGCAGTGCTGCCACAGGAAATACGCAGGAATACAGGTGCCTGTCCTTTTATCATTATCTTAACCATTATTTTTACACTAAGAAAAATAAAACTATTTAAATATAGGCAACATGCAAAAAAAATAAAGCTGTGTCTTGACTTGATGTATGCTTCCACACTGCTCCGTCCTTTCAGCTGGTCTTCTAAAAGGTATGTGTTGTGGGAGGAGGAGATAAAGTAATGATTGAGGGGCTGTGTCATATCCTGATAAAGCTGCTGGTGTTCTGGTTTGAAGATGGAGCCTTCAGCAGAAGTCAGGTACATCAGAAATCCATCAACTGACATGACGTTATGAGTTTTAGCTGTTCAGGAAAACAGTGAATTTTCTGTCATGATAAAATCGATAAAAGCACTTCAGCTAAATACATTATAATGTGTTCGGGCTTAATGGAAGAGAAAACAATACTGCTGTTTACTCTTACATAACATTATGCATTATGAAATATACCGACTTCAAAATGTATGCAAATGTTACTATGATTAAAGTTAATATGCACTGGGTTTCTCAGCACCTGATTCTGAAGGTTCATATTGCTGTATCAGCTCAAGCGCATGTTCATAACTGCTCTCGCCTTCCAGCTGCTCCTCTCGCAGGAACTCCTCCAGGTCACAGTGTGAAAGTACTTGTCCATTACTGGAGAATTCCTGGAACAACTCTAGAATTTCATTCCTCTGTGTAAGCATCTTATAGAAGTGGACAAATTCGTCTGCATCCAGCATGCCTGTCTGGTTCAGATCAGCCAGCTATATTAAAAGGGGGGGAGGGAACACAAAAAAATATGGAAAACAAATATCTGTAAGGTACAATAATATGGTTTATATGATGGAGTCCACCACAAAACATCATACATTTAATTTATGTACATAAATTAAATAAAGTAATTCATTAAATTAATTTAATATCCATAAAAACAAGCTGATCTCAGAACTGCCTCTTTCTATTTTTCTTTTGTCAAGTTAAATATGGATATTTAAATTCATTCATTCATTCATCTTCTACCGCTTTATCCGATCTTCCCTCGGGTCACGGGGAGTCTGTGCCTATCTCAGGCGTCTATGGGCATTAAGACAGGATACACCCTGGATGGAATGCCAACCCATCGCATTGCACACACACACACACACACACACACACACACACACACACATTCATACACTAGGGACAATTTTCCAAGGTGCCAATCAACCTACCGTGCATGTTTTTGGACCGGGGGAGGAAACCGGAGAACCCAGAGAAAACCCCCTGAGGCACGGGGAGAACATGCAAACTCCACGCACACATGGCCGAGACAGGAATCGAACCCGGACCCTGGCGGTGTGAGGAGAACGTGCTAACCACTAAACCACAGTGCTATTACATTTGTTAAATTAATAAATGGATATTAAATTAATTTAATAAAAACAAGCTGATCTCACAACTGCCTCTTTCTATTTTTCTTTTGTCAAGTTAAATATGGGATATTTAAATTATTTAAATTATTTAAATTATTAAATTATTTTAATTATTTTAATTATTTACATTTATTACCGGTAAATTAATAAATGGATATTAAATTAATTTAATAAAAACAAGCTGATCTCACAACTGCCTCTTTCTATTTTTCTTTTGTCAAGTGAGTAACAGAAAATGCAGAAAATGCACATCTCTCACATAAAACTTCACAATTACACACTTTAAATCGTTATGTTTATCTGCGAATGAGAAGGAGTGAATTAATATAAACCTGTCATTTTGAATGACAGAGGGGAGTGTGGTCTGGACTGCTGTGAAAACAACCAGAAATACGAATTCAATAGTACCTTGAGGGGAAAAACAAGTATTTAAATCTAGATTCATGTCTTAGTAGTCAGAAATGCATTCACATTACATAGGATATTTTTTCTTTTGTTTTGTAACATTTGAATCCTGGGATATCTCTTTACCGTGAAAAGAGCGTTGGCATGGAGCTCGTTCATGTCTATATTCATGAGCTTTAACAGCTTTTGAACCTCTTTAAAACTTATCCTTCCATCTTTGTTTTTGTCGGCTGTCATAAACAAATCAGAGACCCATCTAGGTGGAGAGAATGTTCAGGGAAAACATAATGAGGGTTGTATTGAAACGTTTGAAAAGTGCTTAGCCGTTCCTGCTGGTGAATATAAAAGTGATAAGCAACGAGGTAAAAAAAAAAAAAAAGGATACTGGTCGAATTTTTCACACTCATCCATGTTTTGCAGGTTCTCCATGAGCATCCGCATTCCCTGGATCCAAGCTTGTGCCTCCTCAGCGGATGAGGCTACGAGGTCCAGGTTTCCACGGCGGCCACGAAACACCAGGGTGAAGCAGCATTCTGGAGGGAATTCGTCTGGCATACTGAGGAACACTTCAGACTGATGGCCCTCTCGCACTGCCTCTAGATCCCCTACAGAGACTGGGGCGGATAACACATTTGGATTTAATCATTTGGCTGATTGAAGTGCATTGGGCAGATTATTCCCAGATTAATATGATTATTATTATTATTATTATTATTATTATTATTATTATTATTATTATATTAATGTCCAAAAGTAACAGCCTGGCTGGTCTCACAACCTGCTGATGAGTAACCCAATACCTTAAACACACGCCCAGCTTCCTGAGCCACTGTCTGGTGTTAGTTGAATGTACTGTATAGCTGCTGCAATATAACATAAATGCTGCAATATGTTGATGCTCGTATTGAACAGCTTGAATAGTGCTTAGTCAAAATGGACGTTCCTGCTCCTGAACATAAAAGTGACGATCCAACGGTAGGTTTACAGTAAAATCAGCCAGTTGAAATACAATTCTCACAATGTAAATTTGTACAATAAAAACATACTTATTGTTGCTTTAATAATACTCCATAGTTTATGCTCATCATTTACTAATCATACTGACAAATATTACATTTGACACATTAACCAAAAAGTCATTTCACACAGTAATACTGTAGATTATTATGTGCTCTCCTAACCAAGGTTATTTACTAACTGGTTTACATTAATAATCAGTTATGTCTAAAGAACATTAAGTGCTAATGAAGTTAAAATAAGTTCATATTTCTCTGTATGCGTCTGCATTTGCTATTACTTTCATGTCTATTCATTCACATTATTCACATTAATTAAATGAGAGCAATGTATTTCTGATGTTTATAGTCATATTAACTACAAGCATCTATCCATCACTTATTATTATATCTATTTATTATGCCATCTAGGGTTTTACCTGCAATGTATGAACACAATAGAGTTAATGTAAACCACAGGTTGGGGAGGACAATCCTAACACATTTAATGGTTATCCATTAATTGCATTAATTTGCCTTAAATGATATGTGTAAAAACAAACAATAAACACATTTAACCATTCATTTTTAAACATTCACAACTGTATATTTAACTGTATATCCTGATTATATGTAATATATACCAAACAGTAATCTACATAAATCCCTATGAATCCATGATTTAAGCACTTATATAAATGAAAAAACTTTGTTTGTTGAGAAAAATGTGGCTATGCCCTGTGAGTACCTACAGGCTGAATAAGAGTTCATTGCCCAGCTAGATTTGTACACAACGGTCTTGCTGTCGTCCTGCAGTTTGTAATGGCGGTGTCCTTTCCACATGCGAGACTTTGCTTTTCTCAAGACGCTTCCAGCCTTCATAATGTCAAGATTGGCATTACTTGGAACACCTGGAAAATTAGGGCATAAAATATGACCAATAAGCAAATTATTGGACCAATAACATGAAAATAACGTGATAATGATTGAGATGTCCATCAAACTTACAGTCTTTCTCTGGACATTCCATTTCTTGAATATGAAGAATCTGGGAGCATTAACAAACATCATCATCTTTCACATTTATAATGGCAAAATTATAAACATTGGTAAGGCAAAACTTAAAAAAGTTATGAAAGTACACAATCTCAGTTTATGATTTGTATGTATTCTCAAAGCACTCTTAAAGGTGATAAACTCCTTTTTATATAATGTCTATATAAAGTGTTATATAATAATATAGTAATATATCAAGTATTCATGTACATAAAGTATTCAGACCCCCTTGGCTTTTTAAAATTTTGTTGTTTTTCAGCCTGATATTGCAAAATATTGCGATTTCTTTTCTCATTAATATACATGTTCTTAAATACATACTATATATTAAATATTACTTTTATTAACCATATAACACTAACTCTCAAGCACAGTACCATATCCATAGCAAAAAGTATACTGGTTATACAATGTAGGGTTTATATTAACACGCTGGAGTCTTGTGATTTTATTGATAATAAATATATTATTGATTATTTATTATTGAGTAATATTGAAGGAAAAAAAACACTCAAACACGTAAAATACGGCTGTAAATTTTCGACTATGGGCTAAGATCTACAATTCTGTCACGTTTCATACACTACAGCTCATCCTGATCATTGCAAAAGCAGAACACACCTTCCATTAACATACTGTCTTGGGAATATTCATAAGGGTACTAAAGTCCGGGTGTTATATTTAGCTTTGTCTGGAATTAAAAAAAGAAACTAGTGCAAGGGCACATGTAGCTAGCATATCAAGCATAAGAGTGCAAAGTCATAGTATCAGATCCTTTAATATGTCTCTGAAACAAAAACACAAGTATACTATTTAAAAAAAAAAAAAACAACAAAGTTTCCAGTGGGACTCCAATGTCAGTGGGACATTTCAACCAATGGTGAATGCTGAATGGTAGTATGCTGTGTTTATAGTAACCTGCCACTGCACAATGTATCTTTGTGCACTTCCCCGGTACACCTAATGACCTTCACCAGCATCCCGTCTTACTTTAGGGGAATTGAGGATTGACTTAAAGTTTTTACCCACCATAGACAAAATTGTATCTGATTTGTGCAAATGGAAGTAAAAGACAAACAGCTAAAAGAAAAGGATATACTCACCCAATGGGACAGCACTCTCTGGATTCAGTTATGTGTTGGAAGGGTAAAGTGAGTCAAAGTGGAGAGACATTCAAAAACAAGGAGAGCCTGTCTGAGAGCACACACGCCCATACACAGCAGGCTGAGAGTGTAAAGTATGCTGGGTGACGCTTTCCTCTCTCTGCAGTCTCCCTTCATCTCTTCATCCCTCCTCCTTTCCCTTCACACTCCATCATCATCACCACGCCCACTTTTCTTGTCTTTTTCTTCTCACCAATGAGTCAGCAGCTTTTCCTCCTGTAATTGGGCATTGATTACTACTCTGTTACGGACCACAGCATTTTGTACTTTCTGGTCAGCCTTTAAACATATGGTTTAATTCTGGCTGTTTATGTTTACTGATGTGGAGAACTCCACTGACATCTAGTGGGTATTGACTTATAGTAGGGCACTGGACATATAATGTCCATTGTGCATCAAAAATATACCAGTTGAAATATACAGTATCTGTCCTCTTTTTAATAACCAGCTGAGTGTTCCCACATCATCTCAGGATTTAGCTAGAAGTGTAGGATAAAGGCATAAGCAATAGACAGGCACGAAAATGTACAGCATACAGCGGGCACTGTTTTCAATCAGCCAATTTTCATTTTGACAATCCCAGTCCAAACATTTGAAGTGAAAACCATCATGAGATACCCCAGACTTTTAGTCAGACACTCATGAATATAGTAATAAATGCTTTGCTGCATCTTTTTCACACATCACATGACAAGCGTTTGCCCCACAAGGTCCCATCTAACCACTATGAGAGCTATGAACTCAATTAGTCACAGAAGAAACTTTAATTTATCTAACACTCATCTCTGTTGGAGCATAGATTAATGTGTACCTCAATTTATAACTGCATTATCTTGATATGACACTATTTTCTCTTTATACTTTCTGAAAAAATAATGTTTTTTTTTTTTTGTATCTATGTTGACACATTAAACGGTACATTATACTGACACTTTTTTGTACACCTCTGGCATCTGGGTAAAATGATCCCCTTTGTGTCCATTGATTGACTGCCCATTAATGGTAGATTGTCAGGGATTTCAACCCCCACTATTCAGAGTCTACACACTTGAGCCACCACTGACTGCTAAATACTGAGAGGATGTAAACCCCAAATATAATATACACTGTAATAGTAACATTAGAATAGTATAACCTTTATTTGCCTCATATACATTACAGCCCAGTGAAGTTTCCCAATATTTCAGTGAAATTCATTTCTCATATCTTCCAGTGAAATTGTTTCTTCGCATATCCCAGCTTGTTTGGAAGCGGACGTCAGAACACAGAGTCAGTGCCCCTGGAGCACAGAGGGTTAAGGGCCTTGCTCAAGGACCCAAGAGTGGCAGGATGAGTAAGATTGCTCATCTTACCAGGATGAGTTATTACTCCTTGTTGCCCCTGACTTGCAATAAAGCGTGCATTCAGGACAAATTAATGTAGTATACCTTTATTTATACCTTTATTCTATCACTATATTATTTTGTACTTCTCTGACAGTCTAGTAAGGGCCCTGGTAAGGGCCTTGAGCAAGGCCCTTAACCCTCTCTGCTCCAGGGGCACTGACACCAGCGCCCAAACAAGCTGGGATGTGTGTAGAAACAATTTCACTTTGTTGTCATGTAACAGTATCGTGGGAGGTGGTGCTGGGTTAATGTGACCTCTGGACCAGAAGTAGTTCAAACCCCCACCACCACCAAGTCCTACACTATGGGCCCTTGAGCAAGCCCTTAACAATTTTCAGTTGTAAGTCGCTCTGATAGGGCGTTGCCAAACAATGTGAAAATGTAAATGTAGTAATTTATGATTTGACAAATAAAGGTTATTCTATTCTAGTGTTACTATTAGAGTCTTTATTATATTATATTTTATTTATATATTATATATTACATCCTCTCAGTATTGTGCAGTCAGTGGTGTCTCAAGTGTTTAGACTTTGAAATAGTGCTCTGAAGGTCTGACAGACTACCATTAATGGGCAGTCAGTGGGGTCTCACGATTCCAGACTCCGGGATAGTGCTACGAGGATTAGGGGTTCAAAGTTTCTGGTTCAAAAGTTGAGGATGCTTATCGGCTCCAGGGTATTAACTATTTTTTGAGGAAAAAAAAAAAAGATTAAATCTTTTAGAATATACATTACAGCAAAGTGAAATTCTTTCTTCACATATCCCAGCTTGTTTGGATAAGCCATGATACAACACCCATGCGGCACAGGGGGTTAAGATCAAAGACCCAAGGGTGGTAGCTTGGTGATACCCGGGCTTGAACCCCTAACCTTCTGATCAGTAGCCCAGCACCTTAGACCACTGAGATACCCCCTCCCTAGAGGGGTGTGGGGGGGAGGAGGGTGTTTTATTTAGAGTTTAGAGTAAATGTTTAGAGTATATTTAGCGTATAACCATTTAGACTATCTGCTTATATAATTATATACTTATATATTATATCCAACCAATGTATATGTATAGGGGCATGGTGGCTTAGTGTTTAGCACATTCGCCTCACACCATCACGGTCCGGGTTCGATTCCCTGTCTTGGCCACGTGTGTGTGGAGTTTTGCATGTTCTCACCATGCCTCAGGGGGTTTTCTCACTTTTTTTTTTTCTCTCGGGTTCTCTGGTTTCTCCGGTTTCCTCCCCGGTCCAAAAACATGCACGGTAGGTTGATTGGCACCTTTGAAAATTGTCCCTAGCGTATGAATTTGTGTTGCCTGTGTGTTTGTGTGTCCTGCGATGGGTTGATGCCAGGGTGTTTCCTTCCTTAATGCCTATAGATGCCAGGGTGTTTCCTTCCTTAATGCCTATAGTTTCCTGCCTTAATGCCTATAGATGCCTGAGATAGGCACAGACTTCCCCGTGACCCGAGGGAAGATCAGATAAAGCCTACCGCTTTGATGATGAATGAATGAATGTATCTGCATATATACCCATGTCTATTTGCACATTGCACTTCTGGTAGATGCTAAAATGCATTTCATTGCTGTGTACCTAGGTGGCACGGTGGCTTAGTGGTTAGCACGTTCGCCTCACACCGCCAGGGTCTGGGTTCAATTCCCGTCTCGGACATGTGTGTGTGGAGTTTGCATGTTCTCCCCGTGCCTCAGGGTTTTTTTCTCCGGGTTCTCCGGTTTGCTCCCCGGTCCAAAAACATGCACGGTAGGTTGATTGGCACCTTGGAAAATTGTTCCTAGTGTGTGAATGTAAGTTTGTGTGTGTGTGAGTGTGTGTCCCTGCGATGGGTTGGCATTCCATCCAGGGTGTATCCTGCCTTAATGCCACCCATAGACGCCTGAGATAGGCACAGACTCCCCGTGACCCCGAGGAGTACGACCTAGATGTCTATTGCAAGATTGGATAAAGTCTACCGCTTTGATGATGAATTAATGAATGAATGAATGTATCTGCATATATACCCATTTATTTTCACATTGCACTTTGTCTATGATGAATTAATGAATGAATGTATGGAATGTTCTGGTAGATGCTAAAATGCATTTCATTGCTGTGTACCTGTACTATACAATAAAGATTCTATCCATCCATCCTATGCTTTGTTAGACAAAAAGGGCTGCAAAATTACGTTGGGAACAGGAAAAAAAAACTAAAACTGTTTGGGGAATCTTGGAGTTGTCATTTGATACTAATCACACAGCAGCAAAGCAAGGACTCACTACTCTCCCCGAGAGCGCCAAGGAAAGTGTCAGACCTCGCGTTACTAGAGGCTCGTTTTCTCGCCGCCTATTTCCGGTGTGAATTTTCACATTCCCGCCATTACTCCAACAACAACATAACAGCGGGCCGCCTCATGCCGGCGACATTCAGTTCAACGTACAGCGCCACACTTATACGCGGTTCTTTTATAAAGACTTTCCCTTCGCTTTTTTTTCCTCTAAAGCCTTCAAGGAGGTATGTAATAATTATGTTTTAATGTCAATGAACCGACACTAGTGTTTTCCACTCATTCTTACTAGCAAACAAATGAACCGCTTAGCTTGGAGCTAACTTGGCTGTCTTTTCTATGGATTTAGCTACAGGGCTAACAGCTTAGCGCTAACCGCTAGGTCAGTCATTAAAGATGCAAGTTCTGCCCCTGAGACATTTTCGCTTATGAACGCTATATATGTTTTTGGTTGTTTAAAAACCCTGAATTAAGAATGATTCCTCTAAGCATGTTCCAAATGACTGATCAGACACACGCTTTTAATTGATTCGTTAATTTCTGCATAGCAATAAAAATACTTTTTTTTTTTAAAGCGTGCAGCACGAGTCCCGAGCGAGCGTGTGGAACGTGCACCGAGGACTCCATGCACGTTTATTAGTTTATTATCTGCATAATTATTTTGTGGTGCAAATAGTTTTGAAATGAGAAACGCACTAGAAATGCCATTTCCGATAAGAAAACAGCGCTAATTTCTTGGTTGCAGCATTTGGACTTTTTACGCATACAAGTATATATATATATGTTAGTTTTCTTGATCTATAGCTTAATATATATATATATATATATATATATATAGCTATATATATATATATATATATATATATATATATATATATATATAGATATATTAGACAGATGCATATAACAGATTTTTAAGGTTTATGGTTCGTGAAATTAAAGCAGTGCTGTGGTGTTTGTGTGAATGGAGCCTCAAGTGCGGTCAGAACAGTTAAAACATCCAGATTGTTCAGATGAGTAACTTGTTTATATTTTTATTATTGTGCTGACTTGACATTAAAGATGATCTATCATGGCTTTCAACCACTATTGACAAGTTTCTCTACATCACTTCAGTATGAGTGGGAACGTAGTAATCAGGTGCATTCACTCACGTGTCTTGGTTCGCGGAGGAAATGTGTACGTTCTGTGCTGTTTTAACTGCTCCCTTCTCCTCAACTCTTTTCTTTTTAAACTTTCCTTTTTAAACCTTTTTACCCCCCCCCCCCTCCCCCTTTTTTTTTTTTTTTTATTAATTTTTTTTTTTTGGAAGAGGGACCCTGGAGTCATCTGTTCCCCCCCTCAAACCCTTTTCAGATCCACACTTTTCAGATCTCTAATGGCCGTTGCATTACCGAAGTTGAGCAGTGGTGGCGCTGTGCGCATCCGCTTCACCAGCCTGGACGTGGGCACGACCAAATGGAGAGAAGGAGTATTTGAGGTCCACGAGAGAGACAACAAAAGCAATCTGGTGTTGAAATTTAACAGTGGCGGAGCACCGAAACATTTCCAGGTACAAACCTTGGATGTTGTTCACCAGAGTGAATCATCTCGGTCTCCGAGTGTACAGACCTGCGTATTCTTGCATTTACAGTTGAACCACAATGTGAAGAACGTTGTCCTGGGCCCCATCCACAGTCAAAACCGCTTGTCGTTGACACTGAAGGACCAGAATGTCGTCATTCTGGAAAGGCTGCCCATCGCTGTTGCAAAAAAACTGAAGGAGTATCTGGAGACGATTAAGCAAGGAAAACAGACGGGTCGGTTTATTCGATTTATTTATTTTAGTTTTGCTATTCGGTTGTAGAATTTATTTTAAGATGGGAGATTTTCAGTGTTATTTATTTACTCCTTTAGTATACAAGACTAATCAGGGAAGTGCCAGTTTTGGATTAGTTCTTGGGAACCGTACAACACAAAATGACCCAGGACTGTCTTCATCAGAAAAGCAGGTAGAGCTATTTCCCTGACTGATATATTTTTTATTTTAAGGGTGGCTCATGCATGTACGTATGTCTTTCTCTAATACAACCCCTATATTTAAAGCTAACCCCACGTAGGTCAAGTTTGGACAGCAGAGAAGAGAGCACACCGAGAAAACCTCTCGGGAGTCCAAGCAGAGTCACATCAACACCTGTACGCAGTGGCCTATCAGAAAACAGGTGTGTAGTAATGTTATTGTGGTGTGTGTGTGTGTGTGTATATATGTATATGTATGTATATATATATATATATATATAGAGGCCATTTAATGGATACGAAATCACTTAACTGAATGGTCAGTCTTCAGCTTGATTTTGATATTACTACTGCAAATTAAGTATGATTAATAATTATTATCTTAAAATTATGCTTTGCTAGTCTGTTATCGGGGTCACGGTGGTTTAGTGGTTAGCACATTCGCCTCACACCCGCCAGGGTCCAGGTTTGATTCCCGTCTCAGCCATGTGTATGTGGAGTTTGCATGTTCTCCCCGTGCCTCATGGGGGTTTTTCTCTGGGTTCTCCGGTTTCCCCCCCGGTCCAAAAACATGCACGGTAGGATGATTGGCAGCTTGGAAAATTTTTGTGTGTGTGTGGGCGCCCTGCAATGAGTTGGTATTCCATCCAGGGTGTATCCTGCCTTAATGCCCATAGACGCCTGAGATAGGCGCAGACTCCCCGTGACCCGAGGGAAGGTCGGATAAAGCGGTAGAAGATGAATGAATGAATGAATAATCTGTTATCTCTAGAAACCATAATTCATTGTAAAATGGTAGTCACACATTGAGTCTGGAGTCCAGTGCCTTAAGATTGTATCATAAATATATACAGCAAGCAAACAGGCTTGATTTTCCGAAAATGTAAATATGCATTAATGTGAAAATGCATTAACATTTTCTGAAAACCACAACAGTGACTAAAATGTAATGTCAGTATATTTTATATTGATGTTTTCATCTTGTATTTGCAAAAAAAGTGTCAGCAACATTTTAGTCATGCATTGAAGAATTCAAAATATACCACAGTTAGCACAGGGGAAAGGATTCATTGAACATCATTGTACTGACAGCTCACTGTTGGTACATTTGTGCTTTCTTGGCTACAAATGATTCTGATCTCATTATAAACTTGCAATGTCTGGACAGAGAGAATGCTTTTGTGTCTAATTTCTCATGCCATCAGAGAATTTGTGGTGATTTTCCCATTTTGCAGGTTCTCTGTAAAAATGCAATTCATTATGCTGAACATTTTGATTAAATGATGGCCAAGTGTAAGGAAATTGATTTTCCACAGTATTAATAACACAGTTTGATTTGCTGATGTGTTTCTCTTCAGGAGTGAGAAGAGGAAGAGGTTGATGAACTCTGAATCTGATTTACCCGAGGACTACCCCAAAGAGAATGACTCTTCTAGGTAGTGCGTCTTTCAAAATGGATCGCAAAACCAAGCACGCCATTTTCATTGTGGTTCAAATTGTGCATTTCGTGATATAACATAATGGCGAAATTCTAATTGAGGTTCTCTTACAGCAACAATAAAGCCATTTCAGACAGTTCCCGAAAGTTTCTGCTCAGTTGCAAAGAAAAGCTGAAGCAGTCCGAGGACAATAGGGCTTCAGGTCGGTTCTTGTTCACATTATGGTCTAGTAGATCTGATTTCAGTAACCACTATTTGTGCCTGTTTTTTTTCCATGCATCATCTTTGTCATGGTTGTTCCTATACAGCTCCTCTTGGCTCTACACCTCTTCAACCAACATCCTTTTATGGCAGCAGAACAGGAACTAAGGATTACACACAAACGCATTCAATTTTGGACAGGTAAATATTATGATTTTATGTGTATGTATATATGTTTATATAATGTGTGTGTGTGTTTGTGTGTGTGTGTTTTATCTATATATATATCTATATATATATATATATATCTATATCTATCTATATCTATATCTATCTATATATGTCTAGTATCTATCTATAGCTACTATATACTAATATATATATCCTATATATATCTATATATATATCTATATATATCTGTGTGTGTGTATATATCTATATATATGTGTGTATATATGTGTGTGTGTGTGTGTGTGTGTGTGTGTATATATATATATTATATATATATATATATATATATATATATATCTATATATATATATATAATATATATCTGTGTGTGTGTGTATATATCTATATATATGTGTATATATGTGTGTGTGTGTGTGTTGTGTTGTGTGTATATATATATATTATATATATATATATATATATATATATATATATATATATATATCTATATATATATATATATATATATATATATATATCTATATCTATGATATATATATATATATATATGTATTCTGTCTTATTATCTATATTGTGTGTTGTGTGTGTGTGTGTATTCTACTTTGTTCTACTGGCATGGGCTGTCTTTGGATTATTGTTTTAGAAATTATTGCATCATTTAAGTATTTTTTTTTTAAAGATTCATTTAAGATATTCTTTTGTGTAGGCCTTCCAGCACAAACCAGTCACCCGCAGCGAAAAGAAGCTTGGTGCTGCCCAATCACTCCACTCCTTTTAAGAAGGTCCGCTCATCACTGGATTATGGAGGATGGAACAAGTTGAGGCCCTCTACTCTTTCTCAACCTCAGCCTCCATTGCAAGGGTACGTCTGTTTGACCTCCCTCAGTTTACCCATTTGTTGAGTTTCAATATTAAAATAAGACAGAATAATTTTCAAATCTGCCTGCTTTAGATTCTCCAACCTCGGCAACACTTGCTACATGAATGCTATCCTGCAGTCACTGTTCAGCCTGCCATCCTTTTCAAACGACCTGTTAAAACAGGGTATTCAATGGAAGAGAGTTCCTATGAATGCCCTTTTGAGGTACTGTTTTTTTTTTACTGTTGTTGCCATTTTACAGTCTTTATTAATGTTTTATGCCTGTCACCGTCTTCCAGTATTATAATCCTTGTATTGTGCTTCTGTTAGGCGCTTTGCTCATCTGCTTTTGAAAAAAGATGTTTCATCTCCAGAGATGAAGAAGGATTTGCTGAGGAGGGTGAAGAATGCCATTTCCTCTACTGCTGAACGTTTTTCTGGGTACATGCAAAACGTAAGATTTTATTTCTCAAGTTAACATGGGGGGGTGGGGGGGGATAAATATATATATTTATTGCCTGAAATAACTGGTCCAATTAAAATATTCAGCGGATAGGTTTACATAATATGTTAATTAAGGATTATTAGAATTATTAAAATTGGCTTGGATTTTATTTGGTTTAGTGAGATTTAGATATGGGCTAGGCCTGACTGGACATTTTAGAAAATGATGCAAATGTGTGTTTATTATTAGTGAAATCAAACTCAACATGGAGCATGAAAACAAAATATTCTTGCAAATATTATAAATAATAATAGGGCACGGTGGCGTAGTGGTTAGCACGTTCGCCTCACACCGCCAGGATCCGGGTTCGATTCCCGTCTCGGGAATGTGTGTGTGGAGTTTGCATGTTCTCTCCGTGCCTCAAGGGGTTTTTCCCCGGGTTCTCCGGTTTCCCCCGGTCCAAAAACATGCACGGTAGGTTGATTGGCACCTTGGAAAAATTGTCCCTAGTGTATGAATGTGTGTGTGAATGTGTGTGTGTGTGCCCTGCGATGGGTTGGCATTCCATCCAGGGTGTATCCTGCCTTAATGCCCATAGACGCCTGAGATAGGCACAGGCTCCCCGTGACCCGAGGAAGATCGGATAAAGCGGTAGAAGATGAATGAATGAATATTATAAATAATTAATTTAATTTTATATAATTACAAAAATCATCAGGACACTCAATGGGACTTTTGCTATGTTTTCACACAGTGGATATTAATTGCTGGATGATTCTTGTTTTTGGGTCTTGCTGCATCAGTGAAGCTAATGTTTACTGATTAAAAACTATTTCTCAAATTTATCTCTTTTTTTTAATGTTCTTTTACACACAAGTGTTCTGCAAAACAAATGAGTTGACATTTAATTTTACCCTCACTGTATTTATTTATTTATTTTCTAAAATAAATAATTAAATAGATTTTTTTTCCCCATGTTTAGAAGGAAAGATTAAGACTTCTCAGGATGTTTCTTTACTTTCAGGATGCTCATGAGTTCCTGAGCCAGTGTCTGGATCAGCTAAAGGAAGATGTAGAGAAGGTTAATAAAAGCTGCCGGAGCGATTCTTCAGTTTGGGATGAGCCCCAGGGCACACGACTTGTGGAGGATGCAGATACCTCGCGCATATACACATGTCCTGTTACAGTCAACATGGAGTTTGAAGTGCAACACACAATCACATGCAAAAGGTGGGCCTTCTTTACTATTTGGGTCAGTTTTGCTTTCCTAATCTTTGCTCGAGGATGCGTTTGTAATGGTTGTTTATCAGTGCAATCTTGTCAAAGGCTAGATCAAACTAGCCACTTTTGATGACTGTTATAATCAGTCATGTTATGAAAACACTTAAAAAGCAAAATGTTCCAAGCCAAGATTCCCGATCCGTACAGATGAGGGTTATCCATCCACAGTGGCGTATAGAGCAGATAGTGGAGCATGTTTTTATTAATCTGTCGATAAATACACAGATTTCCTTCATGAAAAATTTCAAGCAGCATTTCTAGCGACAGGAATATGACATCAATATACTGTGCAAGATTTAATAAGTAAATACATGAGTGAGAATAATAATAATGAGTGTAAATAAATAAGTAGTTTCACATGACTTATTCTACATGGACACACCGGAGGACCTTTTTTACCCAGAATATATTTATTAACATTTTGCATAGACATAACATAGTACATGCACAAAAAGCAGGTTATCGGAGGAGGATGCACTAAATGTGTTTAGTCTTCACGCTTTTCCATAAAGAAAATAAAATTGTGTTCATTTCAAGAGACCTTTCCTTTTCCTCTCATTACTTTTCCTATCGTACATATTTAGTATTGTTCATAATAAAGAAAAAGTATTTTTAGCACATGGAATAATGGCTAGAATACTCGATGACTAAAATAATCCACAGCAACAGCACGACTATAGTTAAGACACAATGAGAGAATGAAATGTAAACTACAAAGTAAGTTTGTTATTTTAGTAATGAGTAATTCAGAATAGCTTTTAAAGAAAAATATATGTATGTATATTTATTATTATAATTTTTTAAGTAAAACATTTTCCCCCTTTCTCTCCTCTTCCTCACCTCTGTAGTTCACTTTCAAAGCTACACTACACTGGAGTAATTTTCCATGTTTTGTTTTTCTCTGTCCACATGAAACTCAGCTGCGGGGAGGTGATAACAAAACGTGAACAGTTCAATGACCTGTCTATTGACTTGCCTCGCAAAAAGAAAACCCTTCCTCTACGATCCATCCAGGATTCACTGGATCTTTTCTTCAGGGTATGGTTATATACTGTCACTAACATACTAAGAGATATTAACAGATATTGCAAGAAAAGTATATTTCTACACTTTCTGTTACACCAATAATGTGGAATAAAGTTAATTTTTTTCCCCTCTCTTTACAATATTTAGTGTAAGTTTGTAGATGCTTACTTTGCACTTGTTCTGAATGCTGCTTTTAGATGGAAGAAATCGAATATTCATGTGAGAAATGTAGCGGGAAATCTGCAAGTGTCACGCACAAATTCAGCAGACTTCCCAGGTATGCAATATGACACTCTACTATCCTAGTGGCTACATGGAAAATATTTATTTTATTATTTTTTAAAAATCTTTGCTTAAATACCAAATTTTTCATCTATATCTGCTCTTATAGAGTGCTGATTCTTCATCTGAAGCGGTACAGTTACAACGCACAGCTTTCTCTGAACAGCAAGCTGGGGCAGCAGGTTCTAATTCCAAAGTACCTCACCCTTCTCTCCCATTGCACAGAGAACACACGGCCCCCCCTCAGCTTGGGCTGGAGAGTTCAAACTGCCCTGTAAGTGGGAAACATGAATTAGTTAGTAACTACCAAGAGGCTGTCTGGTAGGCATGTGCTACAATTCACAAATGTACTTTGAGAAAACAACTGCAGTATAAATATTTGTACTGTCTTTGTGATGAGTTTACTGTTTTGGAGTCTTGTGCCGGAAAAGTAAATGCAACCCAATTCCCCCCACCTTTTTTTTTTTTTTTTTTTTTTTTTTTTTGCAGGTCTAGAACACTGAAAACTTCTCAATCTGTGAACAGCTCTACTCTGCGGTAAGAGAATAAAACATTTCCATTTTTTGTATAATGTTTAAAACACAAGGTAGGTTACGTTGCATTTACGCGTAAATAACCTTTTGCAGGAAAGGTTCGGTAAAGTGCGACACCTCTGTGAGCATCGTATGTGACTCGGACAGTGAAGAGGAATTGACGAGGAAAGTTAGCCGCAAACATCGTCTGAGTGAATGTTTTGCAGATGATGACCGAACAGAGGAGGTGAGCATGTGGCTTTACTTTCACTTTATTAATTATAAATGTGCCAAGATTGTCATTGTGATTGAATAATTGTAGGGTATGCTTTTTTTTTTTTTTAGTGTACGGTTTGTTTCTTTCTGACTAATAGGGTTATCTTTTGATGTCTAGGTGCAGCAGAGCAGTCATATAGATCAGTCGGAATTCACAGGCATGAACGATGATGAAATGCTGGCTGCCGTTTTGGAGATGAGTCGTCATGATGTTGGCCCCAGTCTTGATGAACCCACCAGCAGCCCCGATACAGGATTTGGAGATACTGATGCTCAGGATCTCACTCAGCATTTGGATCTTCTGGAAGGAGACAAGCCATCTGGAGGTACAGAGACTGTGCAGCGTGATCAATATCTTCTAATTGTGGTGTTTATATAGAACCAAATGCTGCCAGTTGATTAAATATTTAATTGTGATTAGTCATATGATTGTCGTGATAATCATCCATTATCTGTTGTAAATGTACCTTAAATTAATAATTAATAAAGTTTTTAACATGCTAAACGTGGACATGCATATTATTATGTTTGGTTTATGCAAATATATTGTTATTATTGGTGAAACCAAACTCAACATGGAGAATGAAGACAAAATGTTTTCAAGTAATGATGGTGGTGTAAATTACATAAATTGTCAAAGTTTTAATTGCTGGATGTGTGGTGGATTTTGGTGCTTGATTTGAGACTTGGTAAATTAGTAATTAGTAAAACAAATGTTTATTTATTACACTTTTTGCTTTTTTTTATTTTAATGGGTGAAGAAAGAACGTTGTGAATAAATGTGTTGTGTTGGTGAAATTAAACCTTTTTTATATTTTTATTAATTCAGAAGTAATGTTACTTCTTTTTGACAGCCATAAGTAAAATTTTTTGACAGCGCATTCTTTTTGACAGCCATAAGTAAAATGTTAGCAGCTTTCATCTGCATGTTTTGTTGTCCACGTGCACAAATGTATGCATTTGTGATCATTTGCTCAGACATGCTGGGTTCTTTGGACCTAACCATGGATGACAACAAAGAGAACCAGACTCCAGATGGTGGCCAGGGTGAGATGGACTGGGCGCAGCAGTACAGTTTGGACCAAGAGCGTGAAGAGCAGGAGTTACAGCAAGCCCTGGCACAAAGTCTGCAGGAACATGTACGACTTTTGCTATTTGCTTGTTTGCTATTTTAGACCAAAGTCCTAAATGAAAAGTAGCAAACCAGTCTTGATCTGTTGCATGCACAGGAGGCAAGAGAGATGAGAGAGGATGATGATCTGAAGAGAGCAACAGAGCTCAGTTTGCAAGGTAGAGATTAAATAAGATTAAGATGGCACGAGTGCTCGCTCACTGATCACTTAGGTTTATTTTTACCTGGAATTTTGGTTCTCCCAGAGTTCAACAGCTCTCTTCCTGACCTCCTGTGCTCTGATGACGACTCGGGAAATGAGGATGCTCTAGAAATGGAGTACAGTGTAGCGGAAGCTGAAGAGTTGAAGAGAAATGCCGAGGTATATTCTCATCAGTTGCAAACTTCTGCTTCAAATGAAAGCAGTTGTTTGTTTGAGTAGATGTTTCTAATGGCTCAATGTCTTTTCCTGCAGAGTGGAGAGCTTGCCAACTCCTTCAGGCTCATCAGCGTGGTCAGTCACATTGGTACCAGTTCCTCATCAGGTATTCTACCCAGCAAATCCTAATACGGTCACACACGTCATCTGTGTCTGTAATATTGTGGTGAACTCCTGTTTATTCTGAGCATCTCTAAATCCAATTTACGTCTGACACCCAGGCCACTACATAAGTGACGTTTACGACATGAAAAAGCAGTCCTGGCTCACTTACAACGATTTAGATGTGTCCCGTACACAGGAATCAACTGTACAAAGAGACCGCGACAGGAGTGGATACATATTCTTCTACATGCACAAGTAAGGCTTTCCGTAAATATACACTGTGTCTACAGTGCAATAACATGTATAAATCAAATGCTCATATAAACTAGTATTTTGATCGTTTCCACAGCTTGTGTATCTTTTACTCCCTTGGAGATCACTACTTTATTAAAACATACAGTAAAAAGAAATGGACAAATATATCGACAATAAAAGCTTCTTTGCAGCTCTTTACAAAATTTTGGTTTGTTTTACATTAATTTGATGGGTGCCCTTATCCAGAGCTGTTTACATCTTAAGAAAACAGAGCAGGTCTCAAGTAAGGCCCTTAAGCACGCCTTACTTTAGTTGCCAGAAGTAACAGCTTTCATCTCGCAGCCTGCATAAGAACAATTTGTTAACCAAATCATGTGACGCTGGGGTTGTTGGTTTACATATTCTTGAATCCTGCAGTATTTTTTTTTCTTCACTAGAGCTGTCTATTGTCGTGTTTCTATCCTTATTCTCTCTCTATATATATTCTATACTATTATTTATTTATATATGTGTGTGTATTTATATATATATATATATATATATATATATATATATAATATATATATATATAGATATATATATATATATATATATATATATATATATATATATTATATATATTATAATATATATAATGTTTGTGTGTGTGTGTCGTGACACTCTTTCTGTGCTGTCTGCAGGAACGTTTTTGATGAGTTATCCGAGCTGGAGAAAGCAGGAGGGAACGCTGATGCTAGCCGCACAGTTCTTCAACCTTTATAAGTAGCTTTATGATGATGAGCTTAGTCTAGGGTGGAAATTGACCTCCGGCCAATACTACTGATTTCCACACACACACACCCACCCACCCCTCTTTCAGGCACTTTCTTCTATTTTGTTCAATTTTCTTTTTCCTTGTGAGGATCCGTTGCTGTTTCTAGAGTGTCTGATAGTGTTTGTTACATCCTTGTAGATACAAAGGTTTAATAGCAAAATGTAAACAAAGTAAATAAAATTAAGTAAAAAGCGTTTTGAGATACTGAAAGGTATGAACATCAAGAAGTTTTTTTGCCTTCAATAAAGTCTCTTGGTGGAAAAGGAGACTTTATGCATTAAATTGGGATCAAATGTCCGAGGGTAAGGAAGCGTTTGTCCCTCTTGAGCAGTTTCTTTTCAAAAATTCTTTATTAAGTATAAAGATTTATTCTTGTATGTTTGAGTGATGTTTGGGTGTCTGTTTCATGTTTTATATGCAGCTGAAAATGTGGTGCAATATTTACTTTGCCTGTTGGCTTTTATATGTCTGTCCTATAGCGATGAGTGGGAGGGGCGTTTCAATTTCTATTCACAGCTTTACTGATGACTGTTTATTGCTATTTTAATTCTATTTTATAAATACAATTTAACAACTTAAATGAAGATTTTGTCTTTTTTTTTTAAAGAAGAAACTTTGATTTCTTGTTCATTTCCATCTCCCTCTACATACAGCTTTGCTTTAGATGGTGTAGGATATCTTCCCTCAGAAAAAGACAATGCCTTTAAGCTATTCCTGTAAGGTCAGCACATGTGAATATTTATTACATGACCTTGTAATTTACACAAGTCCTTGTCTCTGGTGAGATTGTCCTGGTGAGATTTTCAGTAAGCTCATCTCTAGCTTTCTGATGTTACCTCCACCGGTCAGTGATCTGCATAGTAACATTACTGATTCTCTAACTTATTTTAAGGTATGGTTTAAAAAAAAAAAATCAAATTTGCATATTGTTCATGAATTTACTTCCTAAAGTGCATTAAAAAAATAAAATAAAAAAAGATTGGAATACACATTTAAATCACACTTTAGTAGAACAATAACTTAATGTCTTTGCTTCTTTTCTTTCACGTCCAGTGTCCTCAGAGCAGTCTTTCCAATATCACCTGTGTCCTGTAGATCTTTTTGTTAGAGGCTCAAGATGACTGCCGGTTAGTCTGTTGAACTCGTGCAGGATGTAATTTTCTTTCTGAAACATCTGTCAATAGAACAAATTAACAAAGGAACGTTGTCAGACTCCTTTCTTGAATTACAGCACATGTGGCATGTGTTTCTCTGTGAGGGAGTTACTTTGCAATTTCCCAGTTATTATTCAATTCAGCAGTTCCACCACTATCTCCAAAAAAAAGTTTGCAATGCAAATGATGAGTTTTAATTAATTACACACATTTTTTTGTTAGAAAAAAAAGTAATTTACATTTTATTATTTAATAATAAAACCTAGATCCTGCCATGAACATAGCCATAGAAGCTGGCATGGTGTAAACAAACAAAAATTCATTATGCTTATTATAATACTTAGTTTTTTAGTAATAGCATGTTCAACAGGATGATTATGGGCCATATTCCAAATGATCAAAAGATATAAAATGATTTACAATATGTGATGTTATTTAACAAGGAAACATGTATAATCAAATTAGACCGTATTTAGATCTGACCCCTTTGAAAGAGAAGACAGGTTGCTTTTTAGTCTGTTAACTTGGACAGAACATATCGGAACTTGTGTAAAGATACGTTTTATACAGATGGCATATTCTTTTATAAATGAATACAGTTCATTTGCATGGCAAATCTACTTTGCCTGGCGTCTCAAGCCAGCTTTTGGGCATTGGAACATGTCCCATAGCTCAATCTATTTAAGGATTGCACACATTTCAACAACCTTTGCTGAGAAAAGGCCACATTTCTGCTCCTTTTACAAAGGATTAATTCTAGGTCTCTAGCCACAGTTCAGGATTGTTATAGATGAGGACAGTGATGTAGATTGACTATCACCCACCTCTCCCCAGAAGGGACCAGCATACACTTTTCTAGGTAAGAATCATGGCGTATTTTCATTAATAAATGTGCAGTTCTACCCTATTTATAATCACTTAATTGCTATGTGCTCTTAAGTTGGAAAAATCACGTGACTGATTTTTTTTTAATTACCTCATCCCACTCTTCCTCAGTCTCATGTCTGTACCCAAGCAAGTGACAGATCCCATGTGCAGCTACGACCTGTAAGAAAGATCACACAGACTCGATATGTTTTGATGCTTAAAATGTATATAAACGATCAATAATACGTACTGTAATGGTTCCCTGGAAATCACACGACCTTTTTTGACACTGCTGCATCACATATTCCACTCCTAAAAAGATATCTCCTAGGTTATACTCATCTCTGTGCAGGGCACATGGGAGGCTCCCGGGCCGCAGGTCCTTCGGTGGGGTGGAAAAATAGAATCGCCTTTTTATTTTTATATTTTTATAAGGGAATTTTGAGAGAGTTTTGGAGGCTTTACCTCGTAAAAGGGAAACGAGAGCACGTCTGTGGGCATGTTCTTTTTCCTATACATGTTATTGATATGTTGGATTTTGCGGTTGTCCACACACACTATGCCCATGTCAAACCTCTGCACGCCCAAAATCCGTTTCAGTGTCTCCACGTCTTTGCGCAGTCTGGCACGTCGAATCGGAACAACCTTTTGCATATTTCTAAGAAGTAAAACCATTATATATATATTTATATGTTTAAAAATAATATATATATACGTTCTGTGATAAATGTTGGATCAGCGCTGGTGCTCAGAGTGAAGTTAATGCTCCATGTTGCAGGTCCTCCTCCGGGTGGCTAACTGGACGTCCTTCAGCTTTATGTGTCTATTTTATAGAAAATATTATATTCACATCATATGGAACACAAAATTATAGTGTGTTCGCGATAAAAGAAACATAAATATTGTTCTTAAATGTAAAAAAAAAAGGTGTAAACGGAACATTCACTACCCAGAGCACGTTGTTTCCGTCAGAGCAATAGAAAATATGGACCGGAAGTTCGACTTGTTGTATTTTGGAGCAGGTTTTATTTATTCATATATTTATTTATGGGAAAATCACCATAAACGACGTATTTTACGGACTGGCATGATAATTGGGGTTATATAGCCGCTGTAAAAATAATAAAATAATAATAATAATAAATAAATACATTAAAATATAAATATATATACATTAGAAATAAAAATGTATTGCAATAGATTACAGCGTAATAAATAAATAAGAAAATGACTAGGAAATGTTGCCATACACACACACACACACACATACATATATATATATATATATATAGACAGACAGATAGATAGATAAGGACAATGATTTATATGATGATAAGGACAATGATTTATTCTTATAGTAACCAGATTATAATAATTAATTAAGAAATAATTAGAAAAATAATTGGGTACATTTGCTGCCAAACCCTGAAATTGCGGCATTTAATGCTGACATCTTTCCACTAACTATCAGAGTTTTCTCGTCATCTGGATCGCCTTGATTTCACCCTGTGCTATCTTTTACTTGGAGATCTGAACGTGGATACCGTACAGATGTACACTTTCCAAAACAGTGAGAACCACTTCCACTCATCCATGCTTTTCTCACCCATGATGCCTGCAAACTGTACATGTGATGTGTTGCTTAATCATAATCAGTGTCCTTTGCTTCTCCACAGGATCATCATACTGAACTCAATATGTCCATCTTTCCAGCACAGTTAGTACGTCTGACCTTTTTTTTTTTTTTTTTTTTTAAATACAATTATGAAATATATTGATAATCCTAGTATCAGTGTTGGTGAAGGTTACTTTGGAAATGTAATAGGTTACAGATTACAAACGACCCTATTCAAAATGTGTAAGCAGTGTAACTTTTCAATTACTTTATAAAAGTAAAGTTACTGATGACATTTGATTACTTTTTGATTACTTTCATTTGTCCACTAGGTGGCACTCTGAAAAAGTGGGATATATTTTCGAACCTGAGCTGCTACGGTGGCTTAGTGGTTAGCATGTTCGCCTCACACCTCTAGGGTTGAGGTTCGATTCCCGTCTCGGCCATGTGTGTGTCGAGTTTGCATGTTCTCCCCGTGCCTCAGGGTTTTCTCTCCGGGTTCACCCCCTTCCAAAAACACGCACCTTGGAAAATTGTGTGATTGTGAGTGTGTGTGTGTCTGCCTTGCGATGGGTTGACATTCCATCCAGGGTGTATCTTGCCTTAGTTGCCCATAGACGCCTGAGATAGGCACAGGCTCCCCGTGACCTGAGGGAAGATCGGATATAGCGGTAGAAGATGAATGAATGAATGAGCTGCTTCGATTGGTCAGGGGAAGGGGGGCTGTAAGGCGGTGGTCGTTGGAATTTGTAATTTGCAACATTTTCTAAAGTAACTGTCATTTAATTAAATTTTTTTATTCGCTGTAACTGTAACGGATTACTGTTACTTTTATTTTGTAATTAAAGTATGTAACGCCGTTACATGTAACTAGTTACTCCCCAACACTGCCTAGTATTTGATACACTATTTCGAATCTAGGTCCTAAAGTTTCATGTAGTCCTGTCCCTGTAGTCTTCTCGCCATCTCTGTCAATTTAGAATGTAAATCTATACCTTTTCTTTAATGCTGCTATGTGACCAAAATGACCGTGACCTATGTGACCACTTAATGCTGCTGATTGAACATATAACATGAATTCATCACTGGTGTGAAAAGTATTCACATTCATTCCTCAGGTAGAAGTATAGATACTGGGGTTTTAAAATACTTCTGTAGAAGTATCAACTCAAGCGTTTTACTCAAAAGTGTAAAAGTAGTGGTTTCAAAACTACTTCAAGTAGAAAAGTAGAAGTAATCTGAGGGAAAAAACGCCATTAAGGACAAAAGTTTAGTCCTCACCAATTGATAATTTATTTAAACGTCTCTACAGAACTCCCTACTGGAAGCACTCTTTTGATAAATGAGCCAGTAGTGGAGAAATAATCACTTTTAAGAAATAATCATTTTGAGTAACGACCCCAACACTGGTTATGTCCTTGCCGGGATGTGACGCGATTTATTTCGTGTGCGGAATGGTCATATGTTTATATCTCATCCGACCATAATCACAACAATCACATTCAGACCGGATGGAGCGATTTATCTGGATAAATTTTTTTTAACAATGACAATCCATTATGAAAACAAGCCGAAATGAAATATTAATAACGAGGCCGTTTTTAAAATGTAAAGAGTAGAAAGTACAGATAATTGTGTGGAAATGTAAAGAGTAGAAGTAAAAAGTCAAATCATTACTCTAGTAAAGTATAGATAAATAAAAACATTTCTATTTAAGTACGGTAACGAAGTATTTGTTGCTTTGTTACTTGACACCTTTGGAATTCATGAGCCTAAAAAAGGAAAACCCATTAAAAAGTAACACTGGTAGATCATTAGCTATAACTATATGATCATAAAATTTATTACATAGAGACATTCAGGGCAATCTTACAGTGGAGTTTCAAAGGTCATTTTGAAAGTTGGCAGATGACTTTGACAGAGAAGTGCAAACAGTGTTCATTGAAAACCTGCGTAAGTACAGTACCGTAGTTTACGCTTAGCCAAACAAATCTTAAAAAAATTTTATGTAATAAATTGTATGAAAAACAATAATTTTCCATTTGTTTTCATTTCTGCAATAGCTGCCTTGAATTGTGAGCATGAACGTATCCAGAGATGCCAAGATTGTGGTGGTGGGTGCAGGGTTTGCAGGTTTGGCTGCAGCTACCTCATTGATCCAGGCTGGATTCCAGAACATCAAGATCCTTGAGGCCAAAGATCGAGTAGGAGGTAGAGTTTGCACCATTAAACCATTTACAGAGAACATTATTGAACTTGGAGCTAACTGGATTCATGGACAGGACGGGAATCCCCTTTACCAGTTAGCCAAAAAGCACGACTTGCTAGTTGAAGGTGTAGCTGCAAGCAAGATGATGTGCTTGCCGCACTCCGTTAGTCCACGTGACTACTTTTTAATGGAAGGCGGGAGGCAGCTTTCGACCGACACTGTCGATCAGGTGTGTTCCCTTTTCAGTAAACTCACCACAAAAGCCTTCCAGTCCGAGTTGGAGGAGAACCACAAGGCCCTTAGTTTTGGGGATTATCTTGATTTGTCCTTCGCCGAGTCAACTTTATCTACCTCAGAAGACGGAGCTAAAATTTTTGAATGGTGTAAAAGAAGTGAATGCACAGACGAGGCTGCTTCCTCTCTATATGAAGTGTCTGCATCTCAGCTTGGCTACTACATTGCTCTCGAGGGAGGCTTTTTCAACTCCCTAGGTCCAAGTGGTTATCAGGCTGTTTTAGATATTCTCCTGAAATCTCTGCGTCCAGATACTATTCTAAGTCATAAAGAAGTAAAAAGCATCAAATGGGACAACCATGGAAGCAGGGGCAGAAGAAGAGATCCATCCTGTAGAAGTGATCTGTGCAAATGATCAGATCTTTGAAGCGGACCATGTGATAGTGACAGTGTCTCTGGGGGTTTTAAAACAACAAGCAAGAACCATGTTTGAACCTCCTTTACCAAAACCAAAGCTGGAGGCTATTGAGAGACTCGGCTTTGGTACCGTGGACAAGATCTTCCTGCGTTTTACCGAGCGATTTTGGCCAGAAGACTGTGCAGGAATCCAGCTTGTGTGGGACGCAGGACCTGAAAATAAAGCAAGCCTACACCAGTCAAGACGAAGAAGATGCATGGAAAGAGACCTGGTTTAAAAAGATCTGTGGGTTTGATACCGTGGCCCGTCACCCTACAGTACTCTGTGGCTGGATCACTGGCAAAGAGGCTCTATATATGGAGACACTACCGGACAGTGAGGTTGGCGATATCTGTGCAAGGTACCATACGTGAATTTTAGGTTTTATCAATATTGTTTTTGCTACTATTTTTTATATATGAATTTCCCCCAAAGATTGCTCAGGTCGTTCACTGGCTGGGCTATTCCTGATGTATCCCAAGTTCTGATCTCCAGGTGGGGTCATGACCCACATGTACAAGGCTCGTATACATTTGTTCCTCACTGGGTAAATGGTGTAAAAGAGCATGGGGCACTGGAAGCACCTCTTCCTTCTTGTAGCCAAGTTCCAGAAAGCAAGGTACAATGTTTTTTGAAGCACAATGTCACAGTGTTACTTACAATGGCAGAAATACCCTTTTCCAGCAGAGAGAAGTATACATATAACTGTATAAATTCTAAGCTGAATGATTGTGTGTGTTTTTGAAGCCTTTGCAGGTGCTGTTTGCAGGTGAAGCAACTCATGTGAACTTCTATACCACAACCCATGGTGCCTATCTGTCAGGAATCAGAGAAGCACAGAGACTCATCAACCACTACTCTCATTAAGCACCCTGTCAATAGGAGCAAAACGGGAATATATTTTAACCACATTCCATGGCAGTTCTGTTACTTCTCTCCTCTGAGCGAAGCAGTTAAATCCTGATTCATATTGCATGATTGAAAGTCACTATTTTAACAGGTCTGAATGTGATGCATTTTTCAGAGACTTGAAAGAAAAACATATTAAACTGTTTCTTAATCCTATATATTTACTTGAACCCCAGTGTAAGAAGTATTTGATTTGGATTTGCGATCAAAAGTTGAGCTGGATGGCTTTTCTAAATACAGGTTGTGACAATTAATAAATAGTTTGCTGCTGTTTATTTGCCAACTATTGGATGTTATCTTTATTAAGGTTCTCTTTCGAAGTATTATGGTCGTTCAGTTCAGTGTTGGATCATTTTAAGAGTTTACAGTTAAAAACTGAGAATATAGAGTTGAAGAATGTTGACTATTTTCTGTGATGTTGATTTAAACATTTCAGTTTGAAACATTGACGCAAAGTACGAATAATTTTAATAAAATGATTCATTGAAATTTGTGTTTGCTGATTTCTTTTTTAGTGTTTAAAAGATTAAAATATGAGATTATACTTTATGGGCAGGTTTTATTTTTGGGCTTTGGACCAGGGGGGCCTCTTTTGATAATATTTATATGTAAATTGATAAGCATGAGACACTGATAAGTTTGATACTAAATGCAAAAGGATAGACATTTAATCCTAGTTTATTACATGTCTTACAAGAGCTTTCATAACATCAAATGGAATTTGTTGCATGAAATATGATTTTTAAGTTGTATTTACTAGATTATATTTATTTTCTATATACCTTCAGAGACTATACAGGATTACTTTTCTTACTTTCTGTAAAACATCTCTCAGTCCTCCGTGGGTCTCGATTACACACCCGCGCGCATGCGCACACACGCGCAAAATAAACTACCTGTTGCATCCGGTATACGTCGTGGATACGACGGCTTTCCAGGTATGTAACCACTTGTAACAACAAACATTGACTTGTTGTCTGCATTCATTGCGCGCTTTTCCTCTGACAACATTTATTAATCATGGCAAAATGAAAACGATTCTATTTACAGACAGATAATTTACTATCCATCAGTCATAATGTGTGTTTAACAGCCTCAACTTCCGCATGCTGAAGGTCCCATAATAACTTCCGTGTTCTGTGCAGTAGACATAAATATAAGATAAACATTCCTGCAAACTCTATCTATCTATCTATCTATCTATCTATCTATCTATCTATCTATCTATCTATCTATCTATCTATCTATCTATCTATCTATCCATCTATCCATCCATCCATCTATCTATCTATCTATCTATCTATCTATCTATCTATCTATCTATCTCTATCTATCTATCTATCCTATCTATCCATCATCTATCCATCCATCCATCCTATATCCATCTATCTATCTATCTATCTATCTATCTATCTATCTATCTATCTATCTATCTATCTATCTATCTATCTATCTATCTATCTATCTATCTATCTATCTATCTATCTATCTCTAAAGCAGGTGTATAGCTAAATATAGGAAAATACAAATAATATTTCTGTCTTATTGAATAATCTGTATACTTATTAGATCCTTATCATCATTAATAATTAACACTCTGTGTCCTTTTAAGCCCCCCCCCCACCCCCCAAAAAAAATAGTTCAATCTCCATATAATTTAATGTGTAGTAATCTATGACTGTAGTTTCCAAGATTTAAGCATATTTCTTTACTAAGAAACAACAGAATTAGAATCCAAATGCACGGTGGCTTAGTGGTTAGCACGTTCGCCTCACACCGCCAAGGTACGGGTTCGATTCCCGTCTCGGCCATGTGTGTGTGGAGTTTGCATGTTCTCCCCGTGCCACCTCAGGGGGTTTTTCTCCGTGCCACTACGGTTCTACGGTTTCCTTCCTCCCCCGGTCCAAAAACATACACGGTAGGTTGATTGGCACCTTGGAAAATTGTCCCTAGTGTGTGAATGTGTGAATGTGAGTGTGTGTCCTGCGATGGGTTGGCATTCCATCCAGGGTGTATCCCGCCTTAATGCCCATAGACGTCTGAGATAGATAGGCACAGGCTCCCCGTGACCCGAGGGAAGATCGGATTAATCGGTAGAAATGAATGAATGAATGAATGCAACTTTTATTATTATTTATTTTGCATTCAGACTTTTTCTCCAAGTCCTTGAAAATTCATTCATTCATTCATTCATTTTCTACCGCTTTATCCGATCTACTCGGGTCACGGGGAGCCTGTGCCTATCTAGGCGGTCTATGGGCATAAGGCAGGATACACCCTGGATGGAATGCCAACCCATCGCAGGACACACACATACACACACACACACATTCTACACACATTCACAAACTAGGGACAATTTTCCAAGGTGCCAATCAACCTACCGTTATGTTTTTTTTTGGACCGGGGGGAAACTGGAGAACCCGGAGAAAAAACCCCCTGAGGCACGGGGAGAACATGCACAAACTCCACACACACATGACCGAGACGGGAATCGAACCCGGATCCTGGCGGTGTGAGGCGAACGTGCTAACCACTACGCCACCGTGCCCCCGTCCTTGAAAATTAACTGTCCAAATTCAAGGTCAAAGTTTGGCAAAAAATGAGGTTGGGGCAGTTGATCAGTGCCATGTTCTTCTCATCTAGAAGTTATTGCATTGGTAATAAGCATCCACGTTAAAATGATAACAACCAATGTATTTATGACTAAATAAGCAGCTCTGGGGTAAAGGTTTGTCCTACAAAATCTAGTGGTAAATATCACAATTTACATAATGCACTGTGCACAAGCTGTAAAAAAGGCTATAAGGCTAAACACCATACTGTTTTTTTATTTGATAATATGGCTTATCTCATGTCACAGTTACGGACTATAGTTAAGAGGTATTTTTTGCATAAATCCCTATTTGAGACAATTTTAGAGATTGTTGTATATAGGAATCATCGTACCATTTTATATTCAATTATGTTATTCTTAATAATATTAGCAGTGTTTTCTATAGTAGGACCTGCTATTACACATATATGGTACTCTTTATGATTATATGACCCTTATTCACACTGCAAGAGACACATAAGACTTGTTGTTGTGTAACAGGGCAGCGTAACACGTTCAGACGAAAGTTCTATCTGCCCTCTTCTGTGCATGCAATTTTATTTCCATCTGATTGACGTCTATGTTCTTTTGCTGTCCAGAAGACTCTGTTACAGGTCATTTAGGACTTTGTAAGAAAACATTCCGATGTTGCTAATATTTTTTTTTCTTCTCTGATTCCAGTCTTGGATATTTCGAGTCCAGCACAGATTGGAGAGCTCCTTTTGTAATGAAAACAGATTCACCAGTTAACTTTCAGGATTAATAGGCATTTACAGAATTGTCTGGAGCATCCATTCAGGGTTCTGGCCTTCCGACGTCAAGTCTGCTCATAGGAATAGAAAGTGTTTAAACATATCATTTTTACCACTGGTCCAGAAACGCCCTCTAACATGTCCGAAGACGCCAAGATTGTTGTTGTGGGTGCGGGGTTTGCAGGTTTGGCTGCAGCTTCATCTTTGATCGAGGCTGGATTCCAGAATGTCAAGGTCCTTGAGGCCAAAGAACGAGTAGGAGGTAGAGTTTGCACCACTAAACCATTTACTGACAACATTATTGAGCTTGGAGCTAATTGGATTCATGGGCAGGATGGGAATCCTCTGTACCAGTTGGCAAAAAAATACAAACTGCTAGCTGAAAGAGCGTTGGTAAAGCATTCGGAGAGTTCTCAAGACTACTTTTTTAAGAAAGGTGGAAAACACTTGCCAGATGAAATTGCTGATAAGGTTACTTCTCTGTTTGAAAAACTCATCTATAAGGCATTTAAGGATGAGTTGGCCCGTAGGTATCGAGGCTTCACTTTGGGAGATTACCTTGACGAGTCCTTTGGAGAATCTGCGTTAGCATCTTCCAAAGATGGATCAAGAATTTTCGAATGGTGCAAGAGAAACGAATGCACAGATGAGGCAGTGTCTTCCCTGTACGAAGTATCTGCATCTCAGGAAAGTGAGTATATTGATCTGGATGGAGAGTTCCATAATTCCCTGGGTCCTGGGGGATATCAAGCGATTTTAGATCTTCTTCTGGAAGATCTACCTCCAGGAACCATTCTGAGCCACACAGAAGTGAAAAGCATCCAATGGGACAGAGAAGAGATCCATCCTGTAGAAGTGATCTGTGAAAATGATCAGATCTTTGAAGCGGACCATGTGATAGTGACAGTGTCTCTGGGGGTTTTAAAACGGAAAGCAAGAACCATGTTTAAACCTCCTTTACCAAAACCAAAGCTGGAGGCTATTGAGAGACTCGGCTTTGGTACCGTGGACAAGATCTTCCTGTGTTTTACCGAGCGATTTTGGCCAGAAGACTGTGCAGGAATCCAGCTCGTGTGGGACGAAGGACCTGAAGATAAAGAAGTCTATACCAGTCAATACGATGAAGATGCATGGAAAGAGAACTGGTTTAAAAAGATCTCTGGCTTTGACACCGTGGCCCGTCACCCTACAGTACTTTGCGGTTGGATCACTGGCAAGGAGGCTCTATATATGGAGACTCTACCGGACCATGAGGTTGTCGATATCTGTTTGAGGTAGTCAACAACGCTAATACAATTCCATAAATATTTGGCTGATTTTTTTTTAACCAAAAAAAAACCAAAAACTGAAACCTGTGTTTTTTCTTTGAAAGTTTACTAAGGTCTTTCACTAAGTGGACTGTTCCTGATGTTTCCAAAGTCCTGATATCTAAATGGGGTCATGATTCCAATGTCTATGGCTCCTATAGCTTCATTCCCGAGGGGGTCAACGGTGTGAAAAATCAAAAAGAACTAGCAATGCCGCTTCCTCCTCGGACCAAAGCTTCAAACAGCGAGGTATGTAACTTACTTTTAGGACTACTATTGCCTATTAAATAGCCCATTGAAAAATGAGTTCCAATATTGCTGTTATAACATCCTCCACTAATTAAAAATTTTAGTTATTTTTAAACTTATGACATTTTATGACATCAAGTTTAAAGAAATTAAGCATTAATGATATTCTGGGTAGAAAGCATTAGAAAGAGGTTCTGAAAGATTAGCAAAAAAAGTAAAAAGATTTTTTATTCTCCAAAAAACAACCATTATAAACCAATAACCATAATATATTTATTTCTCAAAGGGGGATAAATTGAAAAACCTTTTGTTTTCTCAATATGTTTGTCCTTCTTCAGATCTTTATAGTAAATACTCTTAACACACATCATTCCATTATGTAGTGTGTGTTTATGCACATTTGAATGTGTGTCAAGTCAATATTCAGAGCTCATTATCCCTTTACTGATAAAGGACAAATCGTTTAAAATGTTCACTTGTAGAAGTTTCAGCTTTACACTCATTTATTCATTGTTTGAAGCCCCTACAGGTGCTGTTTGCAGGTGAAGCCACTCATGAGAACTTCTACACAACAGCCCATGGAGCCTATCTGTCAGGGGTTAGAGAAGCCAAGAGACTCACTAAGCACTACTCACATTAAGCCATTAAGAAGCCATACATTACTCTAAATGGAATACATACTGTTTTTGGGTTTATTTTTTTTCCTTTTAAATGTTAAACTAGGGGGGGGGGCAAACATTTTTGCTCAGGGGCCACAAAGACTTTTAAAATTTGACCTACAGTCCAGGCCATCACCAGAGGCATACATATTAAACATAAACATATAAAAGTTTAAATGTTAAAATGGTGACGTAAAACTGCGCCTTAGCGCCACCTAGTGGAATGTCAGGCATTACCGGACAAGGTAAAATTAATTCAGTTATAATTATGATATGATTTGATTTTTCGTAGTTTGCCCATCCTAAATAGTTTTAATATGACTTTATGACAAAAATAAAATGCAATGAAAAAAGATATTGTGTTTATTTGCAGTTAAAGAGTATAAAATAATATGTTGTTTTGGCGAACAACATATATTTCTACCAGAAATATTTAAGTATATAAACATAAACGTATAAAAATCCAGATTTTACTTTATACCACCAGATGGCACTATTGCACAGACTTTTACTGTTTACTTTTACTTGGGGTAAGATGTTTTAAAGTGATTCAAAAGTATGAATGTAAGTGGTTCAAAGTATGTACATTATTTTTACTAAAAAACAAGGCAATATTATATAATATAATATGTGAAATCTTATAAAGCAGTTATTCAGTTAGTTGTGTAAATTATTACAGATGAGGAGGGTTAAAACTATTGTTAGATTTTTTTTGTGCATGTACGGGTGCCAAAGGGTGCGGTTTTAGTCTTAAAATGACCACGAGTAGATGTTCTGGGTTAGGGCAATGTGCAATTCAGTTAGTCTTAGACGATTTACTGGTGAATACTATTACATAATGTAGCGAGGGTAAATCCCAAAGAAAACGGTGCTATAGCATTACAGTTCTCAAGCCTTTTAAAAGTGTATTTAATGGTCTTTATATAAATCTGCGATATGCCTTTGACAGGGCTCAAGGGCTTTTACTTTTATAACATTATAACAAGGATACGGTTCTCATATTATTTACGATTATGTATTTTTCCAGTATGTTACTCTTGCATGTTTTTACGAGTATAACAAAACTATTTACACATAAATAAAGTATAATAAAAAGGCCTGTGTGTGTTTTTTTTTTATTCCAGACGTATTTTAAGACTACTTAATACTACAGTCAATAATAATACACCATGCATTCTTACAAATATGAGGGTGTGTATCTGTGGAAGAAAGGAATTAACTACGCAAATGTGACTATTATGATTCAACACAGATTCATGTAATTGTGAGTATATTATATTTTAATATTAATTCATTGTATGGAAACAAGTGGACATGATGGCTTAGTGGTTTAGCGCGTTCGCCTCACACCTCCAGGGTTGGGGGTTTGATTCCTGCCTCTGCCATGTGTGTGTGGAGTTTGCATGTTCTCCCCGTGCCTCGGGATTTTTCTACGGTTTCCTCCGGTCCAAAAACACGGTAGTTTGATTGGAACCTGGAAAATTGTCCCAAGTGTGTGAATGCGAGACTGAGTGTTTGTGTGCTGTGTGAATAGGTTATGTCCTGCCTTGATGCCTGAAGGTAACTTTTGCCGGGCACAGGTTCCCCACAACCCAAGAGAGAATTCAGAATTCAGGTGGTAGAAGATGATTGAATGTATGGAAACAACAAAAGAGAAAACACATATAGGGTGTATTAAATGTTTATTTGGCATTAGAATCATTACATTGATATAGTCCACAGGCTCCTTAAACTCTGTCAGGGGTCAAAATTGAACTGTAAATCACTGTAAGAAAGACAGTACAGGGAAAAAGCTGCCTATCAACCAAATAGTTTGACTTTTATTGCCCTTTTAATTACTTGTGAATACTTGCCTATTGTTATTAAATAATCTATATAAAAGTCAAACTTGATGTTTTACTCATTTCAAAATTTCCCAAAAAAACGTAATTTGTTTAAGTTACTTCATTTTATATAAGACACTGAAAATAAACTGCGTGTAAACAAACAGATTTATAATTCCACAATGGGTTCGAAGTCTTCTTCACTGTTATATAATGCCACTGCCCTTTCAATTAGACAGTAATGAGGATGAAGGGTTCCGGCATTCGCTATTAAAACAGGCCCTTCGTTTTCTTCAGGTTCTGCTGTTTCCACAAGGGCATGCAGTAGAAATCCATCGGCGAAACGCCCAAGACTAAAAGGAAGTCATCTTCTGAGAGATAATCCTGATGACAGAGGCAAAAAAGAAGTCATTATTAAAAGTACAGTTCGTTCATTTTATTCCACATCGCTGTTGAATTCTTGAATATAATGGATTGGTTTTGAATTCGTTTACTGGAACAACAGCAATGCAGATCACTGGGTGACCTTTCATTCATTCATTCATCTTCTACCGCTTTATCCGATCTTCCCTCGGGTCACGGGGAGTCTGTGCCTATCTCAGGCGTCTATGAGCATTAAGGCAGGATACACCCTGGATGGAATGCCAACCCATCGCAAGGCACACACTCACGTTCACACACACACATTCATACACTAGGGACACTTTTCCAAGGTGCCAATTAACCTACCGTGCATGTTTTTGGACCGGGAGGAAACCGGAGAACCCGGAGAAAAACCCCCTGAGGCACGGGGAGAACATGCAAACTCCACACACACATGGCCGAGACGGGAATCGAACCCAGACCCTGGCGGTGTGAGGCGAACGTGCTAACCACTAAGCCACCGTGCACCTGGGTGACCTTATTCTATTCTATTATTGATCTATAGTGATAAATAAATCAATGGAGGATGATGTACAGGAGAATTAAAGAATATAATCGCCTTTATTTGTCACATATACATTACAGCACAGTGAAATTCTTTCGTCACATATCCCAGCTTGTTGTTGGTAGTATTGGGTCAGCCAAGATACGGCGCCCCCTGGAGCACAGAGGGTTAAGGACCTTGCTCAAGGACACAAGGATGGCAGCTTGGCGATACCGGGCCTCGAACCCCAATCTTACGGCACCTTAAACCACCGAGCTACACTAGGGTTAGGGTATCCAATATACATAACCAATAGTCATAATCAATCTATTGTAATTTCATCAATGTGGGAATTTATCTAACAATTGTAGAAGACCATTTCCCACCATTGGGGCTTTATAACAGAGGATGTTCCTAACAGAGGATGATCTAATTGATTGATACCTAATCTAATCTAATTCCAGTTTATAGCTGCTATAATGTCGTAACAAAAAACAAAATGATGTGTTGATCATTAAATAAGAAATAAAATCTAACCCGCATACACTTTGCTACCTGTGAGTGTTGCATAGGAACAAATGCTTTTTTTGCACAACATGTACAACATGGTGGGCGCTACTGTGAAGTAACCCTAACTCCCTTTGTTTTCCCCCGCACATGTGCATTTTGCTTTTTTTCCCCCACAAATTTATCTGTTTTAGTATTAGTATTATGTACAGTTCTGTGTCTCTCTAAATTACAGTATGTTGTCTGTTGTAGCACCTTGGTCCAGGGGAAACGTTGTTTCGTTTCACTGTATACTGCACTATATATTGTTGAAATGACAATAAAGCCGACTTGGGGTATGAAACGCTAGGTTATACTGGGAGAAACTGGGTGGTGGTTCATTAGATGTTACTCAAAGAATAGTTTTGTTTGGTACGAGAATACATCAGTAGGATTTTTATTCAATCGTGTGTAAATACCTCTCTCCTGGAGGGGTCGACGCCTTCAGGCAGATTCTCTGCTGAGCAGTTGACTAGTTTCTCTGCTGGATACTTTGGAAGTGAAGTGGGAGACAGTGGGACTTTTCCAATGTTATTCGAGTTGGTGTACGTGTTTGTCAGGTCCTAAATTTACAATAAACACACACACACACACACAGTCAGGGATGATTTGTTACCAGAGCCAGGCTACTAGCAAAACATAACATTATATATAATATATATATATATATATATATATATATATATATATATATATATATATATATATATATATATATATATATATATATTATGTTACAACCCACCACTGTAATCTTAATGATGTCTGTTCCATCCCCAAGCTCGGACTTCAGTTCCTCATAGGACTTCCCTCCCTGAGGAAGCAGAGCACGTTGGGATTAGTACTGCTTACATCATGTATGGCAAATTCAACAGTAATCTTAGAGTGTTTTAAATTCAAATGTGCATACACTCCACATGTGAGGGTCCCAGGCAAAGAACCACCCAGTGAAGGTTGGTGGTTCGAACCCCTGCTTGACCACTAGGATCGGTGTGTCTGGGTCACGTCCAGCAGGATGGCTTTTGAGGTATTCTTGTGCAGTAACCACAGATTCCTTCTTCTCTGTGTCATTGGCTCCTTTACCAATCCACAGGAATATCTGATCAATGGAAAAGTGCTTTCAGTTATTGCTATTATTATTATTATTATTATTATTATTATTATTGTCCCATTTAAATTCTCTATAAAAATATATATATTCATTCATTCATCTTCTACCGCTATATCCGATCTTCCCTCGGGTCACGGGGAGCCTGTGCCTATCTCAAGCGTCTATGGGCATTAAGGCAGGATACACCCTGGATAGAATGCCAACCCATCGCAGGGCGCACACACACACACACACAATTCACACACACATTCTCACACACATTCATACACTAGGGACAATTTTCCAAGGTGCCAATCAACCTACCGTTGCATGTTTTTGGACCTGGGAGGAAAAACTGGAGGAACCCGGAGAAAAACCCCCTGAGGGCACGGGGAGAACATGCAAACTCCACACACACACACACATAGCCGAGATGGGAATTGAAACCCGACCCTGGAGGTGTGAGGTGAACGTGCTAACCACTAAGCCACCGTGGGCCCTTAATATATATATATATATATATATATATATATATATATATATATATATATATATATATATATAATTCATTACATTTATATAGACACCTAAAGTGTTTTACATTGCGAGGGGGATCTCCTCCTCAACCACCACTGGTGTGCAGCATCCACCTTGATGATGTGACGGCAGCCATAGGGTGCCAGAATGCCCACCACACACCAGCTTACTGGTTGAGAGGAGACAGAATGATTAAGCCAATCAGGTTTGGAGGCCGTGATGATGGTCAGAGGCCAATGGGCGAATTTGGGCGGGATGCCGACGACACGCCTCTACTCTTTTTCAAAAAAACATGGTTGGATTTTTAATGACCATAGTCAGAGACCTCGCTTTAACGTCTCATCTGAAAGACGGTGCTTTTTGACAGTATAGTGCCCCCATTATTATACTGGGGTGTTAAGGACCCACACAGACCACAGGGTAAGCGCCCCCTGCTGGCTTCACTAACACCTCTTTCAGCAGCAACCTAGTATTCCCAGGTGGTCTCTCATCCTGGTACTAACCAGGCTCTCTCTCTCTCTCTCTCTCTCTCTCTCTCTCTCTCTCTCTCTCTCTCTATATATATATATATATATATATATATATATATATATATATATATATATATATATATATATATATATATATAGTTTTCTTAATTTGAGATGGAAAATGTATACAAACTCACACACCAGGCTAATTTACATGCAAGATTTTTTTTCCAGCTAAATGTATTATATACAAATATCATGAGCTATCATAGAGGAATAGGCTGCAATCTATATATTTATTAAGGTATAATATACATATTTGGAAATCTACACGAGTAGAAATCCTCATTTTGTAATAAACAAATAAAAAAAAATCCTGTTTAAAAGAGGAGCACATACCTGATCCCAGATGTCTAGAAGCATAATGTCATCCTCATCCAAGTCCGTCTGATCAAAGTTTGTAATCTCAGTTGCAACGAATCTGCCGGTCTGATTGGAGCACTCAAAGAGGCGAGGCGTGATTTGACTGTTTTCCTCCTGAAGCCTGGTAATGAGAAAAGAAAATCAGACCCTCAATTAAACTGTCGGATATTTTCTAAAGGCTGATATTTAGATTTTTTTTTGTCATTTTTACCTCTTGTCATTGGCGTACTGGGACTTTCCACCAAGGTTCAACCAGAATTCAGCAGGTTCTTGACCTTCTGCTATGACATGCTTCTCTCTCTTTGAAATGATGTCAGCCAGAGATTTACCCATCTCTCTTTCGTCCCCGCTACAACCCTACAGGAATACAGCAACAGGCCATTATATTTACAGTTTAACATCCAGGAGTCTTTGTATATATATATATATATATATTGGGTTTTATCAGGATATAGTCTGGAAACAAAAAGCACATGGTCCCATACATCTTGGATAGAATAGTTCTCGTTCATTCATTTGCACTCAATCAATCACTAGAAAGAATCAGTGCTATAAAGACAATACAGATGATACCTGAAACCTTTTTTTGCTTGTTTTATACACTTACTTTTCAAAGCGTAATGTCATTTGCATGTTCGAAGAAACGTATTAGCAAGTAATCCTTATTGTGGATCCCATTAAAGTTTTAATTAAGAAAAGTGTGGCATTGATACTGACCTTTCCGTACCAAAGATAGCAACATTTGGGGGTACTGAGTACAAAAACGTCATTGGAGTTGAGCGAGGACGAGCGAGCAGACACCTCCACTGCACGGGTGTTGAACTCGTTCGAACCCGAGACGTGGAACAGTCTTGGTCCCGATGGATCGTAAGAAGAGCTGTCTTTAGAACTGCCCTCCTACGATTCAATAGAGAGGACGAGGAGGTTAACATGGCAGCTTTGTAGATTATGAAATAAATATTTGCATAAAAATGCAATACACAAATAGATATATAAAATATCTAAGCCTGAAACTGGCTTTGTCATTTGTCACATTCAATAACACAAAGTACTGATGTTGATTTGCCTTTTGATATATACAATAGAGTGAGATTGAATTTGATGATACATTTAATTATGTTTAACCAGAAGTTAATACAGAATATCAGCACTCGGAATATAGTCTTATATATAGCCTAATGTTGAATGTCAGCAGTCTTTTTTATTTATTGCAACTATTAAAATTAAGAAAATATATCAAATGTTTTAATGCAAATGCAGAGAGTTTGCATACCACAGAAATAAATAGAAAATTCATTGTCCCGCTGGTTTTGCTGCATAATTTGCATTTCCTCACCAACATGCAAATGAGTGCATAATTCACAAGTTAGAAAATAGAGGTGATGTTCCATTTACATTCTTAGGTGCATTCTTAGAGAATACATTCTGCTATTCTCAAAAACCACACTGAGATGTAATGAGTCATTCAGAAATCCCCTAAAAGTCTGTTCAGTGCTCATCACTGGTGTCAAAAGTATTCACATTTGTTACTCAGGTAGAAGTGTAGATACTAGGGTTGAAAAAGACTTTTGTACAAGTTGAAGTATCAACTCAAGCCTTTTAACTCAAGTAAAAGTGTAAAAGCACTGGTTTAAAAATTACGTATTAAGTTATTACGTATTAAGTATAAAAGTAAAAGTAATGTAAGGAAAAAAACGCCATTAAGGACAAAAGTTCAGGCTGTTCCGATCGCAGTCGCTAATTTATTCAAACGTTCGATTCCCGGGTTCGATTCGCGTCTCGGCCATGTGTGTGTGGAGTTTGCATGTTCTCCCCGTGCCTCAGGGTTTTTTTTCTCCGGGTTCTCCGGTTTCCTCCCCGGTCCAAAAACATGCACGGTAGGTTAATTGGCACCTTGGACAATTGTCCCTAGTGTATGAATGTGTGTGTGCCCTGTGATGGGTTGGCATTCCATCCAGGGTGTATCGTGCCTTAATGCCCATAGACGCCTGAGATAGGCACAAGCTCCCCGTGACCCAAGGGAAGATCGGATATAGTGGTAGAATGGATAGCATACAAACTAAAAGTGTGTCAGAGTGGTACATGTTTATATCTCATCCAATCACAATCATATTCTCTCTCCGGATGGAGTGTTTTATCTGGATAGGTTTTTTTTGAATGTTGACAAGCCGGAATGAAAACAAACCGAAATGAAAGAGGAGTAACGAGGCTGTTTTTAAAATGTAAGAAGTAGAAAGTACAGATATTTACATGAAAATGTAAGGAATAGAATTAAAAAGTTGTCTGAAGAACAAAACTCCAGTAAAGTATAGACACCCAACGTTTCTACTTAAGTATTTGTACTGCATTACCTGACACCTCTGGTGCTCATGCCTACCTCATAAATCACCATCTTGCCCTTGAAAATGGCCATAAGGTGCATGGGTTCCTTGCCCATGGGCACTCGGACTTGCACTGGTTCCCCATTGTATTTTTGGTCGAGGATGACCGCTTGGTATGCAGACGCTGTCAATTCTGCTGTGCTCGCATGACGACCCTTGAAGAAACCGTAAAAAGATACAGTATGTAAACAGCTTGTACAAACTGGGCAGAAATTGTGAGAAGTAATATGATGAACATTGCACCGTGACAGGAATACGATAACATTTGCACATACTTGCCAAATGTAAAGAATGTAGTGCATTTTGTTGTTGACTTCATATTTGTAAAGGATGAGGTAGCAGTCACCACCGTAGAAGTGCCCCAGCCACTTTCTCTCCACAAGGACTAGTTCATTATCTTGTATTTTCCAAACCTGAAACAAAACAGCCAAAGGTTATGAATGCAAAGTCTAAACAAATTTTACGTTCATTAATCCACAAACTTCTATTTCGTATAATCTTAAAGATAAAATAATTGTGCAAAAAATCTGGATTTTTGTATTGTAGCTACATATAAGTTGTTCCAATATTTTGCGTGTACAACTTTTTGTATTTAGTGGTCGGGTGAAGTCAGTGTTGGAGAGTAACTAGTCACATATAACAGAATTACGTAATTTAAGATTACAAATAAGGTTACATCTGAATATAAAACATATTTTCTTAGAATGCTAACTTAAAGCGCCACCTAGTGGACAAATGAAAGTAAATAAAAAGTAATCAAATGTAATCAGTTACTTTACATTTATAAAATCATTGAAAAGTTACACTGCTCGTTACATTTTGAATAGGGTCATCTGTAATCTGTAATCTATTACATTTCCAAAGTAACCTTCCCAACACCGATTATATGTAATATTAAACATAAAGAAATTGTATATAAAATGTATAGTTGCGTAGGGGCATGGAGGCTTAGTGGTTAGCACGTTCGCCTCACACCGCCAGGGTCTGGGTTCGAGTCCCGTCTCGGCCATGTGTGTGTGTGTTCTCCCTGTGCCTCCGGGGGTTTTTCTCCGGGTTCTCCGGTTTCCTCCCGGTCCAAAAACATGCATGGTAGGTTGATGGGCACCTTGGAAAATTGTCCCTAGTGAATGTGTGTGTGTGTGTGTGCCTTGCGTTGGGTTGGCATTCCATGCAGGATGTATCCTGCCTTAATGCCCATAGACGCCTGAGATAGGCACAGATCGGATATAGTGGTAGAAGATGAATGAATGAATGAATGTATAGTTGCCACATATAAGTTGTTCGAGCATTTTGTGTGTACAATTTGAATGTTTTGTATTTAGTGGTTGGGTGAAGTAGTATTTTCTTTAAGTGGTCACAAACCTCAGCTTCCCCGGACCCATCATCCACCATTTTTTGCTGAGCTGCAATATCAGGTCTGGCATGCATCGATGTGGCATCAAACTTAATCTGTTCAACTTTGGCTACACAGAAAAATGACAAACCATATAGAACATAATGACTACGTTTGTACACAAGGATCCACTATCTAATAAACAGCGTTGGGGAGTAACTAGTTACATATAACAGTGTTACATAATTTAATAAATGTAAGAGTAATCCGTTACAGTTACTGAGAAATGAGTAATTAAATTATAGTTACTTTTGAAAATGTTAAAGATTACCCCCCCCCCCCCCCCCCCCCCCCCCCCCCCCCCCAACTCGACAAAAAAAATTTGCCCAACCCCCCAAACAATAATTTGATTCTGACGCATCCCAATTTAGAAAAAATATAACATACTTTTTCTGAGTGCCACCTAGTGGACAATGAAAGTAATCAAATATAATCAGTTACTTTTATAAAGAACATTTTGAATATTACATTTTGAATATGGACATTTGTAATCAGTAACCTATTACATTTCCAAAATAACCTTCCCCAACACTGATAATAAACAATTAGCTTGTGCTTTGCTTACCTATTTTGCCTACAGTATGTGTTGTGCCCAGTCCAGTCGTTTGACCCTTCACTGTCCATTTCTGGAAGAGCTGCTTGAACACCGAGGACTCCGAACCATCGTTTACTGTTTCCACATACGTCGAGGGAGGATAACCTTTGGCCTTTTTGTATGCCTGAACGAATAACGCTTGATGTTAGAAAATACTGTGCGCGATTGTAAATTGTGATATTGTATATTTTCATATGTGGAAAATATGTGGTTGGTGGAAAATCATTTCAAAGAGTAAATATGAATTTGCAGAACTGAAAAACTTCCTATTATTCAAGTTAGATACGGTACGGAAAGGTCAAGGTTTAAGGACGTGATATCTCTCTTACCTCAGCTTTCTCCAGTGCCTCGGACCGCTCCCTTTTGGAGGACTTCCGGCCTTTCCAGATAAAGATTCGTATTCCTCCTTGATCCAACAAGTAGCAGTCCTGTCAAAGAGATTAGAGATATCCTTCATTCAATCTGATACGATTTTAGTAATCGGGGAGATTGTCGATACTCAGTATTTCCATGGAAGGTGATTTACTATTATTTGTTTAGCCTTGAAGGGGCACGGTGGCTTAGTGGTTACCACGTTCGCCTCACACCGCCAGGGTTCGGGTTCGATTCCCGTCTCGGCCATGTGTGTGTGTGGAGTTTGCATGTTCTCCCCGTGCCTCAGGGGTTTTTTTCTCCGGGTTCTCCGGTTTCCATCCCGGTCCAAAAACATGCACTGATTGGCACCTTGGAAAATTGTCCCTAGTGTATGAATGTGTGTGTGATTGTGAGTGTGTGTGTGTGCGATGGGTTGGCATTCCATCCAGGGTGTATCCTGCCTTAATGCCCATAGACGCCTGAGATAGGCACAGACTCCCCGTGACCCGAGGAAAGATTGGATAAAGCGGTAGAAGATGAATGAATGAATGAATGTTTAGCCTTGTAGACTTCTTTTTTCTTAGTATAAAATACTAATCTGCGACATATTTATGGTACTATTTCCAACATTTTTATTGACCTAACATTTGTCAAGTCAGTCAAGTCAAGTCAAGAGGTTTTATTGTCAATACAACTATATATAGCTGACGCAGTACACAGTGAAATGAGACAACATTTTTCTAGGACCTTGGTGCTACACAAAACAACATATACCACAACATAGAGCTACAAACGACGTATGGTACAACATAGAGCTACAATAACACAATGCTGAGGACGAGACTAAGTTTGTCCTAGCTACATAAAGTGCATCGTGTGCAACCTGGTGCAAACAAGCGCAAAAACAGAACAAGACTGTGTTGACAATACGAGACAGTGCATAACAACAAACATAACACAACATAAAATAAAATAAGATAAAAAAACACAACAACGACCCGTCACTGTGATGTAGATCATTTTGATTTTAGATTTGAAAGAAGATACACCATTTCTATTGCAAAACTGCATATTCCTTTTACCTAGTTTTACTTCCCTGTCTCGTTTTTAATTTGCCATGATTTATTTATTTATTTATTTTACTGATGACCACAGAGTGCCAGAGAAGTAAATGAGTTTCAGTTCCTGCACACTAAAGAGCCATCTTAGGAGACCACTTATCTTTTGTAACTTTACACTGATCATGTCGTTGATTAATAAGGGCGTCTTATCTTTCTGCTCATTCTCTTTATGACACCTGGATCCCCAGCCCATGCGTGTGCATGCTCACAGCGTTTGACTTCTATGCAGAGTGAGAGCCATTTATATCAGCACGGCCTTTGCACAGGGTTGTTCCCTCTCTCTGAGTTTAAAAGTGGAGCAAAGTGTATTTTTATATTATTACATTATCAGCTAAGCAACCAGAATAAGCTGCTACAGTGTGAAGCAAAAAGAATTAAAGGCATCTAATAAATGCTGTAGTATTCGTGTTTCACACGGTCCTATTTTTATCTGTTCAAAAGCTTTCACTTCGTCCTGCACACTTGAAATTGCATAATCCCGTCCTCTTTGTATGAAGAAATAAAGAAAAGAAAAAAATATGAAGGCTTACTTATGTAAAAAAAAAAAGTCCAATTTGATAATGGGTATATATTTTGAAATCATTTATATGTCATTATATTATTATTATTATTATTATTATTATTATTATTATTATTATTATCGTACAGCTGCTTTGACACACTCTCTATTGTTAAAAGTGCTATATGAATAAAGGTGACTTGACTTGACTTAAACCTTTTATATTGACAATTGACAAGTGCACAATTGACTTGGGTGAAATTTACAGTACATTCACTTATTCACATACAATCTTGTTCTTCTATCTGCTATAAGAGAACCTGTTCCAACACATTTTATATTTATTCTTCAACTTCTTGTTTTGCTCCATGCATAGAATGTGGTATTGATTAGTCCCTCAATGCTGTGTGTGTAAAGTTAAATATCATTGTATTCTTTGTGTTTTGAAACACTGATTTCTCTGGGCATATAGATCTATATATCACATTATGTCTTACCACTTGAAGGCACTTTTAATAGTAATTATTTTATAGTGATTTTTCTTACTTCAGGATTTAGCAAGTCTTGCGTTAATGGTTTCACCGCCACTTCCTGTACCACCAGATTGCCTTCAGCGTCTGAAATGCTGGCCAACACAAAAAAAAGACATTTGAGTTCTCATGTAGTACAGGCATTGATACAGTCAGCGTTTTGAAATCGTTGGGATAAGTTCATATTTTATTCATCTTACTGAAAGAGTTTGATACTGGACTTCATTTTTTCATCCACCACCTCATCCGCAATGGCGTCTTTAATGTTTCCTTTTTCGCCCAAAGCTTGCTTCATCAGTTTCATGGCCTCCTCAGAAGCTTTCTCATTATCTCCTTCTACCACTGTGACCTGTGCTCGACCCCCTCTCTCTCTGTCACGGATATCTTTGGCCAAATTCATTCCCTGCATAGGCAAAAGCAGTTAATTATCTGCCATTTTCTTACCAGAGATTAAACATGATGCTACGTTGAGCTCCTCTTTATTTATTCCTTGTATACTGTTTAAAATGACGATATATTGTAAATACATGTATTGCTCGTTTGAACAAGAGTCATTATTTACACTTAGTCTTTCCATTCGATTGCTATCCGGACCATTCCATTGGATAATGAGGCTCCCAAGGTCCAGTAGGAACACGTCACCTTTATTAAAGCTATTCCAGCTCATATCCACCTAAACACAGAGCAAAACATTTTATTGAAGATTTGATTTTTATTGGTAAGAAATATATTTATGTGCACAGCATTCCAGCATTTCACTGATTGTTTTTCTTATTTTTAAATAGTTTTCTCTTCTATATGTCTGAAAATAACAGATTTAATCCAAACATTTTTTAAAAGTGTTTTAAAAAATGTTGAAAAAAAAACGCAAATGGCATTTTACTAGAATATCTTGCTGTATAGAGAATTTCACCAATATACAAATATGCATATATATATATATATATATATATATATACTATATATATATTCATTCATTCATTCATTCATTCATTCATCTTCTACCGTATACACCCTGGATGGAATGCCAACCCATCGCAGGACACACAGGGACACACACACACACACACACACACACACACACACACACACACATATATATATATATATATATATATATATATATATATATATACTTCAAGAAGCATTCAGAAGTGTCATTTATCTGCGAACATGAACGCTTGACTTCCTCGGTCAACATATGTGTGAAACTCTCACCTCGCCTGCAGCAACATTCTTCTTGCCTTTTACATGTAGCAGTCTGCGGACATTGTATGTGTTGGTTTCCACTTGCTTCATCCCAGAAGCTACTCCACCCTTCTTATAACTGTGAGAAAGAGATGATGCAATGCGGTCATTTTTATTTTAAGCTACAGTAATCTTTGTTGGTGTTGGCTTGACTTATAGTTATCATTATATCTAATGGTGCTTCTTGAAAAAACAAAACAAAACAAAAAAAATCTCAGCGAAAGATGATGAACAGCAACTTGCTCTCTCTTGCGCCAAATGCCGCATGTTGCACTGAAACTCGTGAAACGCTTGAAAGCTCTGACAGAACAGAAAAAAATGTAATTAAAACGTGTAAAAAAAAATGTCTTGCTCTTAATATACGACACCCTCCGGGGCGCCATACAGATATTGTTGCCCCTCCCCCCCTTTTTGTTTCTTCTTAGATTTTCTTCTATATGTCTGAAAATAACAGATTTAATCCAAATATTAGAAAGTGTTTTATATATATATAAGTGTATATATATATACAATGGCTGTTGCATGAAGCTTCAGTCACCGGCAGCAGTTACGCCAATTCCTCCAATCTCAATTCATCAGCTGCTCTATCCTGCAGAGTTCCTCTTTGCAACATCAAGTTACTGCTTTCTGGATTTTTGTTGAACTATGGCAATTCTAACTCAAATTATGTCACCAAATCTAGTCATTTCCTGATTCAATTTCTACATTCTAGCCATTTATGCTCTCGCTTGTACGTTTTTCCGAGTGTCTAGATGCAGAACTACATGTGTAATTATGCTCACAATGTCACTACGCCATTTAAGCTCTTCAAAAGTCCTGCATTCGTCTCTAGTCCAGGGGTCGGGAACCAGTGCTTGGCTCCGGAGCATGCGGCTCTTTCGTCACTCTGATGCAGCTCCCGGTGGCGTTTTGAAAATAATTAATTAGTATTTAATTACTTATTCATTTTTTTAGTCCGTTCATTTTAAAAATGTAATTCTAAATTTGAAGATTATGCTGCTCTTGTAACAAATTGAAATAAAACGTGTTATGAGCAGTGTTATTTCATTTGAAATGTCAAAAGGGTTTCGTGGCTCCCTTTGTGTTTACTTTACGGTTGTCCAAATGGCTCTTTTGAGTGGTAAAGGTTGTCGACCCCTGCCCTAGTCCATACAAAATCACCTCCACAGTGGCTAAATACAAAATAAAAATACATTGATTAATGTAATCTGTGGAAAGACTTTACATGATTCCTTGTTTGAAATAGCCTCGAAAGGTGGAGCTCTCATAGCCCTGGGTCTCCCGATGTTGCACCGCAACACCCCCTAGATGATCATCCATCATGGTAGTGTAAATGGCGGCGGCTCCCTGCTCATCCACGGAGGTCTCCTTGCCCAGCCAGTAGTGTATGTCATAGGTGAATGTGTTACTGGTTTTTTTTGTCTGTTTGAAAACATGTCACAGTCAGTCCATCGACAAAAGTTTAAACCTATACATTATCTGAATGATATCGTTCACGAGATACATACGTGTAGTATTAAATAGCTGTCTCCCTCAAAAAACTGTCCATATGTTTTGGGTGGACAAGGAACCAGTTCCATTTTCTGTATAAACACAGAGACATATATTTTTTGTAACCCAAATCTTTAACTCAAGTCAATAAGCGGATGTGTTTGCTCAAACCTCACCTCCACTCTCCATATCTGCAGCCCTGGTGTGGTTTTATTTAGGACTTTATTAACTTCGGTCTTTACTTCGGCTTGGGGCATGATGCCAGATGCACAATCAGGCACCTGTGACAGGAGATGAGAAAATATCACAATGAAGATATGTAATAAAATAAATGCCTTGATCAGAATAGCATCTCAGAAGGATATTTTACATTAGATTTACCTTTTTCATTAAACCTTTTTTTATATATATATATATATATATATATATATATATATATATATATATATATATATATATATATATATATATATATATAGATATATATAAGTCACTGATTCGGTTTCTCTGCCTTGCACTTGGTGATCCGGTATTCTCAATTTATTTTTATTTGTATGGCGCGTTTAACATTGGACATTGTCTCAAACACAGATAATGCGGTAAAAATGAAAAAGGATCTAAAGATTGTCCTTTACAAATGTATTTTAGAAAGCAGCACCTGATTGAGTGAAAGAGGCATGCAATGCCTCTGAAATGCATTTGATTTGGATAGAAATAACCCATTCATTGCCATTCCATTGAGAGGCAAGTAATTACATACATTAAAATCAGAGAGATTATAAATTAGCAGCATTTTTGTCTGATTATGATGAAGTTTCTTTTGTCTGATTAAGTGATTACGACATATCAGCTCCAATATTTGTGCTCTCCGTGTGGGACGATGTACAGCAGATGGTGTCACAATTGCAGCAAAGCAGAAATAATAATCATCATAAGAATAATAATAAAAAAGAAAATGTTTCCAAATTACAGCACAGTTACTATTTTTTTGAGTCACGGGCAAAAAAAGGAATGTGCTACCGAGCCGTGGAAATACCCTCTTTAACTTTAGCAAGTGCAGCACTTTTACTTTAATTATGATTACTACAAATTACCAGGAGTGTGATTAGGGATAATGGTACCATTAGAAATATTAAAATGCTATATATAATATATATATATATATATATATATATATATATATATATATATATATATATATATATATATATATATATATAATATATATAAATAGTGTTTTTGTAAAGTCACAGTTTGTGAACATCTTTTTCGCAGGAAGTAAGGTCGACGATAAGCCGAACGCTGTAAACTGCGGTGTTTGTTTAGCGCGTCTCTTGTGAGTGCACACACTCCCCAGCTGTTTCAATACGCTGCGGCTTATGTATTTATACATAGATCGTTTCATCGTGTCTCTCTTGTTCAGTTTCACATACACCTACCCTCAGGCATCCAAACCACCAAACAATACTCAATCTACAAACAATGCTCTTCCATGTAATAGCTGAGACAGATGTGCGAATGATGTTTAAGTTTAAATAAGATCACTTCCTCACTGACTAATAGACCGATCGAAAATCTCTTACAGCGTTTGGCAGATATCGAGAGATATCTGTCCAGTAAATCCATAAAAAATGAGTCAAAATGGAATTCTTCTTGCATAATATATCATGTCCAACCTTATGATAATGTTTATGGTTTAATTGCCCTACGCACTAAACTACCCCGGCCTGCCATGACTCATTCGTATGGTGATCGTCATAAAGTTGCACAGGAAACCTCTCTTTAACAAACGATGGTGTTATAATGGCAAGAAATGACAGACTATGCCATAACAGTGTAATATTTCCAACAACGCAGTGTCATTCCATTAGAAGTTAGAAGCTATATGTGTAGCTGCAATGCTATTTACATGATTTATTTCCCACCTAGTAGACTAATCTACTGACTCCACCTTGTCAATGGTCAATTTGTTAAGGAATATTGGGTCACTTCTGTTCCTTGCTTGCCATTTAATGTTGGCATAGTAACAACTGTAGCATAACGACACCCTTAACAAGCTGTTGATATGGACGGTTTCAAAAATGGAGACCAATTTCAGTTCAGCTGCTCAGCCCAATTAGCAGAAAAGTACATTTTGAGTACATAAAAAAAAAAAATACTGATGATAGCTTCATATAAATGATGATGCCTATTCTATGAATACAATACTGAGTTAATGTGCAGTGTGACCTATTAAAATCTTAAACTACCCTATGGACTGAATTGACATGCACTATAAGTACTGCGGTAATTTGGGATCAGATACTTGTGTGTGTATCTATAGCTGATTTGAATGGTTGTTGGAAAAGCTACCTGGAAACTGGATTAGAAACGCAATTTCTGGATGAGCACCACAGAAGTGGACTCACCTGCAGAGAAACACTTACCTAGAAAGAGAGTCAGACAGAAGAGAAGACCTACAGGAGCGAACAGATGGCGTCGGAGTGGTTGTACTGCTCGCTCCCTTCTTTACAACCCCTGCACTTTGCCTCTCAGCCTGGCTGTATTTTTTTCCAGCCACTCAGGGTGATGGTTGCCTTTTATGGTGAGTGTCAGGGATCTGCATACAGGTGTGTATAAATGTTTGTGTGTGTGTGTGTTTGTCTATTGGCAGGCATTAGCTACGAGCCTCAAAGTCAGTAATTGCAATCAGCAGTCAAATTTGTTTTTCATTTTTTATCCAACCCGAATTTGCTGTTGGTTTTAAGATACCGGCAAAACACAAATAAATAAAGGGATTTCTGTCAAGAAAAAGTTCTGTCAAGAGTTTCTCGCTAATGTCCCTAATGACCAAGCCAGTGGCGCTATTGTCAGGGAAAAACTTCCTGAGATGGTATGAGGAAGAAACCTTGAGAGGAACCAGAATCAAAAGGGAACACATCCTCGTCTGGGTGGCACAGAATGTCCATTCATTATAGTTCCATCATTGTTGATTGGTAATTGGTGGGTCTTTAAATGCAGAAGTATATATATTCATGCAAATTGCAGTTCTAGTAGTCTAGTAGACACTAGTCTAAACTAGTCTAGTAGTCTAGTTACATTGCAATCTAAATACATCCTCAAAGCTCTTAAGTTGATGAGTAACTTTTGTATACTATATAAAAAACACAATATATATATATATACTTTCATTTGTCCACTAGGTGGCACTTTAACTTAACATTCTAAGAAAAAAAGTTTAAAACCCTTTTTCTATTCGAAATGAAATTGCAGCATTTTATCATCATTCAAATCAAAAACACGTTTCAGTTGAAAATCATGGGCGTCTAAAGCGTCTAAATTGTCTAACCTTTGTCTAAAGCACTGAATTTACATGAAATTGTTCAGATGTAACCGTATTTCTTTAACATTTTCACAAGTAACTGTAATTTAATTACACTTTTTTTCAGTAACTGTAATGAATTAAAGTAATGATTTTTTTTGTAATTAAATTACGTAATGCTGTTACATGTAACTAGTTACTAGTTACTCCCCAACATCACTGTATGTGTGGATATATATATATATATATATCTATATATATATATATATATATATATATATATATATATATATATATATATATATATATATATATATATATATATATATATATATATATATATATATACATACATACACACACACATCCATTACATTCTGTTTACCATTACTGTCATGATTAAATGTAACTATGTGATTCCTCCAGGCACTGAGTATAATTGGATGCATTAAATGCTTGGCCACACTTACATGTATTGATGTGATATCAGAATTCTTACGATTTCACTCCGCCAAAGTTTGCAGCACTAAAAGGTTTTGAATATGGACTAACCTGATTTTAGTCCTTCATATAACACCATCAAATGCATTTTCCTAAACCTCAAGAAATGACAGTTCCTTGACCTTTACTCGGATTTCCATTTCAAAAACTGTTATTTGAGGGCTTCCGATTTCATATAGGGAAACAGTGAGTCGTTTGTGAGATGGACAGTGATGCATTGTGTATACCCGAGCTTTTGCAAACCCATGCGGCAACATGAACATGACAACACTGAATCCCATGTGAACAATGCTGTTTACTAGAGGTTCTTAGAAAAACATATCTTTCAAAGTATCTTTTCTCATCAATAACTTGCAACCAACCTCTACCCCCCCCCCCCCCCCACACACACACACACACACACTCACATTCTAATATTGAGAAAAAAAACCCTCTAATGATTACAACCTGATAACTAATCACACCAACATTTGACTTATCCTAAAAGATAAACTGCAATGTTGATTTAATTAAAATACTAATAAATCCCCCCATTCACAATTCCTTAATTCCTTAACTCCTGAAATGCTTTATACGAGTGTCTGACATAAACATGATAATGTAGGAGAATACAAATAAAAATAAGAAATAAAAAGAACAATAAATAAATAAATAAATAAATAATAGGAAATAAATTAATTAAATAAAATAAAGTGTACTAAAAATAATAGTACACTGCAAACTGTAATAGTAAACCGTAAGATGTTTAAAAGTGTAAATTAGTAAATCTATCTATGATATAATAATACACTTAATATACATTTAATACATTTAATAATACATTTCCTACCTGCTTATGTGATTTTCTTGGCAGCAGAGTCTCAGCTTGTTCCGCTCCCTGTTTGTGAACTTCAACCTTCAAGTACACCACCATGCCTCCGATTCATTAACCAGTTCCATCGTTTAGGACTGGCAGGGCAGGGCAGGGCAGGGCAGGGCTCATTGCTGAGCTTTGGCCACTGGTGCCTCAGTGACCCTCTCCTCCTTTTCATTACGTAACTTGCTCATTAGCTTCATGCATGTTATTTGCACTGAGATGAGGATCACCAATGAACAAATAACCAAATATACACTTCATTTCATCTTTCATCAGTATAATTTAAACCTTGGAATTTCCTTGTTTTTGGTATTTATTTCTAGTATTTTTAATGTATACAGTAGTATCTACACAATAACAAGCTCAAAGTGTAACGAATGAACATGTTTTTAATAATAATAATAATAATAATATTCTGACTTCCTTTATCATCTTAGAATCATCCAGCATATTTAAAGTAAGATGTTTTATTTAGATTTGAAACACACACACACACACACAATACTCATACACACTAAATATGACGCACAAAATACACAAGAGGGAAGTATGTACAAGGAATCATTGGCCTTTAAAAAAAAAAAAAAAAAAAAAACACACAATAAAGCTTTAACGTGATGAGTTTGAAATAGAAGCTCGGCAAAATACAATTTTACAGCTGCAAATCAATTCCTCAAGGGTTCATCTCCAAGTCCCTGAGAAGCAATCATGGGCTAAGGAACACGGATGACAGAGCTCAGGTGGAAAAAGAAACTGTGCTAATTACCCAGCTCGAAAGGATGGTGTCAAAATATGGACTGGAATAGCAGAATTTAGTACTGGATTCATAACGTGCCATTTATATTTATATTTCTATTAAATAAATCAGTTCTCCTCCAGTGATCCCATACTACCTTAAGAGTCTCCAGTAAATGCTGGATTTGCAACTGTTGTTGTTGCTTTCTGGAATAATGGATTTTCACTCTGGAAAATGAAAGCGAGAGAGAGAGATCATATTAAAATAACATTCTACCATATTTCATATTACTGTGATTATGATGATGATGATGATAATAATCAAACTATTAAACAACAACCACAGCAAGAATAATAAATCAAATAAAAACATTTCAGGGATAAAAGCGACGTACTTTTGCCCACTGACGCCGCTGGGCTTCCTTTTCAAACCTCCTCCACTCTTTGAGGTCTTTGAAATAAAATATGGCCTTAATGAGGATGAGGAGTAAAAGTCCAATCAAAGCCACAGCTGCAAGAGATCCACCCACGATACGTCCAACATTCGGCCCCTCCGGACATTCTAGCATACAGCAAGTACAAAGATTTTCAAAGTGAAGCGTTGGAAAATTGCTATACAAGAAAAGTAAAGAACATATTTGTGAAATCTCTTATGTTATTGCAAAGTATCTCAGAGATATAACAAAAAAAAAGCATTTAAAAATATTTCGTACCAATCAATTTACTGGGGATTATGGCCAATAATTCATTCATTCATTCATTCATCTTCTAGCGCTATATCCGATCTTCCCTCGGGTCACGGGGAACCTGTGCCTATCTCAGGCGTCTATGGGCATTAAGGCAGGATATGACCCTGGATGGAATGCCAACCCATCGCAAAGCACACACACACACACACTCACACACTAGGGACAATTTTCCAAGGTGCCAATCAATCTACCGTGCATGTTTTTGGACCGGGGGAAACCGGAGAACCCGGAGAAAAACCCCCTGAGGCACGGGGAGAACATGCAAACTCCACACACACATGGCCGAGACGGGAATCGAACCCGGATCCTGGAGGTTTGCGGCGAATACTGGCCAATACTAATGAATTTGCTTATATATCACGTTTAAAATCCATTGTTAGAGTCAGAAAACCATTTTTTTTGGAAATGAAACCATAAAGGAGCAGAAAGTTCTTGGAAAATATAACAAGAGTTGCTGATTGGCTCTACCTCTGTCGTTCAGGACTCTCACAATATAGTCATCAAATCCATCTTTGGGAGTCATTGAGAAGATCATCCGGCAGCCGTCTTCGTCCTTGACTTGGCAATCCCTCCTTGCTAGTTTTTCGTCCGTTGTAACTTCAAGATGCTTGCAAGATTCCATGCAGCTCTTCGCCAGTGGTCCCTTTTTAAATGCAAGGCATTCAACACAGCTCCTAATTTTTGATAAAGGGAGGTGAAAATGAATACACAAACAACATGGCAACATTAAACAAAGCTGAATGATGGAACAGTCTATATTATATACTCAAACGCAGTTTAGATTCATGACAACATTCTTCACATTTTCTATTAAAAAGTCAAACTTCATAACCTGGGCTATCCAAAAAAAAAAGTAGTAAAAGCTCACCCCGACTTTTCGCAGGGCAATTCGCAAGTGGGACATGTGTCACATCGGAGTCCCTTGTAACCCCCCTCGCAAACGCACTTGTTACACACGCATTTGCCACGTCGATGACACACAACTCCATCTCCCGTCACACAAAGTTCATCGGATATCTTGCACTGACAGGCCGTTCCTTCATAGCCTTCATTACATTTACATTCCCCGCAATTGCAATTTCCGTTCCCTGAGGAAAATCCATAATGTGATCACAGGCTTTAACCACTGTGTGTCAAACCTCATTTGCCATATAATTGTTGTGTGTCAGTACCTCCGCACAATTTGTTCTGGTACTTTTCGCAGTGCTCATTGTCACATTCGCAGTGAGTACCATAGTAGGATTGACCCCCCTCGGTTTGGTGGCACTCGCACACTCCGCACTTGCAGTCTCCGCGGCCCTCGCACTCTGTCCCGTTATCTTTGCGGCACTGAGCCTTTATTTCGGCCTCATCCTTCTTACGAACGTTGCACTCGCACCGCTGTCCTATGAATTCCTGGTTGCAGCTGTGGCAAGAGAGAAGCATCACATAGAAACCCTGTTGTATAATTTATTTCGTAACGTTATGAATAAGTTATGGGATGCAGGAATATTATATTCACGAACATCTAATTTGTGTGTACACATCAAATATTGACATATGAACATATGTCCACTACAACAGACAAATGAATTTCCTGTGAAGAGTGAATATTAAAATGTATTGGGAAGCTTCTGCTTAATGCCGGACTTTCAAGTCCCCTAGTGGAGACTTATGCAAGTTGCAGAATTATATTTAAAGGCGGACTTTGTCGATAACAATATACACCTATATCAAACTGTATCTACATCTATAATAATACTAATTACAATGTTTGAGTCTTCTTTGAGAGACTGAAATAACTTCTCCTTATCAAAATGAACATGTCTAATAGATTCATTCATCATTCACTCATCTTCTACCGATATATCCGATCTTCCATTGGGGAGCCTGTACCTATCTCAGGCGTCTATGGGCATTAAGACAGGGTACACCCTGGATAGAATGCCAACCCATCACAGGACGCACACACACATTCACACACACACACACATTCATACACTAGGGACAATTTTCCAAGGTGACAATCAACCTATCGTGCATGTTTTTGGACCGGGTGGAAACCGGAGAACCCAGAGAAAAACCCCTGAGGCACGGGGAGAACATGCAAACTCCACAAACACACATGGCGAAGACGGGAATCGAACCAGGACCCTGGCGGTGTGAGGCAAACATGCTAGCCACTAAGCCACCGTGGCTCTTCCTTGTCTAATAGATTTCTTACCAAAATGTTTCTAAACACCTACATCCAGAAACAATCAAGTATAGCACAGCGATTATACTTAGAACTATATTGGAACAATCATTAAACATATAAGACAGGATTTAGGCCTCGTCAAAAAACACTAGGTTAAAGTTATCAGTCTCAATCCACCCTAAGGTAATGTTTGTTTTTTTGACAATATTAGAAAAGTCAGGTAAAAAGACACCAAATTTGAAACAACTGCATTAGACACAATGGACACTGGATGCTTATTAAATTCCTTCTACTTAATTCTTTCAATACAGATATAGAAAATGAAAAAATTTTAGCTACTCAGTACCCAGGGCCTCGGTGTGTCCTTTCTGTTTAATAATGTGCAACAGTAAAACAAGTGGGTATAGTATAGTATTTAAAGAACTGAACTATCTTGCCTCTTACCTGTGCCAGCATCTAGTCTTTTATGATCTGCTGGCACAAGGCCTTGTGCAATCAAACGGTCCTAACCACCTTGTTAGTGAAAGCTATCCAGCAGAGTTCCTGATGATCTACAAAGCTCCACAAAAGAGCCTCCAATTGTTTGTGACTAAGACACAGCTTCAGTCTCGGGTCATTTGTTTAGTCAATTCATTTATTAAAGCAAACCAATTCCAGTAAACTGTAATGTTCAGTTCCATTAAGAATCAGGTGGCTTAGTGGTTAGCACGTTTGCCTCACACCGCCAGGATCCGGGTTCGATTCCCTTCTCAGCCATGTGTGTGTGGAGTTTGCATGTTCTCCCCGTGCCTCAAGGGTTTTTTTTTATCCAGGTTCTCCGGTTTCCTCCCAGTCCAAAAACACGCAAGGTAGGTTGATTGGCATCTTGGAAAAATTGTCTCTAGTGTATGAATGTGTGTGAATGTGTGTGTGTGTCCTGCGATGGGTTGGCATTCCATCCAGGGTGTATCCTGCCTTAATGCCCATAGACACCTGAGATAAGCACAGACTCCCCGTGATCCGAGGGAAGATCGGATATAGCGGTAGAAAATGAATGAATGAATGAATTATCAGAAACAATGCCATTACCAACACCTATAATTATAAATAAGCAGCAGAAGATTGAGAACAGAAGAGGAGTATTTGTTTACCTGCACGTTCCACAGACAATTTTCCCTTGATTATTACAGAAACTGTCCAGGACGTCCTGATTGTCGCATTCACACTTACATCGTGTTTGTACCGAAACCTTCAGTTTTTCATTGAACCCCAGAGGACCGATGCTGAAGTTGGAATTTAGGCATTTTGTTGCCTTTACAGTCACATTGAAAATGACCTGGAAAGAAAAAGGACTTTGTCGAACAGGTAGGGAAACATTGCTGGGCAAACAGGCTGTTTAACACTACAAACGGTCCCCACCCTTCGAACGAGTTCTTTCTTACTATGAATTTGTTCGTAAGTTGTTCGTGGCATTCGTTATTGACTACGTTACATAAACGGCGTTACGTAAATTTAATTACCAAATAAAAGTAACAGTAATTCGTTACTGTTAAAAAAAAATGTGTAATTGCATTATAGTTTGGAAAATGTTGAAGATTACAAATCCCAAAGACCACCGTCTAACCCTCCCCCACTCGAAAGAACACCCCCCCGCTTGACAACAATTTTGCCCGCACCCCCCGCCATCAACAGTTTAATTCTGATGCGGCAGCTCAATTTCTAAAAAATACTTTTTCGAGGGTTTGAATTTTTTTTCCTTAGAATGTTAATATCAGTAAGCGCCACCTAGTGGACAAATCAAAGTAATCAAAAAGTAATCAAATGTAATCAGTTACTTTTATGAAGTAATTGAAAAGTTACACTACTTATTACATTTTGATTAGAGGCATTTGTAATCTGTAATCTATTACATTTCCAGAGTAACTTTCCTGACACTGATCCTAACTAGGTTCGTAAGATATAAGCTATGAAAACGGTAATTCCTGATTGCAGCACTGTATGCAGCGCTTTTTTAGCACTGTCACTACCATCACTAGATTTTCTCCTTTATCCGACCATTTTAATAAACAATGCTTAAGATTTGTATTGATAAAAAACACCTGCCTATGTTCACTAGATTGTAGAAGTGCAAACACTTGTTGTTGTTGTCAAGCTCCGTGACTAATCCAAATCAAAACTTCATAGACAGGTGTTTGTTCGTAGGCTGGGGAGCGTCTGTATATACGATGCTATATCACTAATTGAATTGGCAAAATTCAATTAAAAGTGATATAATATGAAGCTTAAATACCATTTCAGGCTTTTACTAAAAGTTTTAAGCACAGCGTTTTAGATAAAAATGAAATGACATATTTATTAACCGATACTTATGTTGCTGGTATGTGACTTTGTGTTACAGTACCTCCTGTCCAATGTTAACGTTATTGCATAGCCCTTTTTCACTAGGCCTCTCTCCACCCTTACAGTTAGATGTGAATGACACCAATATGTCATCTGGGAGTCCATCATGGGTCACAATAATGTTTGAGGAGAGTTTCTGTAAAAACAACAAAGAAACAATTGCTTCGAAATAGGCAAAAATGTTTATATATAAATATATAATACTTATATAGTTATTACAATGAACTATCACCCATCTTTTATAATGCAAAAAAGACATTTCCTTACATTGTATGCATCCACAATTAGGTTTACCACATTGCTGGAATCATTACTTAGTACTCCGACTTCTGATTTAGGAATCAGTTTACTCAGCTCCTTAAACAGCAAACAAAAAACAAAAGATATTCCGTATAATATCACATGGTATTACATGGGTAAATGTTAAACAAAGCTGAATATATGATACTCACTTCATATATTTGGGATACATTTTTCGTGACAGCAAATATAGGCTGTATGTTTTGCTCCTCCAACTTCCTGGCTATCTGGCCAACAGATGGATAATCCTGACCAGATTAATCAAGATAGGTAATTAGTTTTAAGCAGTGCTTTCAAGAAGGTGTGTAAAATTAAATGGGAAATCATTTTTCCACTATATTACTTCAGAGGCTTTCCGACATACCCAAGTGTTGCTCTTGCTGTACTTGTTGTTTGTATCCAGCTGACAAGTCTCTTGGTTGGGTTCGAGGATGCCAGCAAGTTTCCCGTCACCTGCCATATGGAAGCCAGCATCGGTGGCCAGCACCAGCAGCCGTGTGCTGTCTCCCCAACCAATCTTATCCTGTGAAGGTAAACGTGTAGGGAAAACACACTGAATGATCCAACACAGATCCATCTCACAGTATTTCGTGATAACACAGAAACAGAATCCTGTATTCTTTATTTCTCCCACATTTTTTTTATTATCAGAGAATAAGGCAGAAAATATAGATTTAGATTTATATTGTAATAAATGTATATCTCTAATTAACACAGTCTCCTTAATTAACCAGGAGAATATAAAACAATAAAAACATGTATAAAAGACTCCTGCTTAAATGCTGAGTAATAGAATGGCCTTTATTTGTAACATGTAAGTTACAGCAGAGTGAAATTGTTTCTTCACATATCCCAGCTTGTTTAGAAACTGGGGTCGTCCCTGGAGCAAAAAGGGTTAAGGGTCCTTGCTCAAGGACCCAGCTTGGTGATACTGGGAGGTGGTAGCCCAGTGGTTAATGTGTTGGAGTCTGAACCGGTAAGAACACAGGTTCAAGCCCCACCATCACCAAGCTGCCATTAGTGGGCCCTTGAGCAAGGCCCTTAACCCTCAGTTGCTCAGTTGTAAGTCGCTCTGCATAAGCGCGTCTGCTTAAAGCAGCTAGATTCTGCCAGTGTTCTAACTGTTTTTATGTGGGGGAGACTGTGGTCTGGGTTGTTGTTTTATCACACATACACACACACACACACACACACACACACACTGACTTTTTTGCCATAGGTCTGTTCTAGAGACATTTTGTTACACACTCACATACACACACACCGTCACACACGTACACACTTAAATATATATATTTTTGTTTTCCCATAGTACTGTATAGAGAAATCTTTGTTACTATGAAATCTTTACAATGTGATTTTATATATATATTTTTGCCTCATGTCTCATGTTACAAGTCTTTGATAAAGTCCTGTGGAAAAATGTTGCAGATTCACACTTTAAAATGTCTGCGTGTGGCAAACATCAAAATCGCAATATTGTTCAAGAATATTTTGTCCATATCGCACAGCCCTAATAGAAAGTCATTCCCTGAGACATGAAAAAAGAGTGTAACTCATGTACATGAACATTTATTAATAGATATCATGATATCATGAAATGCCTCGCTCGATTGTGTCTCCATTTTAATATATAGCAAAAAATATACATACAAAGTTGCCAAATGTTTGTTTATTCACCCACTAGTGGTAGCATATACAATTTAGACAAAGAAGCACTTAGTTGATTTAAACAATTAGTTCTTAGGTCGAAAGGTAAGTGGTGTTTGTAGGGAAAATGTCACAAGGCAAATGATCACAAAAGAAGTCTTACCACACAGGTGACAACTTGCATGATGGCATCCAGACTGCCTTCTGGCATGTCCAAGTTGCCAGATATGTTCTGCAGGGAGACTTTCTCAATGAAACTCTTCTCATCCTTTGTCAGACTGAGAACATGCTGATAGCCAAATGCTGGCTGGCACTGTTTTTCTTTGGCAGGACAGGGCTTCTTTAACTTCTCTTCGGCTGTGTCCGTGAATGGAAGGAGGGTTTTATCGACAAACGAGCCAAACCCTGCATAAATAAATCAAGTTAATATAACAGCCATTTCAAGGTTAAAACATGTAAAACACACACACACACACACACACACACACACACACACACTATATATATATATATATATATATATATATATTTATATATATATATATATATATATATATATATATATATATATATATATATATATATATATATATATATATATATATATGCTCTCTGACCCCAGCTATATATGTGACAAAATAAAGGCTATTCTATTCGAAAAATATATACCGTATACACAGTAAGTATATATATATATATATATGCGTATTAAGGCTGTCGATAGAAAGGCTGTCGATAGAGTTTAATCATGAGTAAACTCGTGATTAATCACACATTAATTGCAAGTTTTCAATGTATCATAAATTCATATTTTTCTATGATTTCTGTAATAAATGTTATAATTCTATACATTCCGCTCAAAAGCTCTCCCTTTAATACAATTATTGATTATTTAATATTTATTTTGCTCTTGAAATTATTCTTTTAATATGAATTTCTTGTTAATTAATTGCTTATTATTTTCAATGTTCATTTATTTGTGGTTATATGGTACGTGGCTCCCTCATAAATTAGGTTCCATATACAGTACTATAGTGAGGAGCTCATACCTGTTGTGAAGCGTGAGTGAATGCATGTTGATGGGTTTTTTTTTTGTTAATAAAACATATCTATCGCCTCGTTTATATTCCATCCACAAGGAAAAGGAAAGAATGAGGAAAGGTCAATGCTGAAATTATGTGGGAAGGACACGGACTGAAGTTTCTTTATTCGTTTGTTCTTTGTTGTTCGGGTCTCGTTCATTCGCCAACACAGCGCAGAGGGAAGGAGCGGATCACTCACATATTAATGCATTAATGGCACGTTAATAAAAGTGTGCCAGTTAAAGTGACTTTGCGTTAACGCATACTTTGAAAGCCCTAATATGTATATATGAAAATTGGGTATTCATTTATTTGATTCACATGTAAGTTTTATCTTCCAAAGATAAATATTTAGATAAACTAACCATTTTAGTTTTAAAGTTCTACATTTGTATGGTGGCCAATTTCCCACTCAGCTACAGTACACTGTGCTCAATTAATCTTTATCTTTATATCTTAAATTTTCATCCTAGAATCACGGAACACTCATATATCCATTGCATTCTGTTTCTAATATCTTCTGTCTCCACTGATTCTATGGTCGATTTTATTAATGCGGTACTGAACTCTGCTAGTCAATGACAAACAACAAAATAAGATTTCGCTCGAAAAACCTAAGATAGCGTTTTGTTTTGGAGTTCACTGACAGTTTTCCTTTTTTTTTCTCTCCAATGAAATATCAAGAACATTGTTAGAAAGTGAAGTCAGAGCAGCTACTTGTCCCAGAAGCAATGAAAAGTCTGTGAAGTCACTTAAAAGTCATTTTTCTTGTGCTAATTATTTACCTATCCTTGCATTTCCGGTGATTTCCTGCAGTTTTTTGAGTATTTCTATTCCCAGGTTTTTCACATTCTTCAAGTCATCACCCATAGAGTAGGACAAATCCATGAGATAGTACAAATCAACGGGGTAACCCTCTGCCCTTTTAAATGTGAAGCTAAACGTGAAGGCTTCACCTGAAAAAAAGAAATGACATTTTCAGTGTTAAAATAGCTCAAGATAGTTTCATTTTCTTTAACTATCATAACCTTATAGTCCCGATAATCATCTGAGATTTAGATTTGCCAATTTTAGCATTAGGTACCCATAACATTTATCATTTTATGGTAACTTACCTGGACGTAAATTGAGTTCAATCTCTTGCGGCTTCACCTGAACTGGATTTGCTGTCTTCTCTGACCCTGTCAGTGGTTTGTCTCTCCGAATCGCTTTATCACTCTTTGGGTTGATTATATTTTTCGATGAGCACCCTTTTTCTCGAAGCTTCGTAGTGGTGTCACATCGTACCGCTTCTGGCTCTCCGGGCTTGGTGAAACTCTGTGTGAGGAGAATGTCAAGGCAATATCTCATTCATTCATTCATCTTCTACCGCTTTAATCCGATCTTCCCTCAGGTCACGGCGAGTCTGTGCCATCTCAGGCGTCTATCATTAAGGCAGGATACCACCCTGGATGGAATGCCAACCCATGCAGGACACACCCCCACACACGGATACACCCTGGATGGAATGCCAAACCATGGCGACACACAACACACACACACACACACCACACACACACACACACACACACACACACACATTCACACAAACATTCATACACTAGGGACAATTTTCCAAGGTGCCAATCAACCTACAGTGCATGTTTTTGGACCAGAGGGAAACCCGGAGAACCCAGAGAAAAACCCCCTGAGGCACGGGGAGAACATGCAAACTCCACACACACACACATAGCTGAGACGCGACTCGAACCCGGATCCTGGCGGTGTGAGGTGAACGTGCTAACCACCAAGCCACCATGCCCCCCAGGCAATATCTCAATTTTGATATTTGTTGTCTTAATGCAAGACTCATGGAGCATAGCGCAAACTGTACCCTGTTATAAAAATGTTCCATGTAGACTTCTTGAGCCCTGTAATAATACTAAATTAATACTTAATGCTAAACTTAAATGGCTTCAAAAAAATTGCCTACTCACCAAATCTGTGCACCAACTACATCCCGGTCCATTCACAATGCATTCATCACATGACCCGACTGATGATTTTGTACATTCCTCCTGAGAGGAGACTGGACGAAAAAAAAAAAATACATGGATAATGAAATCGACCTTGTGTTCTTTACACGAGGAAATACATACACAATATATTTCTCATCCGCTCTAATATCACATTTACTTTACCGTGTATTCCAAATAACAGCAGGAGAATCGTCTTGGTTGCTTGTAGCATTTTCTGATAAGAAAATTCACATGTTTTAGTTAATGAAACAATACTGATATTCAGAAAAAAAGGCATCTTACTATTTATTCCGTTTGCTTTAGTAAAGAAAATTTGTAATGCCATTTTTGATCCTTTTTTAATGCATTGCAATGTATTAATAGAGATAATTATACTTCATTAATATTCCATCAATCTTTTATAAATAAGATTATTGAGGGTCATTTATTGTTGGCGTATGAAAACTAAACTAGTCATTTTCTTTTCTTTTTTTTACATTTATATTATTATTATTAGTTATTTATATATAAATATTTTTTTTGGCTCACCACTCCATAGTGTCATACAATACATATATGTACCCCAACAAATCTTTAACGGGGGCATGAACAAGCAGACTTGGGATGCAGTTCAGAGTCTTTATTAAACGAGCAAACAAAACACAGGAGTAAGTGCACAGGAGAACATTGAGAGGACGGGAGCGGTGAAGGGAAGGAGAGCACTGGAACGGGCGAGACCGGGACCAGACGGAAATGGAAAACTGGACTGCAAAGAGAACAGGCAGGTTAGAGCGAAACTACAGACAATCAGGAGTGTTGGGAGAAGAGGGTTTATATAGGGAGAGAGGGAGAGAGGGAGAGAGGAAGAGTGAAATAGGGTGCAGCTGGAGCTGATTAGGGAGACAGAGATTGGGAAACAGGGCAGGAGGGAAAGGGGAACCAGAGAGAGCAGTGACAATATCCTCATTAAACCTCTAATAAGAAGAGAGGATATATCTAAGCCCATATATAACAAAAATGGGTCCCACCTTCTATGAAATGTTGATGTCTTTGTTATAAGGAGCACATGTTAAGTAATCTAACGATACATATTCCAGTATAACTCTGTGCCGTTGTGCCTTTATTAAGTTTTTTTCAGAAGAATAGATTTCAGAGAAGACGCAACATATGTTTTGGACCACAGCAAAAATCAATATCTAAAATAACATTAAGTTCTTTCTCAATCATCATCCACAATGTCTATATCTCGCGACAAGAACAAAAACAGTGAACAAGGTCTCCTTCCTGTTTTACACTTCAGGCGCAGTGCAGAACAGACATCTTTAAATGTGTGTCTTGGTGAGGGTGAGATATGTGCTCGGTGAATAATTCCATGCTTCCTCCCATTGATCATCTGTGATTTGTATATCAAGTGTCCTTTCCCATGTCTCCGAACAGGTCTTTTTTTCAAAATGGAATGCTATTATAACAATCAGTAAAACCTCATTTCACTTTTTATTTGGGTCCAATCTACAAAAAGTCTCAAATCCACTTTAAAAACGATTTATTTAATGTGCTGCAGAATTAAAGTTGTGTACATAACATACACACGGCGCCATCTTTTGATATGACTATTTTATATTTTTGCTTTAAGGGCAACATCTGGAACAACTGTTAACTTTAAGTCTCTTTTGGTTGTGACTGTGCAAGAGGAAGCAGCACACTTTCAGGAACCAGAGCTGTGTGTATTAGAGATGTTACAAAATAAATCCATTAACGACTGAATAATGACAAGTGCATGCCTAAATTCAACAGTAAAGGGCCAAAAAACGCAATGTTTACATTATAACGGGTTAATATGAACGTAAAAGTAACTTCTTTCAAAAACGCTCACTGTTTACAACTTCCCACTTCCTCATATGTAGTATGTTTTTGAATTCTGGACGTTTCATATGACACATGATACGTTTCATTTAAGTTTTCTTAAAGGAAATGCTATGTACGCAGAAGTGGGAAGTTATAAACCTTGTGCCTATATGGGTGTGAATACCATTTTATGTGTAGGGGTTTTGCAACACTTTTTTTTTTCCATCCAGGAAGTGTTAGAACAGCGATTTTAAAAAAGAAAGGTGTTAAAAGTTGTGCACTGCATAGGAAACTAATGTATCTTTAAACAAAATGATTTTTATGATAATAAAACAATATGCATATTTTGCACAAACAGCATATGCACCTTATTTCTAACATAAGTCAAACTGTCTGTAACCCTTATTTCTGTATTTCACATTTCATGTTATATTTTCAATATCAATTCAATGTAAATTCTGATGTATAAAAAAAAAAAAAAAAAAAAAAAAAAAAAAAAAAAAAAATCTATTTTTATTTTGTAAATTCTATTTTTAGTAAATAATTCGAGAGATAGACAGAAAGAGAGAGAGAGAGAGAGTGAGAGAATCCACAATCCCAAACCCCATTATGTGTATGTGTATTTATTATTACTATACATAAGAAATATTAAATTAAGTTGAACACACACACACACACACACACACACACACACACACACACATACAGATGATTATAATAAATTACAACTTGCTCAGGAATGTTCACGAGTACTACTACATGGACACTGAGTCATAGAAAGGGCTACCCAGTTTGAAATACTCATCTGAAATAAAAATGTGCCTTTAATTATATATTATTATTAATAATTAATGATACTCGTTTATCTATGTAAATATACTTATGATTTCTAACAGTAAACATCAACAACGAGTTACATTTTAGATGCATCTCACTGATGAGGTGTGCAATTTTTATAGCGAGCCTGAGAGCTACTCATGTGCTCTTTGGGGGCTACCTGGTGCCCACGTTGGTGACCCCTGCTTTAGACCCTGAAGTGAAGTGAAGTGCACACTCAGACTGTTTACACATAACGGTCTGCTGTGCTATTCCTTATCTGCAATCCATAATCATGTCATCATTTTCTTTTCTTTTTTTTTTTTTTTTTTTTTTTTTTTTTTAATTTTAACATACCGAACTGAAAGAACAAATATAAAAAGGATTAATTCTACCATGTTGCAAGTATAAGATCTGATGAGATCAAAATAAAGCCAATGAATGCAATAAATAAACGGAGGCAATTGCAATTAAAATTACAATCACTTCTTTTTCTTCTAAAGAGTTATAATTATGGCGCTGTATTTTCTTACCTACGGATGATGATGGATAGACTAGACCGTGTTTAAGACCGTTCACATGAAGTGTACACTTCCTGCCACAGTGACTTGCTGCACCACAAAAAGATGAAGTGTAGATAAAATACAGGCTGTTTGTCAAAAAAAAAGGGCGGAGGGTGAGGAACCACACCTCCCTGTCACTACAACATGGGAGGGAAACGCTACAGAGAAGTGAAAGAAAAAAACATTTTTACCTGTTATGCAATTTTTCAATGTTCAGAAACAGCCACAAAACAGCTTCACTAATTTATCAGAGTAGTTTCATTTTGGGACTATTTTTTTTACTGGCATGTTCTTTGTGTTTCCGTGTGTAATGCCGGATGACCCGCTTCACTGAGACCACAACCATGAGAGTTAACGGATCTCGCAATATAGAGGTTACGGAAACTGAGGTTTCTTTCACTTTTACTATAAAAAAATAATGTTCAGGAGTAGGGAAGACGTAAAATACACTATAAAAACATATATATTAAAACATTCCTCTCATATGTCAGTGTTTTACTTTTCCTTTTTTTGCTGGAGACATATTTCAGTCAGACGGTCAGACAGACAGACAGGCAGACAGACAGACAGACAGACAGACAGACAGATAGATAGATAGATAGATAGATAGATAGATAGATAGATAGATAGATAGATAGATAGATTAGATGGAGACTTAACACACTATTTGTATGTCGCTCTGGATAAGGGTGTCTGCTAAATGCTATAAATGTACATGTTGCTTAGCTTGCTTAGCTCCTTGCTTAGCTTCAGTGGGCAACCATACTTGGGCTACAGGGCGATATGGCTACTGGCTAAGAGGATGATGAGTGGAAAGTCAGCTGAACCAGATGACATTCAAGTGTAGATGTTTAGGAGACTTGGCAAAAAAAAGTATAGAAAAGGTCAGCAAGAGTTGCATTGTGTGTTTGTGGACCTAGAGAAAGTGTACTACAGGGTTTCCCAGAGAGGAGTTGTGGTATTGTATGAGGAAGTCAGGTGTAGCAGAGACGTATGTAAGACGTATGTGAGGTATGCACTACTAAGGACAGACTGGTACCAGTTAGAGTTGGGATTGCATCAAGGATCGTCTCTGAGCCCTTTTCTGTTTGCAACGGTGACGGATACGATGACAGATTAATTCAGACAGGAGTCTATTGTGATTTGTGGTGAGAGTAGGGAGCAGGTTGAGACGAGGATGGAGAGGTGGAGGTACATTCTGGAGAGAAGGAGAATGAAAGGCAAGACATTGTACATGTGTCATTGACTAAAAGAAAGTAGGTGGAGCTAGGTGGCAAAGTTGAGTGACGAGGATGGACCGGATTAGTAATGAAGAAGGTGAGAAGAATGCTGATGTTGGAGGTACCAGACAGGAGGGCAAGAGGAAGGCCAAAGAGGAGGTTTATGGATATGGTGAGGGACAGAGGCAGGAGGGCAAGAGGAAGGCCAAAGAGGAGGTTTATGGATATGGTGAGGGAAGACTCCGAAGACTCACAGGTAGTTGGGCTGTAAGGAGAGGATGTAGAGGACAGGGTAGAAAAGGAAGATCCAATGAATGACAAAGATCTGCAAACCAGAAACTGCATTCTCAAAACAATTTGTACAAACAACAAAACACGTAGGAGTTCTTGCAAAAGTCTTCCCAAAGTAAGTATTTGTGCCAATGAACACATTTCCATCAGAATAACATCAGTTGTTTCCATACAGTATAGGTCAAATTGTTTAGTCATGTTGTCAGTATTATGGCACACAGTTTCAGTATTTCATAATAAACTACATTTTGGATTACAATACATGCATTTACATGGAGCATTGAAATTGGTTTAGTACAATCCAAATGACATTACTCCATGTAAACAACTAAATAACACTGAAAATGCCCTAAAACTAATGAAATTACATTTCAGAGGAGTGGGGAAAACCTTCTTTCTCTTTTTGGCTGCACCGTTTAGGGGACACCACAGTGGTCATGATCTGCATATTTGGTATGGCATATGTTTTAGGCTGTTTTTGAGGGTAAAGGGCCTTGCTCAAGTGCCAACTAGTGGCAGCTTGGTGTTTCTGAAATATATGATATATATATATATATATATATATATATATATTCATTCATTCATCTTCTACCGCTTTATCCGATCTTCCCTCGGGTCACGGGGAGTCTGTGCCTATCTCAGGCGTCTATGGGCATTAAGGCAGGATACACCCTGCATGGAATGCCAACCCATCGCAGGGCACACACACACACACACACACACACACACACACACACACTTTCATACACTAGGGACAATTTTCCAAGGTGCCAATCAACCTACCAGTGCATGTTTTTTGACTGGGAGGAAACCGGAGAACACAGAGAAAAAAACCCTGAGGCACGGGGAGGACATGCAAACTCCACACACACATGGCCCAGACGGGAATCGAACCCGGACCCTGGCGGTGTGAGGCGAACGTGCTAACCACTAAGACATATATATATATATATATATAGTAATAATATATTGGCCCATGCCCATAATAAAAGTATTTATTATTTTGTGCTGATTTAACTTTGGAAATTTTTAACATTAATTTAACATTAATTCCCTATTAAGTAATTCATTCCTCATTCATTCATAGGTGAATTTCCTTAGTTGGTTGTTTTAATTGTTTAAATATGGTACGTGGCTTCATTAAGAATTGTTTTCCAGTTTTGGTTACTTTCCATACAAACCATATACATTTTAAATATGCATTTAGGTTAAAGAAAGGTACTGTAGTTAGAAGCTCATACCTGTTGTGAATGTGCAGCTAGTAGGTGTAATTCAGGGAAATTAAGGAAGCGTGAGTAGATGCACATTACTAGGAGTTTTTCGTTAATAAAACACATCTATCGCCTCTTTTTATATTCCATCCTAACTTTACAAGCGGAAAGCGCGGCTGAGGAAAGGTCAGGACATAGAGTGAAGCTTCTGAACTGCTCTTTTTATTTGTTTAGAATGAAAGGTGCCCAGAGGATTCTTTGTTGCCCATACCTCGGATTAGAATAACGTCCCGTGTAAACAGACCATCGAATCTTTCACTTGGATAGACAAAACTGTACATGTAAATGTACAAGTCTAAATTTCTTCAGTATTGCAGCACCAGAAAGGGGCACGGTGACTTAGTGGTTAGCGCGTTCGCCTCACACCTCCTGGGTCGGGGTTCGATTCCCGTCTCGGCCAAGTGTGTGTGGAGTTTGCATGTTCTCCCCGTGCCTCAGGGTTTTTTTCTCCGGGTTCTCTGGTTTCCTCCCTGGTCCAAAAACATGCACGGTAGGTTGATTGGCACCTTTCTCTAGTGTGTGAATGTGTGAGTGTGTGTGTGTGTGTGTGAGTGTGTGTGTGTGTGTGTGTGTGTGTGTGTGTGTGTGTGTGTGTGTGTGTGTGTGTGTGTGCCCAGGGATGGGTTGGCATTCCACTGGCATTCCATTCTTCACTGGTTCATTAGTAGGACAAAGATGAGATGCTGTTTATTACGCAGAATAGGGTAAGCATAGTATTAAGCATAGTATTACTCTCAAGTACAGGAATGTGTTTTTGTCCACCATTGCATCCTACAGACTGTAGAACAACCATAACTAACACAAAGCCAAACTCTTTTATTCCACAATAGTACCGGGTTTGCTCTTCTGTGTAATTTAATATCCATGACATGTGTGGAGATTGCATGTTCTCCCCGTGCCTCAGGATTTTTTTTTCCCCGAGTTCTCCGGTTTCCTCCTGGTCCAAAAACATGCAACAAATCTTCCACTCACATTCACATTCACACACTAGGGAAGTGCCAATCAACCCTGGACTTGGAGGAAACCTGAGAATCCAGAGAAAAACCACACAGAGCATGTAAACTCCACACACACACACACACACACACACACACACACACACACACACACACACACACACACACACACACACACACACACACACTCGGTGGAGGAAGGAATCAACCCCCAACCCTGGTGGTGTGAGATGAACTAACCACTAAGCCACTGGTGCACATTTAAAACAATTCTAAACTAAAATGTTCAACATCACATATATTAGTTTTTTCCATTAAATATATATATTTTTTGGAGTAAATGCAGGTCATGATGATACCAGGGCATGATGCTATTAGGTCATGGATGGTATCAGATCATGGTCGACCCTTAATTTAATGCGGTTAAAAGATAAAGTCATTGTACTCAAAAAAATATGACTCAAAACCAAAATGTAGGAAAAAAATACAGCTTGTAACATTTTTTGTATGTGTACTAAATATTCTGTATTACTGTTCACACTGCTTAACGAATGAATAAATAGCCGGCTCTGAATATGCACCCAACAATACTATGGTTCCAGTACCAAAGTTAACCAAAACCAGAAATTGGTACCAGAGTACTCAGTAGTCGGACGCAATGAAACTAGACAGTGGACAAAGAGGATGTGATGGTTTTGTAACCTTCCATGTTCTAACCTTTGTACACTGAGGCCTCAGATCATGCGTGTTCATTTACATGAAATTGCACAGGACGAATGTTTAATTTAAGTTCTGTCGCAGGAGGAAGTGAAAAGAAGAACCGTCTTCTCACTCTCAGAAATGTCAAAGAAGAACAAAGTTCAACTGAGTTTAGGGTGAAAAAGAAAAAGCATTAAGACGACCTCCTGAAAGTGCCATTACTTAATTTAATGCAGTTAAAAGTCAAGGTACTCAAAAAATTCCTACATATGAACGTGTGTGAGCCACATGGGTAAGAGTGTTAATCAGTATCTTATCATTTGCAGTGTGGTTTACCCCAGTAGTTCCTAATTTTCCCTCTCCAGTACTGAAACAAATGGAAGGCATAGACACTATGGTGTGGAGGTAAAAAAGACCAGAGTGTTTTTTTTCTCTCTTGTGGTAAGTTAGCAGAAGTTACCACCTACACACACACATTCACACACTAAATGCGGACACAGATAATGATTCAGAGGTGTTTTTTTAAATGCATATTATTAGCAAGATCCTGCAAGTTCCTATTTTGCGATAGCTCGTGAAACTTAGTAATGTTTATTGCTGTATCAAAAGGTCGTGTTAAACGAATATTTTTTAATCGTATACAGATTTTATAGTTTGGCTGAGTTCATTTTTTTCCCCATGCTTTTGTTTAATCATGCACTTTCGTTAAAGTCGAACCTTAAAGTATAAACGTTTACTTTTAATATTTTAGTTGCTTGTTGAGTCAAGATGATAAAGTAATCGAATGCAATCTTGGCCCGTTTATACCCTGCCCTCGTTTACAATCCTTATGATGTGATATTAACAGACATTAAACACTTTTCGGAGTTTGCATGTTCTCCTCGTGCCTCAGGGGGTTTTTCTCCGGGTTCTCCGGTTTCCCCCCGGTCCAAAAATATGCACGGAAGGTTGACTGTCACCTTGGAAAATTGTCCCTAGTGTATGAATGTGTGTGAATGTGTGTGTGTGTGTGTGTGTGTGTGTGTGTGTGTGAGAATGTGTGTGTGTGTGTGTGTGTGTGTGTGTGTGTGTGTGTGTGTTTGTGTGTCCTGCGATGGGTTGGCATTCCGTCCAGGGTGTATCCTGCCTTAATGCCCATAGACGCCTGAGATAGGCACAGGCTCCCCGTGGCCCGAGGGAAGATCGGATAAAGCGGTAGAAGATGAATGAATGAATGAATGAATAAACACTTTTCAACGTTGAGATGAAATCAGAATCTGAATTGTTTATATAAACGACGGTTATGTACTGCATGGACATTTTGAACAATGATCTCAATATGCAGCTTCCTTGTGGATTTTTTTTTTGTCAGGTTTCCTTTATGCCATGGCTACACTCAACAACAAACAAACAACAACCAATCCTCTTCTGCTTCATGCAATTCTCAGCTATTTATAAATGTCCCCCTACAGAAAAACTCATACTTAAAATTTGTGAACTAATTTCCTGTCATAAGCTATAGTATTCATCTTTACTACTATTATTAATCAGTAATCTGCCTATTTCTATTGAGTTTGCTCTTGATCTGGGGTTATATTTACTCGAGAGTCTTTTTCACAGGGATACAGAGAGTCTTTTTCACATGCATACAGAGCATCTTTATTCATTCATTCATTCATTCATTCATCTTCTACCACTTTATCCGATCTTCCCTCGGGTCACGGGGAGTCTGTGTCTATCTCAGGCGTCTATAGGCATTAAGGCAGGATACACCTGTGGATGGAATGCCAACCCATCGCAGGACACATCACACACACACACACCCACACATTCATACACTAGGGACACAATTTTCCAAGGTGACCAATCAACCTACCGTTCCTACAGGGTGCATGTTTTATGGTACCAGGAGGAGGAAACCGGAAGAACCCGGAGAAAAACCTTGAGAAAAACCCCCAGAGGCACGGGGAGAACATGCAAACTCCACACACACGTGTCCGAGACGGGAATCTAACCCGGACCCTGGCGCTGTGATGCGAACGTGCTAACCACTAAGCCACCGTGCCCCCACAGAGCATCTTATTTACGTTCAAAACGTCCCCCTTGACCCTGTGCTATATTTCTGTATAAACGCTGATTCATAAAAGCTCTTTAAGTATGATACTTGGATTCAATAAAATGACAGTGGTCACGTGGTCCGACCAATGCGCGTATGCAACGCCGTGCTTAAGCTTCACCTCACCACTAAACGGCAAACCACTTATGTTTCTATGGAAACCTCGCGCACGCAGACGCGCGCAACAAGATGCGTGGTGGAGGCACAAATATAATCAGAGGAACCTCGAAAGTTTCAAAACGAGTGTGATTTTATTGAAAGCTCTGCTCTGTCTGCATGCACAGAACGCATTTCCTCTTTAAACAAAGTAAATGCTGAGTCATTTATTTTGAGTAGTTGTTGGGCTATTAAAATGGTATGTTCTTAACAACAACAACAACAACAACAACAACAATAACAATAATAATAATAATTAATAATAAAGCGTTTTAGGGGGCACGGTGGCTTAGTGGTTAGCACGTTCGCCTCACACCGCCAGGGTCCGGGTTTGATTCCCGTCTCGGCCATGTGTGTGTGGAGTTTGCATGATCTCCCCGTGCCTCAGGGGGTTTTTCTCCGGGTTCTCCAGTTTCCCCCGGTCCCAAAAACATGCACGGTAGGTTGATTGGCACCTTGGAAAATTGTCCCTGGTGTATGAATGTGTGTATGAATGTGTGTGAGTGTGTGTGCCCTGCGATGGGTTGGTTGGCATTCCATCCAGGGTGTATCCTGCCTTAATGCCCATAGACGCCTGAGATAGGCACAGGCTCCCCGTGACCCGAGGGAAGCTCAGATATAGCGTTAGAAGATGAATGAATGAATTAATTAATTAATAAAATGTTTTCCCACTTGCTCTTTAAAACCTGTATTAGTCAAAATTAAAACAGTGCTTTATCCAACATGTTTTGATGGATAATTTTAATTTGTATTGTTTATTTTTAGAATAATTTTTTCCTCCTAAAAATGAATGAACCATAATTTCAAAATGTTTTTTTGTTCTTCATTTATGCACTTGCTTGACATGTGATGGTCCATATTTATATATTGTTGTGCATGTACATAAATAAAGGTTTTGTTATTGAAAACACACACACACACACACACTCACACACACACACACACACACACACACACACACACTCACTCTCTCTCTCTCTCTCTCTCTCTCTCTCTCTTTCTTTACCGGCTTTTTAAAAAAATGCATTCGACAAAAAAAATCTAAATGACTATTTGCCAAAAGAAATGTTCCCGACCCTCGGAATAGAAAGAGATCAGTGCTCGGAAATGGTATTTTTCTGAATCCCCTGTTTTTTCCTCTCTTTTTCTCAGCCTCTCGATCTTATCTAATATGTTAACTGTACCTCATATTAATATGCCAGTGATTTTTCTCGGCTTCTCTCCCCTTTTTTCTACCTCTTCTTAAAAATATCATTCCTCTTCTTCAACTCCTCTCTCTTTCTGCCCCCTCTCCCCTCCCCCTCCACACACACCTTCTGTTCTCCCCCCCCTCCCCCCCCCCCCCCCTCCCCCCCACCACACATGGCCTCACACAACCTTTTGTTACACACCCACACATTCTCTTTTCACAAAGTCCCACAATCTCTCCTCTCTCTCTCCTCTCTCTTCTCTTTCCGGCTTTTTTTATGCACCTTTAAAAAATGCATTCGACAAAAAAAATCTAAATGACTATTTGCCAAAAGAAATGTTCCCGACCCTCGGAATAGAAAGAGATCAGTGCTCGGAAATGGTATTTTTCTGAATCCCCTGTTTTTTCCTCTCTTTTTCTCAGCCTCTCGATCTTATCTAATATGTTAACGTGGTATTTTTCCAGTACTACATTATTGCTGAGTGATTTTTTTAACCATTTGCCACTAGATGGCAGACCAACAACAGGTAAAAGCTTGCTATTGCTTTTTGTACCATGAAAATACTAATCAGACAATATCTGTTTGTATGTTATTTGTATAATATTTTATGCAGTATTCGCAAAGTATTTGTGTATACCACAAATATATATATAAATAAACTTTTATATATAGATTATGTTGTTAAAGACTCACAGTCTTGTATTCATTCATTCATTCATCTTCTACCACTTTATCCGATCCTCCCTCGGGTCACGGGGAGTCTGTGCCTATCTCAGGCGTCTATGGGCATTAAGGCAGGATACACCCTGGATGGAATGCCAATCCTTCGCAGGACACACACACACACACACACACACACACACACACACACACACACACACACATTCATACACTAGGGACAATTTTCCAAGGTGCCAATCAACCTACCGTGCATGTTTTTGGACCTGGGGGAAACCGGAGAACCCGGAGAACCCGGAGAAAAACCCCTGAGGCACGGGGAGAACATGCAAATTCCACACACACATGGTCGAGACGGGAATCGAACCCGAACCCTGGCGGTGTGAGGCGAATGTGCCTAACCACTAAACCACTGTGCCTCAGTCTTGTCTTTAAATTAGTTATTTTTTAGTGTTAAAACATTCCTTAAAAAGATGAAAAGAAAAAGCTATTCACTTGTCTGGAATGTTGCATCAATGCAGTATGCAGTTCAATGCAGTTCAATATGTTGAACACAGTGATTGCAAATGAATCTTTTAATTAATTTAAAAGATTTAATTAATTTAAAAGAGGGCTACTCAGGCAGACTAGCCCTCACTTTAACCCTCGCATTATGTTCTGTGTAGAGGTCACCCTGTCAATCTTAATGTAAATATTTAAAGAGAAACTAGGTTTCTGATTCATGATTGATGAAGAAGAAGAAGAATAGTCTTTATGTGCCACATATATATTACAGCACAGTGAAATTCTTTCTTCGCATATCCCAGCTTGTTTAGGAGATGGGGTCAGAGCACAGGGTTAGCCATGATATGGCTGGATCAGAGGTTAAGGGCCTTGTTCAAGGACCCAATGGTGTCAGCTTGGTGATATTCGGGCTCAAACCCCCTCGACCTTCTGATCAGTAGCCCAGCAACCTAGACCACTGAGCTACACAATCCCCCTAAGATTTCTTAATTTACTTTATTTCCCCCATTCCTTGTTATTTTTGTTTTTAACACTTTCTCCTGACCAGGTTCTGCTTGAATACACCTTGTATGGGACAGCACTGTCTTGCAGGGGGCTGTTTATGCACAAACACACACATATTTACTCATCCAATCCATTTCCTGGCTTTTTGGGAGGTTGAAGTAAACCCACATGCACACAAGAAGATCGTGTGAAAGTCCTCACAGTCCGTAACCTGAGCTCAGGAGTGAACCAGGAACCCTGTAACTGTAGCATAGCAATGCTGCATAAATGTTTTAACTTCCTAATATGTGTAAAATACAATAATCATAAGACTCCCGGTCGTGTTGGTTCTTCAGAGCTCCAGTGCCCCAAGGTTAGATCCTGAGAATATGTGGACTTATACTCTTTTGTCTGCAAAATCTCCTCTCGAATGTGGAGATTTATATACCATCCTAATGTTTGCATGCATTTCTTCTTTCTTTCATTTATTCCTATCTCCACAAGATACCAGTAGGTAGATTTGCTATATACAAAATATTCTATTGAATGATACTTTTAATGTGTGTGTGTGTGTGTGTGTGTGTGTGTGTGTGTGTGTGTGTGTGGTAACCTCTGTGACCCTGAACAGGATATACATACTAATGTGGTTAATAACATTTTTCTGACCTTTATGTTCTGATGTACCAGTATTCAAGTAATTTAGTTTACGAGTCTTGATTTGCAAAAAAAAAAAAAAAAAAACTATATAAAAAAGTAAATACATACATTTAAAAAATTGTATTGGCTTATGAGCAAAATGTTCGTGGGCCGAAATTCAAGGAGATCCCCACCAGCACTGAATCCTTCTCTTCTCATAAGTAAAGTAAAGATAATGCTTTCTTTATTGAGATGTTAATGCACCATTAGTAAAAAAAAAAAAGTAAATAATATTAGTGCATATCGGGTTTTAAATTTTCCAGTCATATTTTTGGTGGCCTGGAACGCATTATCCGACTTTACATTATTCCTTATGGAGAAATACGTTTCGGGTTATGAATATATTTCAGAACGAATTAAATTCGCAAGATGAAGTGTCGCTGTATGTTCTACTATGAACATGTGCAATGCTGGCAACATTAAGCACAATTTGTTTTACCGGCATGAGGCAATGATGCTTAATATAACCTAGCAACAGAGCGGTAACTAGGAGGATGCTGCTAGTGGATCTGTCCGTACTCCAGCTCTAATGCCATTTTTTCTTTAAATATTGTAAATTCATGCCTTTCTGTAAAATAATAATAGTTTATTTCCCCCCAGAAATCTTTTTTCATAAACATAGACCTGCGTTTCGTTTTCTCTATTGGACTACGGACTTGACATACTAATGTGGCAGTTAGATCATGTGTGAGTATTGGCTCTTGCTTCTACTCTTGGCATATTCCGAGTGTTTGACTGTTTGTTCACGCTGCAGGCAGGTCCTAGGCAACGGTGCTTGCTCAAAAGAGATGCGCTTGCACTTACAAGTGAAGGTAAATTCGTTTTCTCAGGGGGAAGATCAAGGGCATGGCGAAGTGTAGCTAGCCTTAAGCAAGAATGCTCAGAAAGGCAAGGAGAAGGCAGGGAGAATCCTGTGGGTAATTGCATGGTGTCAGTGGGATACCTGATCTAATCCATGTATTCTTCGAGAGGCTAAAAAAAAAAAAAAAAATGCTGATGAGGTACACTAGTCAAAACAAAAACAGCATGATACAGCAGACAAAACACCTTTGTGTGCAAAATCAACATTTCTTATTTTCCGCAGTTTTTATCCCCATCTATCTGTTTTTGTTTCTTTATATAAAGAATACTGCAGCAGTGTGTATGTGTGTGTGTGTGTGTGTTTGAGTGAAGAGAGCATGCCGCAGGCCTGCAGTAGGAGAGCTCAGCAGTGTGTGTGTGTGTGTGTGTATGTGTGCACGCACGAGGGACAGTGCTATTAATAGCTGGCACTGTATAAATAGCCCAAGCGTAAAGCGAGCGGTCTAGCTGTAGAAGGATTGCGACTCTGCAGCTTGTGCATTGCAGGATCCTCATGCTATAATTAAATACATTACTGTGATGCTGTTAAAATGTATTGTTGATCCGCCAGCGCTCGTGCGCCTCTCTGTGTGCGCTCTTCTGCGCACATTTGTAACTAACATCTAGGTAATTAATCTGTCGCGAAAGGTTGCGCCGTCTGATGAATCGCTGATGTGATTTGTATCGATTTGTAATCTAATAATCACAGTGCGCTTTGTTTCCGCACTCATTAATCCTAATACATTGCTTGCGTTTTTGCTGCTTGCTCTTCGCCGATATTTGGTGTGCATTTCATCCCCCCCCCTCGCTGGTTGTGCTGGATGATGCCAGCGTCTCACTGTGCTTAATAGAGATGGTGGTGGTTGTTGCCTGTAGCTACAAAACCTGATATAAATAACCACAGATTCGCACACAGAAACTTCCGATGCACACTAATACACAAGTTTGTGTGTGATTCTGCCGCAAGTAGTAGCACATATTCTTTGAAAGCATGGCTTTTTTTTGCAGGTTGGCGCTAATGTTAAGTCTGTATTGTCTCATGTCCACCCCCACCCCCCCACGGCTTAGCGTTTGTGATATACATTAAAGGGTGACTGTGTTGGAATCCTGTATCATAAGACAGCAGTTGAATGTAATACATAAATCAGAGCCGAAGTCGTTTTCTTTAATGCTTTGTCACGATAGATTTATGTCGAGTTGTGTTATATTGCATCATGAGGCTTATAAACAATGTTTTTCATGCGTCATTGTAAAAGGGTCATGCAAAGAGCTGGTAACGTTGTGACACTGTACGTCATGTCCTACTGAATACGTATTAGCTAACGTTTTTTTGGTGTTTGAACGTTGTAACATAGATTACTATCATACAGTATGATATACAATCCTACTTATTAAAGAAGCAGATGGCAAACTATCTTTTTCTTTCCAAACTTTTGATTTCCCCTTTCTGTTTTTAGTTTAGAGTTATGTACAGTCCTGAGTCTCGTTCATTTATGTTGCCTGATGTAGCACCTCAGTCCTGGGACACATTACTTAATTTCACTGTATATTGTTGAAATAACAATAAAACCAAATTGACTTAATAGCGATATTTTACATGGACCAAATGGGAACTTTTTAAGGAAAGTGTCACGTGTTGCAGTGAGTCATGATGACAGTATTTCCTACAATATAAGCATTCTGTGTTGTCAATAGAGATATCTCATACCTACATCCTATTTTTTAATGCTAATTAATGTATTTTTTATGACAGATGTGACGATATATTCTTCATAAAAACTATCATAACATCTTTTGGCATCTATCATTAGTATGATCACACTGTATATATTGTACATACTGTATATATTATATCATACTGTATATATTGCTGTAAATAAAACAAGTATGAGGATTTAATATAAATCACAATTCAGATTGAACCTAACAATTCGTCAAAGTAATCTACGTTACTACGTTCGAACACAAATACATGCACCAAAAAACGTTAGCTGATATGTATTCGGTAGGACATGGCGTACAGTGTCATAACGTTACCAGCTCTTTGCATGACCCTTTTATAGTGACGCATGAAAAACATTGTTCATAAATCAGCCTCATGATGCAATATAACACAACTTGACATAAATCTATCGCGACAAAGCATTAAAGAAAACGACGTCAGCTGCGATTTATGTATTACATTCAACTGCTGTCTTATGATACAGGATTCCAACATAGTCACCCTTTAATGTGTATCATACACGCTAAGCCATAAATGCCCATATTAGGGACCATGGGGCAATTGCTATGATATTGGCCGAGCCACACCTTATATGAGAAGAGGGAAAATAAAAGGGAAATATTACCACTGACACGGCTTCAATTCGAATTCAGTACTAAAATTGGTTTGTTTCAATGTTTCATTGAGAGAGAGAAATATTTATGTATATTTATATGGATCCGTGCCACATTTTAATTCGACACTTATGATTTTTAACGTTTCATAGGGAAAAGTTTGGGCGGCCCTGAAGAATTGTTCGTGTCATTTGAATGATTTTTGAAGGTTTTGTATCTAATGGATTCGCTCTGTATTAATAATATGGCTTCCCGTGTCAGGATATTATGCGTTCATATGTCTTTTTAAAGTCCTGAATCGGATGCAGATGTGTAATAAGCGGGTAGTGAATGATAAATCCACTTCTAATTATCCATTTAGATGATAATGTGTGCACGGTCCATTTAAGCAGCCTGTTCATTTGGCTGTAATGCTTGGATATCTGTTTGCAGACAAAAGAGCTTTGCTTTTTTTTTTGGTCACTGGGCTGCAAAGCCCAAATGAATGTTTTGTGTTTTGTCTCCAAGAGGACCGAGCTTCAATCATCACTGATCAGGACACGCTTGTAAGAGTTCATCAATATACACATTTGTTGACTGACCCGATTATTGGTGTCTGACAGCGCTGCAGTACCGAGGCCAATTCACTCAGCATCTGCGACAGACATCTTTCATTACATGAGCTGGGGCGCTTTTTGCCCATGTCCTGCCAGTGCTGCAGATTGTCCAGAGGTGCAGCCATCATGAAAGCGATGCAATGATCGTCTTCGAAAGCTGCCTGATTATCCAATTAGAAAGATTCCTAATCATAATACAAATTATGAATTGATGAACAGGAGGTCAGCCTATTAATGGTGGACACAACCATGACAGTAATGATAGCAGCAATCAACTGGTTATCCTTCGTAATATTTACTATTTGAAGATCCAGTTATAACAGACTGAAGAATCATTACTAATTAATGCTCAAATACGTCGCCTGGCAAAAGTCTTTAAAAGACACATGCATGATTCTTTTCCTATGCAATTTCATTAATTCATTCATCCATTCATCTTCTACCGCTTTATTCGATCTTCCCTCGGGTCACGGGGAGCCTGTGCCTATCTCAGGCACGGGGAGAACATGCAAACTCCACACACACATGTCCGAGATGGGAATCGAACCCGGACCCTGGCGGTGTGAGGCGAACGTGCTAACCACTAAGCCACCGTGCCCCTCCCTATGCAATTTAAAGGTATGAAAAATATACTTTAATTATACAAATATATATAAAGATATGAAAATTGTTTTTTTTTTTTTTTTTTTTTTTGGAAAACAACCTTCTTTGGCATGAACTTGCCATGTTTTCCTTCTGACCTTTTAGTTCATCCCAGATTTAGTTCATCCCAGCGCAGTGCAAAAGGATTTAGGTGTGGTGACTGGGCAGGACATTCCATTATAAATGAACCCCCAGCCATCGTTTTGTTTTGTAAATAACACTTGAACGTATTTTTCAGGTCTGTTGTATGGTGAAGTTGGTTCCACTCAGCTGCAGTCCAGACGGAACTTCATGGTGCTTAAATATAAAATATTAAGCATGCTGGTTTAAAATTCCTTTCACCATTTATTCTACATTTAACCAACATGTACTGTATATGTACTGTATGTACATGTACTGTGAAGTGGACATGATATAGCTGCGTGCGTTTTATCCAAAACCAACTTCCTAAGGTAACACACTGATGAAAATGAAAACCAGCGTTGTTTGCCACATATAAGCGAAAGATGCGTCTGTTAAAAACAATAAAAGTGTTTTCCCAGTAAATTTGACATATGCTGTAATACCCTTTTTGCAAGAACTATGTCTCTGGTGGTGTTGTAGAAAGTTACATGGTTAATCAACATATCAAACAGATCACATGAATAAAGTAAAGAAATGTATTACTCCATATTTCACAAACACCTAGTTCTCGGCTTTAAATGTATTACTGCGAGTGGAAGTTCAACATGATTGCTTTGGACTATAGTGGAATGTAAATCCCAAACCATTTAAATATGGTTTTAAAGGACTTTGACTCTTTTTTTCTCTCCCCTTAATGTCAGTTCTCTAACAGTCTTTCATGTGACTGAGGTTGTGAATACTATAAAATAGGGAAAATATCCCATGGTGAACAAGAAGAGTCTTGGCACTTACACTTACTATTCTCTTCTAATGTAATTGTTTATTGATTGCTGTTGTACTTTATTACACTTTCAACCCGATAACTGGGATTGTCATCTAATTCATTCGCGTTTAGATTTATAGATTTTTTTTCCTTTTTTATATAAGCCAGAATCTCAGCCATGTTCAACACATCAGCCATGTCCATATCATACGCTTTCCTGAAATCGTCTTACCTCAGATACGAGGAATGAGGCTTCTTTTAGTGTTTTGCTCCATAGCGCACAATAAATGCTCAACACCCCATAACTGACCATCATATGATTGTTTTTCCATCTTAATGGACTGTGCCAAAGTCTATCTTGGAAAAGGATTTTGCCGAGTTGCAGTAACAGAAACGGATTGGAGATTTTCTCGACTGACTAATACATGCTATGGTTTTGAGTAAAATATAGTGTATATGTTTATATATATATATATATATATATATATATATATATATATATATATATATGACTGAAGAACTATCATGCATCATTTCCTGGTATAAAAATAAATCACATGGATCCTGATGTTAAATCGTTATGAATAAAACATAACTGGCCCATATCTGTGCTTATTCACTGTTAAACGCCTTAAAACTGATATTAATCAATTCCAATTGCTCACACTAATGGTTTTTGCGGACACTCCTCTTTGGGACCCCTCTTCCTCCTCGCAGTTCTGACCACTCTTTGTTCCAAACGAAGCGACAATTGAGGTCATGGGGTTTGAAAATGGATCTGGCAGAGTTAATGAAGATGGGCTTGTCCCTTTTTCCTTCCTCACCTGCTGGATCCAGCACGTTCTTTCAGGGCTCGGAAGCCGGCCCTTTGCACTACATGACCATGCCAGGGTCTGCCCTTCTTCCCGGATCTGTACCTAGAGCAGGTAATATTTGGCCTACCTCTTCAGCCCCAGTGTCTCCCTCTAATCTAATGCAGTGGCACTGAAAAAATGTGGCTATGAACCCTTGTGTAGAAGAGATGATAGCCCTTATAACCCCAGCACTGCCCACCGAGCCTCGTTGGACTCTGCCTGAGAGTCTCTAGCCCTGGACTCACGTTACGTCATGCACAGTTTTTCTCTGGATGGACTATTGTTTTGTTTTTTCCATTTTTGTGGGACTATTTTGGGCTGTGGATTTACACTCTCATGGAACTATTTTTGGGAACTGGTTCAATTCTCCTCTTTGGGACAAAGGTTTTTTCACCTTTGTTTCTTATATTTTTGTATTGGATTGATTGTATTGGATTTTCCTCTGGATGTTTATTTTGTTTTAGGAAATATTCCCATATTTGCCTTTTGTTGCTACCTAAGTTCTATTAAAGACTCATATAAACTGTACACTCCTGTTGCGTCCTGCATTGGTGTCCTCCCTGCCAGCCCCACTGACATTCATTCATTCATTCATCTTCTCTACCGATCTTCCCTCGGGTCACGGGGAGTCTGTGCCTATCTCCGGTGTCTATGGGCATTAATGCAGGATACACCCTGGATGGAATGTCAACCCATCGCAGGGCACACACACACACATATTCACACACTAGGGACAATTTTTCCAAGGTGCCAATCAACCTATCGTGCATGTTTTTGGACCGGGGAGGAAACCGGAGAACCCGGAGAAAAAAACCCTGAGGCACGGGGAGAACATGCAAACTCCACACACACATGGCTGAGACGGGAATCGAACCCGGATCCTGGAGGTGTGAGGCGAACGTGCTAACCACTAAGCCACCGTGCCCCAGCCCCACTGACAGAAAGCTTTTATTCAGAGAGAATTCAAATGATCAGCATCATCACAACTAATCATTCTGAACATTCTTAAATACAGGGGTACATTTATCAACATGTTTACTCTACCAAAGTGCCTGACAAAACACCGTTGCTAAAAGATTCTATAACTTCCAGTATGTTACTTTGCACAGTGTTTCCACAATAGAAACCCATTGACTACCCTGGGACAATTTCCCAAGACCAGGATCCAATTGGAGCTGTTGGGGAGCAAAGAAACCTGCTGCAGCACACACAAACTAACTGTTTCATTTCTGCACCCATTTTAAAGCCCAAACTTCACATCTCCCACATACTGAATCCATTTTGCAGTGTTGTATTTCTTCATTTTTTTGCCTTGCTCCTGTGCCAAAGTTTACACTGTGTGTCTCGGTATATGTGTGTGTGTGTGTGTGAGTATGCAATTATATTGTTTCCCTAGTAAAATCTACAACAGCTATTGCACCTGCCCTATTTCAACAAAACAATATAAGTTTATGGTAAATAATATGTCTTAAATGGGATTTGCTTACATGGGACATTCATTCATTCATCTTCTACCGCTTTATCCGATCTTCCCTCGGGTCACGGGGAGTCTGTGCCTATCTCAGGTGTCTATGGGCTTTAAGGCAGGATTCATCCTGGATGGAATGCCAACTCATCGCAGAGCACACACACTCACATTCACACACACATTCACACACTAGGGACAATTTTTCCAAGGTGCTAATCAACCTACCGTGCATGTTTTTGGACCGGGAGGAAACCGGAGAAAAACCCCCCGAGGCACGGGGAGAACATGCAAACGCCACACACACACACATGGCCGAGACGGGAATCCAACCCGGACCATGGAGGTGTGAGGCGAATGTGCTAACCACTATGCCACCATGCCCCGTTGCTCTGTTTTCTTCATATATAATCATGAGTTAATGCGTTTCCATAGGCACATAATACCTACAGTGGGCACATAAAACATTAAGGGCCATATCGTTGCATTGGGAATGCCGACCTGACACCAAAGTAGTTTTTTTCTTTTGAGAAAACAGTTTGAGAAACCAGTCTAAATGTGACATTAACATCTAAGTATGTGCTAGATGTGCTGCTTTGTCTTCATATGTGGCAGAGATGTGGGTGGTAGAGAGTGGGTAAAGAGATCAAAGATGTTGATGGCAGATTCGAGCCGGTGAGAGAGATGACTATGATCGGATGCACCGAGAGATATTGAGCATCAGCTTACTGCCGCCACCCCTCAGCAGGGAAGCGTCAAAGCAATCTACAACTGAAATGAAAAGCAGGATGGGGGCATTTGAAGGGACCGATACACACTATCATGTATAAGCTTCTCTGACTGAGCAGCTAAACTGGGTCAGCAAGGCTTGAATTTCAGTCATATTGACATGGAAAAAAATGAGCAGGAGAGACGCTGGAAAACATTTTGCATTCCTCTAGGAGCGTCTTCATAACGCAAAGCAGACAGATAGAAAGTTCAGAAACCAGGGCTCTCTATTTTCAAAAGTCCCATCTAGCTATTCATTTTTAATCTCAGGGTATTGTTGCAGAGTGCAAGAAATCCGGCCCTTTCTTCTGTTGTGCTTTTGTGTCTTGTGTGCTTGTTACTGCCCAGGAGATAAAATCCTATCAGGCAGGTTTAATTGGATCATTCAATTACTGAAAGGAGGATTCCCTCTATGAGCAGCATACCTATTGACACTAAAGTGAATTTTACCTTGCAGCAACATAAAGGGGAATGATCTCATTTCAACAGAGTAGTGTCTGTAGACCAGTATCAGTAAATTTCCTACCTGGGATCCCTTATTTCAGGGGTATTATTGTTTGTTTGTTTGTTTTATATGTTCTGATAAAAAAAATACTTATATTATAATATTATACAATATATATATATATATATATATATTCATTCATTCATCTTCTACCGCTTTATCCGATCTTCCTCGGGTCACGGGGAGCCTGTGCCTATCTCAGGCGTCTATGGGCATTAAGGCAGGATACACCCTGATAGAATGCCAAACCATCGCAGGGTACACACACACACACATTCACACACTAGGGACAATTCTCCAAGGTGCCAATCAACCTACCGTGCATGTTTTTGGACCGGGGGAAACTGGAGAACCCGGGAGAAAAAAACCCTGAGGCACGGGGAGAACATGCAAACTCCACACACACACATTGGCCGAGACGGGAATCGAACCCGGATCCTGGTGGTGTGAGGCGAACGTGCTAACCACTACGCCACCGTGCCCCATATTTTATTTTGAAAAACCCATTTTTATTTACCTTAATTAAATAGCAATGCAATAATAAGATAAAAGCCCCCATTCATTAAAACCAACCTGACCTGCTGCATGGCATAGCATAGCATAATCACACATATTATTTGTCAAATATACATTGCAGCACAGTGAAATTACAGCCATGATACGGCACCCCTGGTTCACAGAGGATTAAGGGCCTTGCTCAAGGAACCAAGGGTGGCAACTTGACTCGAACCCATGACCTTCCGATCATGAGTTATTGATTTGTTGATGATATTGGTCAGAGAATGTTTTGGGGAAACAACTTAATGCATTCATTCATTCATCTTCTACCACTTTATCCGATCTTCCCTCGGGTCATGGGGAACCCGTGCCTATCTCAGGTGTTTTCAGGTATCAAGGTAGCTGCCAACCCATTGCAGATCACACACACACACACACACACACACACACACACTCACATATCTATGCACTAGGGACAATTTTTCAAGGTGCTAATCAGCTTACCGTGCATGCTTTTGGACCTGGCGGAGGAAACCCGAGAACCTGGAGAAAAACCCCCTGAGGCACGGGGAGAACATGCAAACTCCACACACACATGGTCGAGACGGGAATCGAACCCCAACCCTGTAGGTGTGAGGTGAACCGGCTAACCGCTAAACCACAACTTACTCCATTAAAAAAACAACTTAATCCATTAAAATGTTTTTTTTTTTTGACTCAGCAGGTAATGAGCAGGTTTAAAAAAACAAACAAACAAACAAAGCACATCTTTAGTTAAAACCGACTATGGGAAATGATATCTGACTAGCTTACATTGATGAAATGTTAGTGTCAATGGTAACTAGCATTTCACGTCTGCGCTGAGACGACTTGGATTTCCAATTAAGGGTTTCTATTTTGCAATATTAAACACAACAACAACAACAACAAAAACAAAATATTCTTCTTTTAAACCTGAATTCAGATATAGATATTGTGTTACACGTTCTTGGGTTTCGACGCAAACACCTTTGAAACTGAGAAGATATTTTGGCAGTGGCTTTTGTAAATTAGATTAAGCACAGAATACAGCCTGTATGGATTGTTACAAGAAAAAGACAGCTATACAGATGTTTGTGTTCCCACACGTTTTCACAGTCAGCTCATTTCCTGTCAGATCGTCAAACTCTCAGTGCACAATGCCTGTGGTCTGTCACTGAGTTGCTGTAAAGTACCCCTTATGCACAGAGTATGCCTCAGCCATGTTTTACTATGTCAGACGAATGATTTAGAGCAGTGTAAAGTTCGGAACACTGTGCTGAAGGCAGTGATGGAGCAAAAAGAAGTGAAATAAATCGAAAGAAAAGACTGATTCAGAGACAAGGCTGTCTTTAGGAGGAATGTTAATTGGTTTTGCTAATCAATGAAGAAAATGAAGGGGCACGGTGGTTTAGTGGTTAGCACGTTCGCCTCACACCGCCAGGGTTCGACAGGTTCGATTCCCGTCTCGGCCATTGTGGGTGTGGCGTTTGCATGTTCTCCCCGTGCCTCAGGGTTTTTTTCTCCGGGTTTTCCGGTTTCCTCCCGGTCCAAAAACATGCACGGTAGGTTGATTGGCACCTTGGAAAATTGTCCCTAGTGTATGAATGTGTGTGAATGTGTGTGTGTGTTTGCCCTGCGATAGGTTGGCATTCCATCCAGGGTGTATCCTGCCTTAATGCCCATAGACGCCTGAGATAGACACAGGCTCCCCGTGACCCGAGGGAAGATCGGATAAAGTGGTAGAAGATGAATGAATGAATGAATGATTGAGTGAAGAAAATGACGACTTCTTCAATACCGGGCCTCTGTAACATGTTAGAGTTCAATACAAAGCTATGAGATTATTTTATGTCACAGAAGGATCAGATAAAATGTTAATATATTTCATAGTTGGTAGTAGCTGAGTAGTTTAAACATTAGGAACTGGTTCAGATTCAAACCCCAGCATGACCAAGCGGCCACTAATACGCCCTTGAGCAAGATCCTTGACCTTCAAGTGCTTCGTTGTATGTCGCTTTGGATAAGGGCTTCTGCCAAATGCTGTAAATGCAGATTTTTTTTTTTATTTTGGTCAATCCTACAGTTTGTGAAATGAAGCGAAACCTTACAGAAGGATTAAACATCAAGGTGATGAGGTCATTTTCATGTTTTCATTGAGGTTTTGGGAGTTTTTGCTTTTGTTAAAGAGTGAAAGAACGTTTTAAAGCCTAAAAGCTGTCCAAAGAACCATTCTCTGGTCCAGTTGCTGGTCTTTGGCTACTTTCAACCAAGCTATGGTTCGTTTTGTACCATTTAAAAGCAATCTGCTCTCTGTGCTGCAAGCTGTTTTGAATTACCTCCATTTTCAACTTTTGTGAGGCGAGGAAAAGGGTTGGTATGGTCAACAGACGAGCTTCAGGAACTGTGAATAATTCCACTTTGTGACCTGAGTGCTACCTGATCCCAAAGTTGAAATCTCTAGGTCACATATGTTACACTCAAGGCCCATAAGATGGCCTCCGTGCCAGAGCTTAACAGATTAATGATTGTCTTAATATAAGACTATGTTACCCGAGAAGTGACGGCTGTATGCCACATCAGCATTTACCAGGAGATTTTACCAACAAGCGGAATTGAGAAATTTATATCCCAAAATCAAATATTGATGCAGATGGAAGGCATGTTTGTGCTTCAAGGACAAAAAGCTCTATGTGTTTTGTGTTATGAAGCGATGTCGCTCATCAAACACTATATACTGCCTTATACTTACAACTGGCCCTTCGAGCTCCACCGTAATGCTGATATGGCCACTGGTCTAGGTATATATTTGGTTAAAATATAATAGTTATTTACTCATAACTCAAAATACAAAATTTAGGTAACAATGCTTCAATCTTGACTAACACAGAAATATATAAATGTATGTTGCAAATGTCAAATAGAAAAAATGTTACATATGTAAATGTAAATACTTACTTCTGTCATAATATATAATCAGTGTTTGGAAGGTTACTTTGAAAATATAATAGATTACAGATTAAAAATGACCCCTATACAAAATGTAATAAGTAGTGTAACTTTTCAATTACTTTATGGAAATAAAGTAACTGATTACGTTTGATTACTTTCATTTGTCCACTTGGTGGCGCTTATAACGTACCATTCTAAGGAAATAAGAGGTTAAAGTAAACTCCATCATAATCAGTTTGTTCGGGGGGACGAAATTTTTTCCAGTGGTTGTGGTACATGCTTGTTGTGTATTTTTTTCGTCATGTTACTCCCTGCGAATACTCCCCGAGATTGAGAGCGCCACTGCCACCCGCTGCAGTGGATGTGCGATTACACTTTCTTCTAGTACGGTAAAAAAGCATATTCCCCGGGTTCACATTCCTTCCCTCTCCCACTGCAATAGTCAACATCATTGATTTTACATGAAATTGTTTAGATGTAACCCTATTTGTAATCTTCATAAATAATTGTCATTTAATTACACATTTTTTCCTCAGTCACTGTAACAAATTACCGTTACATTTATTTTGTAATGAAATTACATAATGCTGTTACACGTAACTAGTTACTCCCCAATGCTACATATAGTAATAATAATAATAATATATAAACAAATCACCGCTTTTATTTGAAACAGTAACAGGTTATATAATAGACTGATTTCAAAGAACACTTGTAAAATGCTTCTGTTTCAATGGAGATAGCTATTAGCAATCTAATGAATATTAATGAACATCGGGAGCTCACCTTATGAATATTAATGACTAGCGGTCAGTGTCAGCGGAGAATCAACTGTAGGTGGCGAAGGCAGGGAAAAAAAATTCTCCGGATATTGTATTATTAGGAATAGAGAAAACTTTCCTAGCATGAGTGAAACTATGATGTACAGTACGCTTCAAATGATATAGGACATTCATTCATTCATCTTCTACCGCTATATCCGATCTTCCCTCGGGTCACGGGGAGTCTGTGTCTATCTCAGGCGTCTATGGGCATTAAGACAGGATACACCCTGGATGGAATGCCAACTCATCGCAGGACACACACACACTCACATTCACACACACACACATTCATACACTAGGGACAATTTTCCAAGGTGCCAATCAACCTACCGTGCATGTTTTTGGATCAGGAGGAAACCGGAGAAAAACCCCCTGAGGCACGGGGAGAACAGCAAACTCCACACACGCATGGCCGAGACAGGAATCGAACCCGGACCCTGGCGGTGTGAAGAGAACGTGCTAACCACTAAGCCACCGTGTCCCCTGATATTGGACAGAGACCTATAAATAATGCATGTATACGCTTGAAAAGAATGAGGATCTTTAACGCGTGCAAATTGTCTTGTAGCTGTGATGTGTGAGGTGTTTCTGCGCGTTCAGCAGTGAGGGATTCGCTTGGCATGTGTGGCATCGGAGCGCGTTAGTGCCGACTCGACAACTTTCTTTTAACTGCTTGTGGCTGGATTTACTTGAGACCTATGTGGCATACGTTTAATCGCATTTATCTAAGCGCATCTGTGCATTTCCTTTGTTGCCAGTAAAACCTTGTCTTTCCTGGGTGCTTACAAGGATGGCTTATCTTTTATCTCCACACTGGGATTTGAAATCTTGATTGCGGGGCACACTCAGGACAAAAACAGTTGTATAAATCCCAGGAAGCATTATTGCTTACTGACCTCCCTCTGATCTCTCTGTTCATGTGAATGGGTTCTGGTAGATGAAACTTTTTTCATCCGCCAAAAAAAAAAAAAGTGTCCCGAGCTGAACCAGAACCTGATGTGACGATTTTTTTCTTCTTTTTTCTTTTTTCCCCAACTTATCAGCATCGAACACATTTCACAGCTCCAGTGTTCATTCATTCATTCATTCATCTTCTACCACTATATCCGATCTTCCCTCACAGGGAGTCTGTGCCTATCTCAGGCGTCTATGGGCATTAAGGCAGGATGCACCCTGGATGGAATGCCAACCGATTGCAGAACACACACACACACACACACACACTAATACACTAGGGACAATTTTCCAAGGTGCCAATCAACCTACCGTGCATGTTTTTCGACCGGGAGGAAACCGGAGAACCCAGAGAAAAACTGAAAAACCCCCTGAGGCACGGGGAGAAACATGCAAACTCCACACACACACATGGCCGAGACGGGAATCGAACCCGGACCTTGGCGATGTGAGGCAAACGTGCTAACCACTAAACCACGTGTCCCTTCTTCAGTGTTCACTGTTGCCACTGTTGTTCCCAAAACTAATGGAAGTTAACAAAAGCAACAACAGATAACATTTTACATTTTAAGCATTGCTTATAAGATGCCTCCATGACAAATGACACTAACCTAAGCAAACACTGACATCTGTTGACATCATTTGGATCTAAATATGTCCAGTTGTGTATATTTTAGTGAGTTTTATTTTTAAGCTACTATTTACATTTTTTTAATTTTTTTATTTTTGTATTTAAGCTACCCGACATATAAGAATGCTTATAACATGAATTAAACGTAAATTTATACTGGTATTAGTGAAATATTTATGATGACATCATGCCCGTCAGTCGTCTCAAAAGCCTTAGGATGACCAATTTAAACTACTTTCAATTCAAGTTTATCGTTCCAGAAAAGCACATATGGAGTATTTTAACACATTTAAATGATTTATTTTACAGCTTTTCTTGACTGCTTAAGGGAATATTTACAAAGGCTCTTTGTGTCAAAACACTACATGCAATTCACTCATCCGACACACACACACACACACACACATATATATATATATATATATATATCTATATATATATATATATATATATATATATATATATATATATATATATATAGTGATTAGCACGTTTGCCTCACACCGCCAGGGTCCGGGTTCGATTCCAGTCTCGGCCATGTGTGTGGAGTTTGCATGTTCTCCCCATACCTCAGGGGTTTTTCTCCGGGTTCTCCGGTTTCCTCCCGGTCCAAAAGCATGCATGGTAGGTTGATTGGCACCTTGGGAAATTGTCCCTAGTGTATGCTCTGCGAACCCAGGCTTTCCATCCAGGGTGTATTCTGCCTTAATGCCCATAGACGCCTGAGATAGGCACAGACTCCCCGTGACCCGAGGGAAGATCGGATAAAGCGGAAGCAGATGAATGAATGAATGAATGAATTGCAGAACACCTGAGCTCTTTTGCAAAAAGAAACTTTACAATAATTCCATGTGCACACCGTATGGAACACGTATGGATTTTGTTTGATTCATTTACACTCTTGTAAAATTTCTAATGATTCTGTCTGGGTTTGATTTTTATAGTGATGAAAAACCGAAAAAACAAAAAAAACATTAGATTAAAGCACATGAATCATTTAGTACATTGAACTGCGCTGAAAATCAGAACAAAAAAATCTTTAGCCAAAACCAGGATTCTGAACAAAAATAATAACATTAAAAACCTCTTTTCGTCTCTTCACCTAGCTGGATCCGCCCATAGCACGTCATCAGGTGATGTCCTTTCCTACAAGACAGCGAAGGGAAGAATCTTCTTCAATAGTTAATCCATCCTTGCACAGACGCTGCATCAATTAGGTCACAGTCATGGTTTGAATGAGGAGAAATCCTGACAATTGTGGATGATTATGTAGCACATTGTATTGTGATGTAAGAACCTTAGCAATGCGGCGGAGGACGGCATTCTGTGGGACTGCAGCACACAATATGACGTTGCCTCCACATTGAATACACATTCAATATAGCTTTAATGTTAATAATATTAATATAGACATTAATATGTTTCCGATGATGACGCATCTGAAAAAATCAGGTTCCTGTCTTCCTTGTCCGTGTCCTTCTCTAGATTAACCTCTTCCTCTCACCCCCTCACCTATAGCCTTATTATAGTGCTTAGTATATAGTGCATGATTGTTGAGTTTACGGCTAAACAGCCAAGTGTCTGCACACGTGACAGCCATCTTTGTTCAATTGGTTTATAGAGGTACCATGTACTAGTGCCGTGTAATAACTTGAAATGGCAAAAAACTGTCTTTACGTAAGATTTCTGTGTCTAATGAAGAGAAGTGTGTTTAATTTGTTTGTTCCACTAACTGTGTTATTTTACTGCGTAAGGAAATGTAAAAAAATAACCTGAAAAACAACAACAAAAACACCTAAGACTGTTCTCTTCACCCAGCTGGATCCGGTGATAGCACTTCATCCACCTCAAAGATGATGTCGTCTCTCGAGGGGAGAATCTTCTTGAATGGTGAATACGTCATTGCACAAACCCTCCATCAGGTAGGTAACAGGACTCATCCATGGCTTGAATGGGGGGGGGGATTCCTGAGATCCTTCACTAATGTAAAATATTTCAGATTACAAGTGACCCTATTCAAAATGTAACAAGTAGTGTAAATTTTCAATTACTTTATTAAAGTAAAGTAACTGATTACATTTGATTAATTTTTAGTACTTTCATTTGTCCACCAGGTGGCGCTTTAAGTTAGCATTCTAAGGGAAAAAACATTTCAAAATGTTATATTTTTCTAAATGAAACTGTAGCAGATTGTCATCTGTGCCAGCACATCGGGAGTGGAGGGATGGGAGGGAGCACTAAGCAACACCTGAACCTGATGAGTAATCGGTGCGCTCGTTTCCGTCCGGCGACGATAATAAAACAGGGAAAGTCAACATCTTCGAGGAGAGAGTCACCAGGCAGGGAGCAAAGTGACAAGGTCGGTGCAAGCTGACAAGCAAGACGGGAGCCGGAATGCAGATGGGCCCTATTTGTAATCATTTTCATAAGTAACTGTAATTAATTTTACTGTAATAAATTTAATAACACATCTTTTCATAATGACTGTAAATAAATTACATAACACTGTTAAATATAACTAGGTAGTCCGCCAACATTGGAAAGGGCTGGAGATCATTAACCTTTCACCCGCAAAAACTCATCAGAAGGGTTAAGGAAGAGTGAAAATGTTGGATGAGCAGAAAACCAGTTTTGGACCAGAGTATGAAGGATACTTTGTCCCATATAACAATGTCTCTCATTTGCATTGCATTCTGCGACAATGTTTTGTAGTCTAAAAAAACATGGGCTGCGTTGTCAGGACCCGACATGACATGGCAGTGGACGACCCCATTCTACATGATTGCAGCAGACAATGTTACCTCAACATTGGTCCGGGACATTCAATATGGCTCTGTGGCAATCATGTTTCTGATGATGAGCAATGGTCCCCTAAAACAGGTAGTAGTGATAGCCTTTTACTTAAGTACATATCAGAGTCCGCATTTTCAACTTGTGTAAAAAGAAGTGTATATATGATATATATATATATATATATATATATATATATATATATATATATATATATATATATATATATATATATATATATATATATATATGTATATATATATATATATATATATCTATATATATATATATATATATATATATATATATTATATATATATATATATAGTATATATATATATATATATATATATATATATATATATATATATATATATATATATATATATATATTCTTCATTTCTTTTTGAGTTGCCATTGATTTCTTCTTGTCCGGCTTATGCATGAGTAAACACTTCAGTTTCGGACAACAGTATCATATGCTCAGTGAAGTGTGTTTTTAATCCAGTCTCTTGAAAGCACCCCACACATTCTATTCCATTGAATTATAGATGCCCTTTAATAATGAATTGTAACCTTTACATAGACATTTGTGAACGTGGATGCCCTACATGAAGCTTTCACTCTGCTATTTCCCAGTATTACAGTGGTTAGAAAACTGGCACAGGTTTGAGTTCAGCTGGTATCGTCTCGTTGTAGCTATAAAACCAGATACAACACTTGTGAAAAAGTGGTTAATTATTCTAAAAAACAACAACAACATATACATCAGTATATCGAATGGGCATGGATATTGGTACACATTATTATCTCTACTGCCCACTTAGAGGAAAATAATAGAAGCCATCTGGAACAGCTGACCTAAGTGTGTTTCAATTATCATTAGCTATATGACCTTGTCTAGTGCCAGGCGCCCTCCGCTGCCTGACCTCTTTGATTAGTGCGTTTTGACGGATACCTCAATAGGATACATTCGGCGGCTGCTCTTAACCCCCGTAAAGCCTTCATTTAACCTCTGCTTCATTGGGGAGAAGGGACCACTTCTCTGTAGCAGCCTATCAGTGACAGGTTAAAAAAAAAAAAAAAGAATTAGCGAGAGACACAAACACAAAATGAGTAGATACAGGCGGAGAACGACAGCTTTATAGAAATAAAAAGCTATTGCTAACCGGCTGTGCCATGGTGGCCATAACGTAAAGCTCTCAGCAGTGTGTGAAGAGGATGTCTGATCAGAAAAAAAAACACTGCCCGGGAGCAGGATCTGGTGGCATACAGTGGTCCATGATAACAGATTTCTATCCATCCCATAGTGCGAAGTAAGATTGATCTGCTGGTTGTGGTCTCTGTAGCTGATAATGAACAGTGTGCACTTGATTCACTTGCATGAATTACAATATATATCTAGGAGTAAAATAAGGTACTTTACCCTATAACTATGCAGGAGACAGCGGTACAGTACTTTACCAGATAGGGGTTTACCATTCGATTATTTTTTTAAGGGAAATTTATTAAGCTGAGTTTAAAACCATATCTTTTTGGGTCGTATTTCTTGTTTAAACTATAAAAATAGACATTTCAAATTGACATTGTTTTTTTTTTTCGCAATTCGTGTTTGCTCTAGGAACACAACGCTCATGAATTTCAGGGGTCGACTGCAATAAATGCATAAATATGCAAATCATTAACCTTAGCTGTGATTTTCTCACCACACTAAAGTGGTCTCATGAGAAGTTTGTATACATACGAATGATCATTGAGGTTAATGTATTTCCTTTCAGTAGTTCTTGAGCATGTTTATTTATGGGAGGAACCAGACTCTCTCTTGAATACAGAAGTGCAATTTGATATATATATATATATATATTCATCTTCTACCGCTTTATCCGATCTTCCCTCGGGTCACGGGGAGCCTGTGCCTATCTTAGGCGTCTATGGGCAGGATACACCATGGATGGAATGCCAACCCATCACAGGGCACACACACACATATTCACACACACATTCACACACTAGGGACAATTTTCCAAGGTGCCAATCAACCTACCGTGCATGTTTTTGGACCGGGGGAGTAAACCGGAGAACCCAGAGGAAAACCCCCTGAGGCACGGGGGGGACATGCAAACTCCACACACACATGGCCGAGATGGGAATCGAACCCGGATCCTAGCGGTGTGAGGCGAACTTGCTAAACAATAAGCCACCTGTGGACCCAGACATTATGAGATTAATTATGACGCGTTCAGTCCAATAAAGTCAGTACTAGAAAGTTATTGGACGTGTCGTATAGTTAGTGTTGTTCTCCTGATTTTAACTACGACACCCAGCAACCGTGTTCAAATATGCATGTATGTATGTAGTGTGGCTGTGGATGCCTGTGTAGACATTCTTACTCTGAATGTAAAGTGTCTCCTTGGTTGAAGGGGAACACAGACACTAGTGTGCACACGGCTACAGCGGCAGCAGTTCAGGAAGGTCACAGATGAGCAGCTGGATGAGGCCTCTGTGAGCTCTGCTGTCCGCCTGAGCTCTTCACTCTTTCCATCGTACGGCGCAGCGCATCCATTATTCAGATGCAGCAGCCCTTTTGCTGACAGCTCCGGGAAAAGGATTGCTCTGACTCCTCACCCGGACTATTAATTTGAAAGACCTCCACAAGGGATTCCAGTTAGCCTTATTGAAATCTGTCGACATAAGTCAGTTCATTGCAGCCTCTGTGCTTAACCATTTCCTTTTGCCCCTTAAGAGCAATAAGCGGCTGTCCACATGCTGATTGGATTCAGTGACCGGGTGCACACAAATCCCATGCAGAATTGAACTTACTTTTTGTATTGATGAGCTTGGTGTACTGAGAGCAATAGTAATACTATCAATGCCTGTGTGTGGTATATATATATATATATATATATATATATATATATATATATATATATATATATATAGATATATATATATATATATATATATGTTTTTTGGAAGGTAGGAATTTAAGATCATGAGACTAAAATTGACTCACTCAAGGTAAAATCCTGAAGGTATGTAGTATGTATGAATGTAGTAAATTCCTGATATCTCTTGCCTATCAGGAAATTGTTTACTAGAACAGGAATGTTTACCTGATGATGAAAAGTTTTTAGATTAATGTAATTCACAAATATTCCGGGAAAAAAAAACATTACTTTGAAATTGCTATTAACAACATGAAATTTTACTAATTCGCATTCCAATCTATCTATCTATCTATCTATCTATCTATCTATCTATCTATCTATCTATCTATCTATCTATCTATCTATCTATCTATCTATCTATCTATCTGTTTGTCTGTATGTTTGTCATCCATCCATCCATCCATCCATCCATCCATCCATCCATCCTATCTATCTATCTATCTATCTATCTATCTATCTATCTATCTATCTATCTATCTATCTATCTATCTATCTATCTATCTGTTTGTCTGTATGTCCATCCATCCATCCATCCATCCATCCATCCATCCATCCATCCATCCTATCTACAGTGGCAAGAAAAAGTATGTGAACCTTTTGGAATTTCATGGTTTTCTGAATAAATTTGTCATAAAATGTTATCTGATCTTCATCTAATTCATTGGTATTGACAAACACAATGTGTCTAAAAATAATAACACCAAAAAAATCCAATTTTTCTTGTCTTTATTGAACACAATCATTTAACATTCAAAATGGCAGTGGAAAAAGTAAGTGAAACCTTAGAATGAATAACTGGTTGACCCCCCCTGGCAGCAATAACCTCAACCAGGCGCTTCCTGTAGCTGTGGATCAGACCTGCACATCGGTGAGGAGGAATTTTAGCCCATTCTTCCTGGCAGAACTGCTTTAGCTCTGTCATATTCTTTGGACTTGCTCCGGTGTTTTGGGTCGTTGTCCTGTTGCATCACCCACTTTCTACACAGTTTCAGCTGATGTACAGACATTCTCACATTATCCTGAAGAATTGTCTGATATACTTGGGAATTCATCTTCCCCTCAATGATTGCAAGCTGGCCAGGCCCTGATGCAGCAAAGCAGGCCCAAATCATGATGCTTCCTCCACCATACTTTACAGTTGGGATGATGTTTTCATGACGATATGCCGTGCCCTTTCTACGCCAGATGTAGTGCTGTGTGTTTTTTCCAAATAGTTCAATCTTAGTTTCATCAGTCCACAAAACATTTTGCCAATACCGCTGTGGAGTGTCAATGTGCTCTTTTGCAAAATTAAGGCGTGCAGCAATGTTCTTTTTAGTAAGCAGCGGCTTCCTTCGCGGTGTCCTGCCGTGGATACCCTGCTTGTTCAGTGTTTTACGTATTGTAGACTCATGAACAGATATGTTAGCAAGTTCCAATGATGCCTTCAAATCTTTGGCTGTCATTCGGGGTTGTTTCTTTACCTCATTGATGAGTGTTCGTTGTGCTCTTGGTGTCATTTTGACGTGGCGCTCACTTCTAGGTAGAGTAGCAACAGTCCCGAATTGTGTCCATTTGTAGATTGTTTGCCGAACTGTAGACTGGTGAATTTCTAAAGTCTTTGAAATAACTTTGTAACCCTCGCCAGCTTCATGTAAATCAACAATTCTTGATCGTAGGTCCTCTGAAAGCTCTTTTTGGCGAGGCATGGCTCACATAATCATGTTCTTCTTGTGCAGAGCAAACTCCAAAGGTTTGAGGGGTTTTTATCAGTCAAAGTATCTGTAGTCCACACCTCCAAACTTATTATCTTAACAAGACTCCAGGTGTGCTAAAACCAATTAACTCCAATTAGCTTTTTTGAGGTCATTAACTCAAGGTTTCACTTACTTTTTCCACTGCCATTTTGACTGTTGAATGATTGTGTTCAATCAAGACAAGAAAGATTGGATTTTTTTTGGTGTTATTATTTTTAGACACATTGTGTTTGTCAATACCAATGAATTAGATGAAGATCAGAAAACATTTTATGACAAATTTATTCAAAAAACCATGAAATTCCAAAAGGTTCACATACTTTTTCTTGCCACTGTATCTATCTATCTATCTATCTATCTATCTATCTATCTATCTATCTATCTATCTATCTATCTATCTATCTATCTATCTATCTATCTATCTATCTATCTATCTATCTATCTATCTATCTATCTATCTATCTATCTATCTATCTATCTATCTATCTATCTATCTATCTGTTTATCTGTCTGTCTGTCCATCCATCCATCCTGCATGCATCTATCTATCTATCTATCTATCTATCTATCTATCTATC
>JACRUU010000011.1:4388932-4451432 GCA_030449085.1 Kryptopterus vitreolus | reverse complement strand
AGCAGAAATTGGTTTGGGGTATTTACTGTTTGAGTTAATGTCATTTTATATTCATGGGCCAAACTAATAGTACATTTCCAAAAGAAACAAAATTGAACAGAAATCACCACCGGCAACACAAAGTGAAATTAAACTCATTAGTAGCCAAATTACAAAGACATTTATTTTTTTATGGTTTCTCTGAGAAGAAAAAAAAACAGAACACTTATGCTAGATATTAGTTAACATAAGTGCTTTACATAGCTCCCTGTGCGCAGAGCTGATAGAACAGAATAATGCTGTTCTCTGGCGTTTCAGAGTATATCACTGTGCCTTAAAGAGCTCTCTGTAGGACTTCTGAGGCCTCTTTTAACTCCAATGTAAGATATTCCTACTTGAACCTACAGAAATTCCACTTGACTGCTAATCTCAGAAACACAGGGGAGTGAAGGCAGACATATTTTCAATTTTATATAATGTTTTCAAATGGGTCCTTATATTAAAGTAAGTGCTTCAGTACATTTAGGCTGCTCAAAGTTGGGCTTGATCCAGACCCTTGTGTGTGATGACATTTTTGACTATAATTTTACCTGCATTACAACTAGACAAAGACAATGAAAAGTTCCTGAATGCTTTACTCAAGCGAAAGTGCAATTCTTTATATAAATATTACCTGAAACCCTTTAAATAAGCTTCGGATTCTGACTCAAGGTAGAAAAGTAACAGCTTTAGAAAAATAAACAAATGTTATAGTATTATAGTTTTACAGAGCAGGGCCTCTATTGTTGTTTGAAAAATGGGATTATTGTTATTTGATGTTGTCTTCCACACAACATGTTGGAATGCCAACCCATCGCAGGACACACACACACTAACACACACATTCATACACTAGGGACAATTTTCCAAGGTGCCAATCAACCTACCGTGCATGTTTTTGGACGGGGAGGAAACCGGAGAACCCGGAGAAAAACGCGCTGAGACACGGGGAGAACATGCAAACTCCACACACACATGGCCGAGACGGGAATCGAACCCGGACCCTGGCGGTGTGAGGTAAGTGTGCTAACCACTAAACCACCGTGCCCCTACTATGATTATTATATTTAGGAAAATAAACCCCACACTAAAAATGTATTTCCTGTCTCATCTCACCGCATGTTGCAATCATTAGGTGAAATAATAATTTGGGTCAACGAGTCCAATAAGACGGGGCACGACAGGTGGTTAACACGTTCGCCTCACACCGCCAGGATCTGGGTTCGATTCCCATTTCGGCCATGTGTGTGTGAAGTTTGTGCATGTTCTCCCCGTGCTTCGGGGTTTTTTTTCTCCAGGTTCTCTGGTTTCCTCCTTGGTCCAAAAACATGCACGGTAGGTTGATTGGCAAGTTGGAAAATTGTCCCTAGTGTATGAATGTGTGTGTGTGTGTGTGTGTGCCCTGCGATGGGTTGGTATTCCATCCAGGGTGTATCCTGCCTTAATGCCCATAGACGCCTGAGATAGACACAGACTCCCCGTGACCCGAGGGAAAATCGGATAAAGTGGTAGAAGATGAATGAATGAATGAATGAATTATTGGCCCCAGTAATGTTGTAATTAAGTCCATTAACAGCATAAATATAGAAGGATACACAGAGAGATGAAGATAAACGATAAAACAGCCTTTTTCTATCTTTCCGTATTGTCTATGTGGCAATTCTACATTTTACATATATGAAACGTAATAACTGAAATAATCCATGTGTTTGATCTTTTGGATTGCATTCTCTTATCAGGATGACCTGTCTATATAGAACCTGCTCTCACTGTCTATTTATCTTGCTTAGTTTAGAAATGCATTTTATTCTTTCTTCTCAGCATGGATCTTTGCGTATTTTTGTAGTAATTAAAAGTTTGTACACTACAATCCTCAGCTTTGACCTTGCTTGAGTTGCGGCTGTTCTACGTGCACTCTACTCTTTAGATTAGAAAGTGACGATTGCAGCGAGGTGATTAGAAGACTAGCTAATCAGCGGAGAAAACATTCTTTGGATTTTTATGGCCTCTAGGACTGTTCCTGAATGAACACTCATCACTAAAGCATTCTCATTATTGCTGAAATTAACATGAAGGATACTCTTAAATAGGAATTGCTATATGGTTAATCAGGAGGACACTAAGGGCAGTAACACAACAACAACAACAAAAAAGAAATAGTGACGCATTTATTGAGCGTTTCTGTACACATACTTGGGGTCCTAGAATGTTGTATTGTTGCATTGTTGTAGTGTTCGACTTCACGTAGACTGTTGAGCAGTGTTTGGGAAGGTTGCTTTGGACATGTAATAGATTAGAAATGATCCTATTCAAAATGTAATATGTAATGTAACTTTTAAATATCTTTTTAAATTCGTCCACTGGGTGGCGCTTTAAAGTTAACATTCTAAGAAAAAAAATGTTTCAAAACATCGGAAGACAGAGGCACGGTGGCTTAGTGGTTAGCACGTTCGCCTCACACCGCCAGGGTCCAGGTTCGATTCCCGTCTCGGGCCATGTGTGTGTGGAGTTTGCATGTTCTCCCCGTGCCTCAGGGGGGTTTTCTCCGGGTTCTCCGGTTTCCTCCCGGTCCGAAAACATGCACGGTAGGTCTATTGGCACCTTGGGAAATTGTCCCTAGTGTATGAATGTGTGTGTGTGAATGTGTGTGTCCTGCGATGGGTTGGCATTCCTTCCAGGGTCTATCCTGCCTTAATGCCCATAGACGCCTGAGATAGGCACAGACTCCCCGTGACCTGAGGGAAGATCGGATAAAGCGGTAGAAGATGAATGAATGAATGAATGAATGAAAACATCGGAAAAAATAGGTTATATTTCTCTAAATTAAACTGTGTCAGAATCATATTGTTGATGGGGATCAGGGGAAGTTGTGGTACATGCTTATTACACTTTGCTGTATTTTTTCATCATGTTACTACCTGTGCATACTCCGTGACTGAGACTTTATTTACTTTATTCTAGTACGGCAAAAAAAAAACATATTCCCTTGGGAATATTTATATTTATTTATATTTACATATTTATATTTATATTACTCACATTATGCAATCATGTCCATTTGTACATTGCTAGTATTTGCACTTCTGGTAGATGCTAAAGCTGCATCTTTGCTGTGTACCTGTTCTATGCAATGACAATAAAGTTAAAGTTCTATCTATCTATCTATCTATCTATCTATCTATCTATCTATCTATCTATCTATCTATCTATCTATCTATCTATCTATCTGTCTGTCTGTCTGTCTGTCTGTCTGTCTGTCTGTCTGTCAGAGCAAATAAAAAGTTTCATCACACAGTAAACCAGCAAAAAAACATATTCCCCAGGGCCACATGTGCAATCCTCGGGTCCTCGAGCAAGGCCCTTAACCCTCTGTGCTCCACGGGGCGCTGTATCATGGCCAATCCCGACTTCCAAACAAGATGGGATATGCAAAAAAACGGATTTCCATCAATATAATATGTTAAAATAATAATAATAATAATAATAATAATAATAATAATAATAATAATAACAGTAACAATAAATGTCCTAGACTAAAGTGGTAACATGACCTGCCAATACAAACTAAAATATTTGTTGTGTTTTCTTATTTAAAAATAATCAAATAACAAAAACACTATCCAGCATCAAATGTTTCATCATTCATTCATTCATTCATTCATTCATTCATTCATTCATCTTCTACCTTTATATCCGATCTTCCCTCGGGTCACGGGGAGTCTGTGCCTATCTCAGGCGTCTATGGGCATTAAGGCAGGATACACCCTGGATGGAATGCCAACCCATCGCAGGACACACACACACTCACATTCACAAACACACACATTCGTACACTATGGACAATTTTCCAAGGTGTTAATCAACCTACCGTGCATGTTTTTGGACCGGGGGGAAACCGGAGAACCCGGAGAAAAACCCCCTGAGGGTTCAAGGGGAGAACATGCAAACTCCACACATACATGGCCGAGACGGGAATCAAACCCGGACCCTGGCGGTGTGAGGTGAACGTGCTAACCACTAAACCACCGTGCCCCTGTTTCACCATTTATAACCATCCTAATTATTGCCAACATGGAAACATTTCATGCTAGTCCTTCACAAATCTCACAAATGCTCATGCCTTAAAGTGAAAAGTGAAGAACTCATAGGGGCTGCCGATTTAGCCTTCTTTTTACAAGGGTGCAGAGAGCATAGTAAATGTGTCATCAATTTCACAGTGTTGTTGCAGTACACAAATCTCTGTGACGCAAAACCTGAAATATGGGCCTGAGAAGTATTTCATCTAGAGCAGTCATGGTACTCCAGGGTAGGTAAGACACTGTATGACGAGCTGTACAGGGAATAACCTAGTTTTAATAGCGTTGCTTGGTCCTGAAAATATCACCAGAGAAAAGGACAGATCAAGCTGGATTTAGGTTCTATGATATTTTCTTTTTCTGGTCTTAATGTTAATAGGGTTTGTCTTGCTTTAGTTCCAAAGACAGACTATTGGCATCTCTATTTTTTTTTATGGTGTTTTACTTTTCAATTTTCTTTTATTTTGTTGTTCCCAGCAAACCGAAGAAAATTTGACACAGCGATTGCATTTCTCCACACGGTGAAACTTTTTATTGAATAGTTTTTGGTTTCTGTGATTCAGAGGAATAAAGAGAGAGGCCTTGCTGAGTGCGTTCTCTGCTTCTCTTGTGTATTAATGCGGTTTTCCACTTAGATTTTTACAGGTCAGGAGTGGCCTTTTTTTCCCCAAAGACTTTGCTTGGCAATGTGACTTAGCCAGCATTAGATAGGCTTCATTCCAAGCATGATCTATTGGTTTCCATCAAGTCACTGAGTCAGAGTGATAGATAGATCTATATATATATATATATATATATATATATATATATATATATATATATCTATATATATATATATATATATATATATATATATATTTCTCTATGCAGATTTCAAAGAAATTAATTAACAATTAACAATTCAGGGCACTTAATTAACAATATTTTGTTTAATCCATGGAATTATTCATTTAATTCAGGACAATTAACTATACCTGTGTGGTAGATTGTTCTGAATAAAATTAATAATTAAAATGTTTGCCCACAATAAAATCTATACTTTTATTGTTCTTTGAGTAAGTGTGTATAGTGTTGGTCTGATGGTGTTAATGAGCTATTGTTTGCATATAATTTGCTTTATGTATTAAATGAATTATAATAATAAATAACAAAAAAAAAATTTAAAAAAAAATATATATATATATATATATATATATGTATATGTATATGCGTGTGTGTAAATATATATTTACATGAATTTGGAATATATATGTATGTAGTAGTTGTGTGGTAGTGTAGTAGATGTGTAGTAGTTTGTACCGTACCTGCTGAATGTATTCTTAAATGCTGTAAATGTAAATGTAGTGAATGGTCCAGTTTTCTGCCCCTCGATATGCAGTAGGATATGGATATGCAATATCTCTGGATATTGCGTGACAAGTTTGAAGTTGCATAAAAATCATTGGTCATGCAGTGGTCAGATCATCAGTAGGGTCGTATAGTTTTTAATGACCTTCCTACTATTTTTTTTTTTCATACCTGTCATACAGTTTGTTTTTCCTGGCTGTGAAGGAGAAATGATGGAACAGTCAAGTGCAGTTCCAGAGGCCGATGCAGCATCCCATCCGAGTCCCTTGTGCTAAATAATTGAGAGAAAGTCCTGGACAATCCATCAGAGCAAAGGACGAGAGATGGCTAGTATGGAAGAGACACGGAGAGCAGGGAAGGTAAAGGGTAAAAAAAAAAAAAAAAGAGAGGACGGGGTGGTGAGGGAGCTGAAGAGTCTTTTCATGAGTCATCAATGCATTATTGAGCAGTCTCTCCTTAACTTCAGTCCCGTCTTTCTTCACGTGCCAAACACAGCCCCATGTTCACCGCACTGACCTGACTTGATATGGCTCAAGGGTGTTCATAGATTCAACTTGAAATGAAAATGAGTGTTATTTTTTAGAGGCCCACTGCACACTAAACACATAGACCATGTCGAAGTTCTGTTTGTTTATTTAAGCAGATATGAGTCAATAAGTGCATGGGCGTAACTTTGTTTTGAAAGGTACTGGAGGAAAAAAAACTTGCATCATTTATTCACCGAGAGTCCTTCTGAAGTAATTTTTATTCAGCTCTATCAAGCACATCCCACATGAGAGATACAGTTTCTGTTTTATCCATCTCTGCAGTCATAATGGAATGCTGGATACTGCAAAAGACTTTTAAAACGCTGTTATTGTTTGCATCACCTTCATTCTGTTCAATCTGTGGGGGATTGAAACAATGACTGCTACAGCTGGTGTAACAATTTACACTTGTACATTCACAGGCTGCACATCATAATATTTATATTTTTATAATACTTATATGATATATATATATATATATATATATATATATATATATATATATATATAAGTATATATATATATGTATATATATCATTCATTCATTCATCTTCTATCTACCGCTATATCCGTTCTTTCTTCCCTTCCCTCGGGTCACAGGGAGTCTGTGCCTATCTCAGGCGTCTATGGGCATTAAGGCAGGATACACCCTGGATGGAATGCCTAACCCATCGCAGGGCACACACACACACACACACACACTCACATTCACACACATTCACACACTAGGGACAATTTTCCAAGGTGCCAATCAACCTACAGTGCACCGAGAGGAAACCGGAGAACCCGGAGAAAAAACCCCCTGAGGCACGGGGAGAACATGCAAACTCCACACACACATGGCGGAGACGGGAATCAAACCCGGACCCTGGCGGTGTGAGGCGAACGTGCTAACCACTAAGCCACCGTGCCCCCTTTTATATATATATATATATATATATATATATATATATATATATATATATATATATATATATATATATATATATATATATATATATATATATATATATATATTCGATTTCCATCTCAAACATGCACGGTAGGTTGATCGGCACCATGGAAAATGGTCCCTAGTGTATGAATGTGTGTGTGTGTGTGAGTGTGTGTGTGTGTCCTGCGATGAGTTGGCCATTCCAATCCAGGGTGTATCCTGCCTTAATGCCCATAGACGCCTGAGATAGGCACAGACTCGCCGTGACCCGAGGGAAGATCGGATATAAAGCGATAGAAGATGAATGAATGAATGAATGAATGATCTACCTTCCCTGCTGCAGATGAAACAAGAGGTGCTATTGCATTGCACATCTCCAAAATAGTGAACGCGTTCTTCCGGAATCCACAGGTCCTGAAATCGTCGCGCACTATTACCTCCCAGAACAATAGCATACGTGGCTGCTCCCAAGTATAGGGGCATCGCCTCGGCGTTAATGCTTGTATAACGCTCCTACGTCTCTGATTGCAAATAAAAACAGCTAATGCATTGGCTTCGATAAACTTTCCGATTTCTGTCTCCTTTTTTTTTATGACTTATCGTGAGAGGACGCATTGATAAGGTTAATCGAAACATTTCACAACAGTCTTATATCGAAATTATATATATATATATATATATATATATATATATATATACAGAGACAGAGCGAAGAGACTTAAAGGGAAAAGAAATCTGCATTTAACAGACACTACCTACTGAAAATGCGGATTTATTGCGACACCAAACCCAGCTCTGCATAACATGCGGCGACCGGATCTCTAATGACGCAATGAAGCTTTCAAAACTGCTTCGCCACATGGAGACCAAGCATTCTATATTAAAATACCAGTTTTTATGCTGGTCATATCATTTTATTTTGTCAGCCACACCTTAAAGGCCGGTCCATGAAGATATTGTGTGGTGTTAAACCGGTCTGTGGCCCAAAAAAGGTTGAAGACCGCAGCTGTAGAACACCAAAAAGCTATTCTTTAAGGTAAATCACTTGTCACAGGGCTGGATTTATATGTGTTTTTGTATTTTTACCTTTAAAGGCCATATTGTAAAGCGGTCAGCAGAACATTGTAAAGCGGACAGCAGAATCTTGGTAGAAACTTGACCGGATCGGAGTTAAGACTGTTGCTTTAGTGAGAAGGGATGACTATGTTTATAGTAATCAATAAATCAAAAATCTCAAATCAAGGACCGTAACATCGCCCGGTACGGCGCAGCAGGGGCCCCTCCCTGGAGCCAGGCTTGGGGCTGGGGTGGGAAAGTGAGCGTCTGGTGGTCGGACCTCTACCTATGGGGCCCGGCCGGGCTCAACCCGAATGAGCGACGTGGGGACACCTTCCCGTGGGCCCACCACCTGCAGGAAGGCTCATAAGGGACCGGTGCAATGTGGTTCAGGCAATGGTCGACGGCGGAGTCCTCGACGACCCGACCTCTGGACACAGAGACTATGGCCATGAGCTTTGGGTCATGACCGAAAGGGCAAGATCCTGGATACAGGCGGCCGAAATGAGCTTCCTTTCGCAGGGGGACTGGGCGCTCCCTTATAGATAGGGTGAGAAGTTCGGTCACTCGGGAGGAGCTCAGAGTAGATCCTCTGCTCCTCCACATCAAAAGGGGCCAGCTGGCGTGGCTTGGGCATCTATTTCGGATGCCTCCTGGGCGCCTCCCAGGGGAGGTGTTTCGGGCATGTCCCACCGGGAAGAGGACTCAGGGAAGACCCAGAACACGTTGGAGGGACAATGTCTCTCGACTGTCCTGGGAACGCCTCTGTGTTCCTCCCGGGGGGAGCTAGAGGAGGTGGCAGGAGAGAGGGAACTCTGGGCATCTCTGCTTAGACTGTTGCCCATGCGACCCGGTCCTGGATAAGCGGTTGAAGGATGGATGGATGGATGGATGGATAGATGGATTGGCCTGAATTTATTTTTGAAATCCCACTTACGGATTGTATCTTTTGCAGATCTTCCTAAGTAATTGTAATTTAATGACACATTTGTTTTCTCAGTAACTGTAACGAATTACTGTTACAATTTATTTTGTAATTAAATGACGTAACGATGTGGGGCACGGTGGCTTAGTGGTTAGCACGTTCACCTCACACCGCCAGGGCCCGGGTTCGATTCCCGTCTCGGCCATGTGTGTGTGGAGTTTGCATGTTCTCCCCGTGTCTCAGGGGTTTTTTTTTTCTCCGGGTTCTCCGGTTTTCCTCCTCCCCCGGTCCAAAAACATGCACGGTAGGTTGATTGGCACCTTGGAAAATTGTCCCTAGTGTATGAATGTGTGTGTGTGTGTCCTGTGATGGGTTGGCATTCCATCCAGGGTGTATCCTGCCTTAATGCCCATAGACGCCTAAGATAGGCACAGACTCCCCGTGACCCGAGGGAAGATCGGATAAAACGGTAGAAGATGAATGAATGAATGAATATATATTTACATATATAAGCGTATGATGGAAAAGTGGGAGAATAATTTGTGCGTGGTGTGTTAATTAGCACCGATTTGCATATGTGAGAGACTCACCAAGAGCTTTGATGACTGAAGGGCGAAACACTTGTGAAATGTCGCACTTTTTTACATTTATTTTAAATATGGGTTAGTTTGTGTAACTCTTGCAGTGTGGGCCGGGCTTTAAGCAGACATCGTGTGCCACATTCCATTATTAACAGCTACAAATTAAGGTTGTTTTTTTCTACTAGAACTATTTCTAACCTTTAAGCAACATCAAAATGTCACCCAAATGAGCTTCATACGAAAACAACTGTTTGTAGCACAAAATAGGGACAACAATAGATTAACACAACGGATACACAGTGAAGGGAAATTGTGAGCTAGTCTTTTGGACTTTTCACTGATTCAAAATGAATGAACTGTAGAATGTTGCATGGTGATAAAGAGATGCCGTTTATGAATGTTTATGAATGACACTTTATCCCGTTTACAGATGTTTTACACTTTATCCCGTTTACAGATGTTTTACACTTTATCCCGTTTACAGATTTTTTTACACTTTATTCTGTTTACAGATTTTTTTTTACATTTTATCGTGTTTTCAGATTTTTTACACTTTATTCTGTTTAAAAGTGGTTTACACTTTAACCCATTTAAAAATGTTTTACACTTGATCCCGTTTACAGATGTTTTACACTTTAGTCTGTTTAAAAATGTTTTACACTTTATCCCGTTTACAGATGTTTTACACTTTAGTCTGTTTAAAAATGTTTTACACTTTATCCCGTTTACAGATGTTTTACACTTTAGTCTGTTTAAAAATGTTTTACACTTTATCCCGTTTACAGATGTTTTACACTCTAGTCTGTTTAAAAATGTTTTACACTTTATCCTGTTTTAAATGTTTTACACTTTATCCCATTTACAGATGTTTAACACTTTAACCTGTTAAAAAATGCTTTACACTTTATCTCATTTAAAAATGGGATACATTTACAGATGTTTTAAACTTCATCTCGTTTACAGATGTTTTACACTTATTCCCGTTTAAAAAATGTTTTGCACTTTATCCCATTTACAGATGTTTTACACTTTATCCTTATTACAGATGTTTTACACTTTAACCCATTTAAAAATGTTTTACACTTGATCCCGTTTACAGATGTTTTGCACTTTATCCCATTTACAGATGTTTTACACTTTATCCTTATTACAGATGTTTTACACTTTAACCCATTTAAAAATGTTTTACACTTGATCCCGTTTACAGATGTTTTGCACTTTATCCCATTTACAGATGTTTTACACTTAATCTCATTTACAGATGATTTGCACTTTATCCCATTTACAGATGTTTTACACTTTATCCCATTTACAGATGTTTTACACTTAATCCTGTTTACAGATGTTTTACACTTAATCCTATTTACAGATGTTTTACACTTAATCCCTGTTTACAGATGTTTTACACTTAATCCCTGTTTACAGATGTTTTACACTTAATCCTGTTTACAGATGTTTTACACTTAATCCTATTTACAGATGTTTTACACTTAATCCCGTTTAAAAATGTTTACAGATGCACTTTATCCCATTTGCACTTTATCCCATTTACAGATGTTTTACACTTTATCCTTATTACAGATGTTTTACACTTTAACCCATTTAAAAATGTTTTACACTTGATCCCGTTTACAGATGTTTTGCACTTTATCCCATTTACAGATGTTTTACACTTAATCTCATTTACAGATGATTTGCACTTTATCCCATTTACAGATGTTTTACACTTAATCCCATTTACAGATGTTTTACACTTAATCCCGTTTAAAAAATGTTTTACACTTTATCCCATTTACAGATGTTTTACACTTTAATCCCATTTACAGATGTTTTACACTTAATCCCATTTACAGATGTTTTACACTTAATCCGTTTACAGATGTTTACAGTTTAAAAAATGTTTTACACTTTATCCCATTTACAGATGTTTTACACTTAATCCTGTTTACAGATGTTTTACACTTAATCCTGTTTAAAAAATGTTTTACACTTTATCCCATTTACAGATGTTTTACACTTAATCCCAGATGTTTACAGATGTTTTACACTTAATCCCAGATGTTTAACTTAAGATGTTTTACACTTTATCCCATTTACAGATGTTTTACACTTAATCCTGTTTACAGATGTTTTACACTTAATCCTGTTTACAGATGTTTTACACTTAATCCTATTTACAGATGTTTTACACTTAATCCCGTTTAAAAAATGTTTTACACTTTATCCCGTTTACAGATGTTTTACACTTAATCCTATTTACAGATGTTTTACACTTAATCCCGTTTAAAAAACGTTTTACACTTTATCTGGGTTGGCGTTTGATAAAACCAGAGTTACCAGAGATAACATAAAGAGAACACACTCTCGGTATGACACCAATCTATAACAGCGCATCTGTCACTAGAAAAACAATATTTCTATCTGTATGCTTTTTTCAAAACTAGAAGAAATGAACAGCTGAAGAAAATACAGAACAGTAACACACCTTGACTGCATGCCGGACCCCGGAGCTGTAACGAAGCAGCCGTGTTACCTCCTTCACAACTAATGCACACATTTACTTTAAATCATTCAACATGAACACATTTGATGTCCTCCTACTGAGTTCAACATGAATAATGTATTGTTCCCAACAGTAAGGATGTGGAAAATGCCACTCATGCAGTCTTGTCCCAGTCACCGTGAGCCAATGCAAACAACCTACAGCGTCTCATTAATGGGAGCAGCTGAACTGTGTAAATTGTGGTGTCAGTGCACCTTGGCTTCATTTGTCGCCATTAACCGCGAGTTAATTCAAAATTTCTTGCTTTTAATTGCTTCGGAACGAGGGGCTGAAGGAAAAAGCCGGTGCTGGATCCATGAGCTCGAAAGTCGTTGTTATTCAGGCCGAGATGGGAGCATCCAGCTGAGCATGCCAATGAGCATTTAGAAAAAGGTGTCAAAAAAAAAAGGGACGAACGGGGCTTCATCAAATTAAAAGCAAACACCAACTATTTGAAAAGCTCCCAGCATTGCATCGGGACTCATAAAAGATAAGAGCTGAAAGGACAGAAGATATCCAAAACATGCTGAATAAATCTTTCAGCAAATACGTTCCTGATTAGATTGGCGGCGCTTTCGGTGTGTTTTGATGTTGCTTGTCTCAATCGTACGTTTCGGAAATAGTTTCTTGCATGAGATTGCGTGGAATGTAAACACGTTTAGCAAAGGTTTGTTTTGGTTTTACGGATTCCGTGGGATTCGTGTGGGACACATGCCCGAGCAGAATGCACGTGTTTCAAATACGCTTTGAGACTCCTATTGGTTAGACAGTGTCTAATTCCTATTGAACGCTTTTTTTGTTTCCCATTAGAAGCTCTTTTTATGAGAACAGCTTCAAAGTGAAATGCAGTGCGGCTGATAAAGCGGCAGACGATGACTCAGCAAACCGCTTTCCGCCATTAAACCAGTGCCAATCGAATAAACCTAGATATATATATTGTTGCTTATTATTTATATTCAAACACATGTTCAGCTTTGTTGTCAATTGAAAAGTTTGTCTATTGTGATGAAACGCTTTCCTGTCAGACAATATGGTCCAAAGTGGAGGCAATAAATAACAGACGTGTGCAAGACAAAGAAAAGAAAGCAGTGGAATTATATAAAAGTGATAATAATGTGTTGGGGCACGGTGGCGTAGTGGTTAGCACGTTCGCCTCACACCACCAGGATCCGGGTTCGATTCCCGTCTCGGCCATGTGTGTGTGGAGTTTGCATGTTCTCCCCGTGCCTCAGGGGGTTTTTTCCTCTGGGTTCTCCGGTTTTTGCCCCCCCCCCCCCCCCCCCCCCCCCCCGGTCCAAAAACATGCACGGTAGGTTGATTGGCACCTTGGAAAATTGTCCCTAGTGTATGAATGTGTGTGAGTGTGTGTTTGCGCTGTGATGGGTTTGTATTCCATCCAGGGTGTATCCTGCCTTAATGCCCATAGACGCCTGAGATAGGCACACGTGACCCGAGGGAAGATCGGATATAGCGGTAGAAGATGAATGAATGATAATAATGTGGAGTGGCCCGCCAGTTGCTATTAAACAATTTGCCAATTTATTTATTTTTTTTGTCCATGATTTTTAGTTAGTCAATACAAATTCGGCTCCAATTGGATAATACATACGCAAAACTAATAACAAATAACTATCAACTTTATGTATAATTCAGGTCAATAATATTCCATTCCATCGGGCATCGTGGTTTAGCGGTTAGCATGTTTGCCTCGGCCATGTGTGTGTTGAGTTTGCATGTTCTCCCCGTGCCTCAGGGGGTTTTTCTCCGGGTTCTCCGGTTTCCTCCCCCGGTCCAAAAACATGCACGGTAGGTTGATTGGCACCTTGGGAAATTGTCCCTAGTATGGGAATTTGAGTGTGTGTGTGTGTGTGTGTGTGCCCTGCAATGGATTGGCATTCCATCTAGGATGTGTCCTGCCTTAATGCCCATAGACACCTGAGATAGGCACAGGCTAGGGGGACATCGGATAATAGTGGTAATAGATGACTGAATATTCCATTGTGTTGTGCAAAGGCAAGTAAAACCTCTTATCCCCTACAAGTTCCAATTAGTTCCAATGTTTACAATTGCAGGAATACTTTGCCCTACATCACAGTGACGGGTCGTTGTTGTTGTTTTATTTTATGTTGTGTTATATTTGTTGTTATGCACTCGTCTCGTGTTGTCAACGCTGTCTTGTTCTGTTTTTGCGCTTGTTTGCACCAGGTTGCACACAATGCACTTTATGTGGCCAGGATAAAGTTCCTCAGCAGTGTAGTCCTCAGCATTGTGTTCTTGTAGCTCTATGTTGTACCATAGGTCGTTTGTAGCTCTATGTTGTGGTATATGTTGCTTTGTGTATCCCCAGGGTCCTGGAGAAACGTGGTCTCAATTCACTTTGTACTGCGTCAGCTATATATAGTTGTAATGACAATAAAACCTCTTGACTTGACTTGACTTGACTTGACTTAACGTGAAATATTTTGCTTACCCTGAAACAGCCTAAGGGGGGCTGTTCGATGTGTATGTGTGTGTGTGTGGAGTTTGCATGTTCTCCCCGTGCCTCAGGGGTTTTTCTCCCGGGTTCTCCGGTTTCTTCACCCGGTCCAAAAACAAACATGCACGATAGTTTGATTTGTACCTTGTAAAATTGTATATGAATGTGTGTGAATGTGTGATTGTGAGTGTGTGTGCCCTGCGGTGGCATTCCATCCAGGGTGTGTCCTGCCTTGATGCCCGAAGTCCCCTGAGATAGGCACAGGCTCACCGTGAGTCGGATAAAGCGGTAGAAGACAAATGGATGAATGAAACAGCCTATGAAACACTGATAGCTAGAATAGTTTGATAACACATGGTGCGTTCGTTGTCTAGCTTTATGTGTTGTTATTTTGTGTATTTCTCCTGCCCTGTCCCGTTTTGTTTTGCACTGTTGGCACGAGGTTGCACACGATGCACTTTATTTGGCTTGGGCAACTTAGTGTAGTCCTTGTCTCTGTGTTATGTCGCTCTACAGGCATGTTGTGTGACGTAACAATGTTGCTTTATGGAGCACCAAGGTCCTGGAGAAACGTCGTCTCAGTTCACTGCGTACTGCGTCAGCTATATATAGCTGGAACGGCAATAAACGCTTCCTGACTTGATTCTGCATGTCGCTGGCCAGCATTTCAACACCATTTCATCGTTGGAACAATTTCTCTGCGGGATCAAGTACGAAAAGTGATCCATTGGATCCATTCACCGCTGAGATTTATTTCATCTAGTGCAGCGTTGTTATATTCGATTATTTTACATTGGTGAATGTTACTACGAGTAGGATATGTTGATGACAGCATTGTTCTTATTGTTACCCCAGAGGATCTATCTGTCTATATACGACACTCTACGGCAGAACCTTTTAAAACAACTATCTTTGTGTCTTCCATCACCACCTCCAGAATCCTCCTCCTTGACCTTTCTCTTTTCCTCCTTCTGACAATATATCCCACGCCATTCCTACCCCCTTCCTCTGAAGCTCAGGGGTCTAAGGCACTGGCCAGCTGATCAACGTCGGGGGTTCGAGCCCACCATTGGGTCCTTGACCCAAGGCCCTTAACCCTCTATGCTCCAGGTCACTGGTCACTTTATACAGGCCACTTTATACACTATTTTTATCTTTTTTTTATAAAGATGTTTTTATTTTTTATTCTACTTTAGCTTTTTTTTTAATTTATTTCTATTCATAATGTCTGCACTATTTTCTTTCTGTCATGTTTACACTTCATACACTATTGTTATTTCATTATTTTTATTTGTATCTTTTTTTTAAGAATAAGACCACTTATTCTGCTTTATTTTTATTTTATTTGCATTATTTATATGTTTATTCTTTTTATGTTTACATGTTGGACGGTCGTATAAAGCATTTCACTGCATGCCGTACTAAGTATGTGTATGTTCATTCATTCATCTTCTACTGCTTTATCCGACCTTTCCTCGGGTCACGGGGAGTCTGTGTCTATCTCAGGCGTCTATGGGCATTAAGGCAGGATACACCCTGGATGGAACGCCAACCCATCGCAGGACACACACACACACACACACACACACACACACACACACATTCAGACACACATTCATACACTAGGGACAATTTTCCAAGGTGCCAATCAACCTACCGTGCATGTTTTTGGACCAGGAGGAAACCGGAGAACCCGGAGAAAAACCCCCTGAGGCACGGGGAGAACATGCAAACTCCACACACACACACGCCCGAGACGGGAATCGAACCCGGACCCTGGCGGTGTGAGGCGAACGTGCTAACCACTAAACCACCGTGCCCCCTTAGTATGTGTATGTGGCAAATAAAATTTGGATTTGATATCCTATAAGCTTTCTCTTTCACACTTTAATTAAAATCACATAGTCAAACTATCTATCATCATAATGTGATCATGTAGAGCAGCTGGCCATCAGATTGAAAATCTATGGTTTCGATTTAGAAAAAACAAAACCCTAAAGAAAACAAAAACAATATCATTTAGCAAACTCAAATTTGCTTTGACACATGCTGCTGAACACAAAGGCAACCGTGAGCAAAAGTCACTTTTCCTGTCAGAGGTTCTTCACCAAACTGTATATCAAACTTCTATTCCATATCTCCAAGCACCTCCGATTCTGTTTTCATATTCTAAACTTGATAACCGCAACATCTGTTGCTATGTCAGCTTGAGATGGCATAATGCCTAGTAATGGCACATCTTGAAGATCTAATTAGTCGATGTACATGTGGTGAAAGCTGACTTCAGTCATTTTGTTGGCATGAGAGAGAGACGACGACGCAATCAGCCTGCTTTTCTGGGCAACGTCTCCCACTGTGCCATAGAACCAAACAGCTATGACCTCATGGGTAAAGAGAAAGGTTTCAGATGTCATTTAGTCTGGACTCGCTGTGACATCAGGTTTGAATAGGGTATCAGTATTCTAGGGGAATATATTGGAATTCGGCGCGTTACGATATTTGCTTTGAAGAGACCTTCACGAAATGGAATGAAACATGACAGTGTCGGAATACATCAGCTTTTATCAGAGGCACTTCTCTGTGACAAGAAGCCCAATTTGTGACTAGGTTTATGTATGTTACATAAATAAAAAAAAAGAGAGAGAGACATAGATAGAGCTGCAGTGTCTTTGTGTATGTGTGTGTGTGTGTGTATGTGTATATATATATATATATATATATATATATATATATATATATATATATATAGTGGCGTAGTGGTTAGCATGTTTGCCTCACACCGCCAGGGATCCGGGTTCGATTCCCGTCTCGGTCATGTGTGTGTGGAGTTTGCATGTTCTCCCTGTGCCTCAGGGGGGTTTTTCTCCGGGTTCTCCGGTTTCCCCCCGGTCCAAAAACATGCACGGTAGGTTGATTGGCACCTTGGAAAATTGTCCCTAGTGTATGTCCCTAGTGTGTGAATGTGTGTGTGTGTGAATGAATGTGTGTGTGCCCTGCGATGGGTTGGGTTGGCATTCCATCCAGGGTGTAACCTGCCTTAATGCCCATAGACGCCTGAGATAGGCACAGGCTCCCCGTGACCCGAGAGAAGATCGGATATAAAGCGGTAGGAGTCGGTAGAAAATGAATGAATGAATGAATGGAATATATATATATATATATATATATATATAAATACTTTTTTTTTCAATGACTTTATAAAAGTGATTTATTACTTTCATTTGTCCACTTTAAGTCATTTTCCCTTTAATTCTAATGCCCTTTACATTATAATTATAACTTTCACACACTGGAAAAATAATAGGTTATATTTTTCTAAATGAAACAGATTGTCATCATTCCAATCCAAATCACGTTCCATTTGAAGAATCATGGCGTAGTGCGCTGATTTTAAAGCGCAAAATTTTACAGGATTTTACATGAAATTGTTCAGATGTAACAAATTACTGTTATATATTATATATTTAATTACTTATTGTATTTTACATATTGTAAATGATTTCATGTAATCCCCAACCCTGCATATATATATATACATATGTGGGAGGTTTTGGCTTAGTGGTTAAGGTGTTGGACTCTGGACCAGGAGATCGCAGGTTCAAACCCCACCACCACCAAGCTACTACTGGTGGGCCCTTGAGCAAGCCCCTTAACCCTCAATTGCTCAGTTGTAAGTCGCTCTGGATAAGGGCGTCTGCCAAATGCTGCAAATGTAAATGTATATATATAATTATACATGCTGCAAATTGTGATGGCTGGATGATGAGCATTTTATGAGGACGCTTTAGACTCACTCATGTTAATGGTCGCTATTTTATCATGCAGCAAATATCTTTTATGTCTTTTTTTTATGCTCTTTTATGTCCTGCTCATTTTTTAATCTACGTTTTTCATTTTATTCTAGAGCCTTTGATTTATTAGATTTTTTAATTATATGCTGAAACATTTAATCATCCTGGACTAGTTGATTTGATCTTCCAACTTTATACATTATATCATGAAAACACCGGCAAGTATTCAATGAATATGGGCAAATATAGAAGCTAGAATTCTATTTGGAGATATTTTGTTCTCCTTTCAAACTTTTTTTTTGTTAAAGAGGACAAAAAAACTTCGAAAAGGACTGGCTTAGTAAATATGGCTAAAAATAGACATTATATCTTAAAAAAAAGTGTAAAAATCGCCTGAAAATGTCTTCTCTCCTTAATGTTTTGCTTCTTTCCTTCCTTCCTTCCTTCCTCATTTGCTTTCATTAGCGAAGGCTTTAACATGATATGGGATATGCACTGAATTTGGAGTCATATCAGGAATACAGGACATGTTTACACTGTGGATGTAATGCCAATGCATGTAAATCAAACCAGAAGACCTGGTGGTGTTTCCGTTAGCTAATTCAAAGTTTGTACCACATTCCTAATTTACATCTGCTTAATTAGTGAAATGAAAGACCCCTCTGATGATTTGGAGTTTTCAGAAGGAACACTCAGATCTAAGCCATAGCTTAGGCATGCTGCTTCAGCTGGACCAATACTGTGTCTCTCAGAATCAGTAATTACTGCTGCTGAGAACAGGGGAGGAGCAAAATGGTCCACATTCGACTAAGGCTTTAAGGATTCACCAGTTCAATGAATGGTGCCTAAAGAGAGGCACGATAATATCTCCCAGGCAAACGTACTGTCTTTTTTTTCTATACAGAGGATGGGAGGGGCAGATGAGCAAGGAGGAAATCCAAGTGTCTCGTTTATTAAGGTTTTTTTTTTTACCACAGATTTTACTACAAAATGGCAACGGAAAGCTGTAACACAGTAAAAGGATGTATAGTATAGGCTGCAATACAAGGTAGTTCCAGTGTACCTGAATTTTATTGTTATGCATTCAAAACCAAGGGCATGTTGAGAGTGCTCTTAACAGATTCTTGGAAGCTCCAATAAATAATATGTTTATGGACAGGCTCATGTGGATCTATATATTCATTCATTCATCTTCTAGGGCTTTATCTGATCGTCCCTCGGGTCACGGGGATCCTGTGCCTATCTCAGGCGTCTATGGGCATTAAGGTAGGATACACCCTAGATGGAATGCCAACCCATCACAGGGCACACACACACACACACACTCACACACACATTCATACACTATGGACAATTGTCCAAGGTGCCAATCAACCTACCGTGCATGTTTTTGGACCGGGAGGAAACTGAAGAACCCGGAGAAAAAAAACCCTGAGGCACGGGGAGAACTACACACACACACACATGGCCGACACGGGAATGGATCTATATATTATATTATTGAAATGTAGAAGAAAACCAGAGAACAACGAGGGGAAAAACACCTGGACATGTGAACCTCCACACATACAGGAGGCATCAAACGGTTTTCAAACCATTTATATAACACATCAGCATGATGTACCATTAACTCAGTTTATTCTGTGTGTAAAAATGGTTTTATATACGCCTCACAGGTTCGCTTCACACCTCCAGGATCCGGGTTCGATTCCCGTCTCGGCCATGTGTGTGTGGAGTTTGCATGTTCTCCCCGTGCCTCAGGGGGGTTTTCTCCGGGTTCTCCGGTTTCCCCCCAGTCCAAAAACATACACGGTAGGTTGATTGGCACTTTGGAAAATTGTCCCTAGTGTATGAATGTGTGTGAATGTGAACGTGAGTGTGTGCCTTGCGATGGGTTGGCATTCCATCCAGGGTGTATCCTGCCTTAATGCCCATAGACGCCTGAGATAGGCACAGGCTCCCCTGTGACCCGAGGGAAGATCGGATAAAGCGGTGGTAATTGATAGAAGATGAATGAATATACATATATATATATATATATATATATATATATATATATATATATATATATATATATATATATATATATATATATATATATATATATTAGGAATTGCATGTTCCAGCTTTTTCACGCACATGGCCATCACCAATAGATTCTTGTATTGTTACTACACTACATATCGATTCCAATATGACTTTTTGTGCACTCTTCAAAACAAAAGATATGCATAAACTTCTATTCACTTTCTATGCTCCTCTGCTTGACATTGTGATGTTCTGTAGATAGGTCAGGGATTTGTGTGGTGTAAACTGTGTGGGCGATAATGTATTGTTTCTATAGTAGAGATGTATAAAGGTGTTTGTTCAGTGCCAGAAAGCATTTTTTTTGGCCTGTGGTTTATTTAAAACTATCGATCATGCTTACTGCATGGTAAAGACCATGCAACTTTACATTTTCATTATGTGGAGATGCTCTATACAGAGACTATGCAAGTTACTACTTATAGAATGCTTTGTCGGAGATGTGATGGATTAAGCCTGGATTCTTTTCTTTGCATATACAATTCTAAATAATTTCCAGGGAGCATGTCCGCAATTGTTGAGGCGAGGGGGGGTGGGGGGGTTGGGGGGGTGGATAGTGGACGCAAATGCAGGATACAAACAAGCAAAGCTCAATTGCTAAGTCTTTCAACTACAGCAAATAGAGCAAAAGAGGCAGGCAAAACAAATCCAAAACACAGCCCAATAAAATCAGGCACGGTAAACGGGGGTATTGTAGGCAGGGAACACACATTCAAAATCAGTCCATGATAAGGCAACAGGTAAACGGAGTAATGTAGGATGTAGGACCAAAGAAAACACCAAAAACAATCCAAATACCAGCAAACAGGGAAGCAAATGGCAGATAAAAACAACAACCAGAAAACAGTCCATGTTCCAAAAAGTATTAATCCACAGGTAGGGTAGGAAACGGATCTGAATAGGAATCCAGATATCATGAGTAGGCAGGATGGCAAGACTAATCTCATGGGGGGGGTGCATGGGGGAAACTCTTAAATAATGCGTCGCGTTGAAAAAAACGGCAAAATGGCGCCGTGCGGGAAAAGCGGTGCCGTATCCAGACACCGGGTTCGGGAGCTCCTGACAAGCACAGCAACCGATGGGCTCTTCAGCAAGGCCCTTAACCTTCAACCCTCAACTGCTCAGTTCTCTAATAACATGAGATAAAAGGCACTCTTGATGCGGCCCTAAAAGTGAATGATTCTGTCAAATCCCTGTGTTATATACTTGCTGAAACTCAATACTGCATCTTTTAGACGTGATCTATACTCATGATATTTAGATGTGATTTATACTCATACTAAGGGGGCACGGTGGTTTAGTGGTTAGCACGTTCGCCTCACACCGCCAGGGTCCGGGTTTGATTCCCGTCTCGGCCATGTGTGTGTGGAGTTTGCATGTTCTCCCCGTGCCTCAGGGGGTTTTTCTCCGGGTTCTCCGGTTTCCTCCTCCCGGTCCAAAAACATGCACGGTAGGTTGATTGGCACCTTGGAAAATTGCCCCTAGTGTATGAATGTGTGTGTGTGTGTGTGTGTGTGTGCCCTGCGATGGGTTGGCATTCCATCCAGGGTGTATCCTGCTTTAATGCCCATAGACGCCTGAGATATGCACAGACTCCCCGTGACCCGAGGGAAGAGCGGTAGAAGATGAATGAAGGAATATACTCATACTCATCAAGTGCCCTCATGATATCCTTTGCCTTGCCATGACGTCCTACAGGTTTGTGTATCGCATCTGCATTTCTGTTTTGCTCAGGGCCGATGTTAATCACCAGCTCGCAGAGCTAGGCCAAGGCTGTTAATTGTGATAATTATAGCCAACATTCATTTGGCTGTGTAATTATGTGCTGGGGGGGGGGTTTGTTCACCTCAAGCAGTCCTGAGTTTATTAAATCAAAGACATGCTCACCATTTACTCTGCCACGGCTTCATTTCGGATTATTATTTGTTTTAAACGCTTAAGGATGTTCTTTCTCGGGGGAGGTGGATTGCCAATCAACGGGGATAATGCAGTGAGTCGGGGGTAGAACCGCTGCGCACCAGCCGTTAACATGCACCGTTTAACGGAGCCCTACATTAACACTCTCGACTCATATACCGTGTATATATTTAGAGCTCGGGTGTTTGCTGAGGGAGCCGTTCGTCTGAGCTGTGAATGTAACTTCTGACACGTCCATCCGTTGGGATTCTCATTTCCAGGCTACGGGTGTCATGACGACACCGCTACCCTAGCTCTATGCCCTTGTAAACGCTGCCCGGATCCTGCCACCTCACCTTCCGCTACACAGCTGTGTTCCTTGAGCCTCAAGCACTATCCTGGTCCACTTCATAAATCAAAGCACCTGGACATATGACACAGTGGACTCGGGCAATTAAAAAAAAAAAAAAGGAAGACAGCTCGCAGGATGAAATAAAGCAGCGAGAATAAAAGACGAGCTGTGCAGGATATTTAGAACACATTGGACTCCCTCAGGAGGCACCAGAGACTGTAATTAAAAATGAAGAACGGATTGAAAAGCATTTGTCACTCTAATTGCGGGGCTTTTTCATCTACGGCTGTAACAAGTGCTGGCAACGGACAGTAACATTTCTGCAGGACTCTGACGGCGTGCCCACCATCTGACGAGACTTGTGGGATTGGTTTGAGACATGCACCTGGTATGTGCAAGCATTTCAGGAGAATTTACAAGACCATCTCCCTGAGTACTTGCACATTTATGAAAGCTTGATGTAAAAGTTTCCCCGGGCCAAACCGCACTTTCGAAATTCCCCCTAGATTTACCACAGTATGTGGATAAACGAATACATTTTTGGAATTTTTGCCAGCTATGCTCCTGGCACAGATGATTTACATTTTGCGACGCTTATTAAACTCCATAAAAGGAAGCGCTAATAGAAAGACTCCAATGACCAAAATAAAAACATCTAAAGGGGCAAAGAATGATTTCTAATTGGCACGTAATTTAAAGATATTTTTTTCTAATAGAAACATATTATTTGCTATCAGTCTAAAACAATTGCCATTATTTATTACATTTTTTTTTACATATATGCATTTGTTTTATTTCATTTTTTTCTAAGTCAATTCCAGCCAAGGCTTTGGTATCATTATATATTATATATATATATATATATATATATATATATATATATATATATATATATATATATATATATATATATATATATATATATATATATATATATATATATATATACCACTGTATATATACTGTATATGTATATATACAAACCGGATTCCAAAAAAGTTGGGACACTATACAAATCGTGAATAAAAACTGAATGCAATGATGTGTAGGTGCCAACTTCTAATATTTTATTAAGAATAGAACATAACACACGAAACAAAAGTTTAAACTGAGAAAATGTACCATTTTAAGGGAAAAATATGTTGATTCAGAATTTCATGGTGTCAACAAATCCCAAAAAAGTTGGGACAAGTAGCAGTAAGAGGCTGGAAAAAGTAAATTTAAGCATAACGAGGAGCTGGAAGACCAATTAACACAAATTAGGTCAATTGGCAACATGATTGGGTATAAAAAGAGCTTCTCAGAGTGGCAGTGTCTCTCAGAAGCCAAGATGGGTAGAGGATCACCAATTCCCACAATGTTGCGCAGAAAGATAGTGGAGCAATATCAGAAAGGTGTTACCCAGCGAAAAATTGCAAAGACTTTGCATCTATCATCATCAACTGTGCATAACATCATCCAAAGATTCAGAGAATCTGGAACAATCTCTGTGAGAAAGGGTCAAGGCCGTAAAACCATACTGGATGCCCGTGATCTCCGGGCCCTTAAACGACACTGCACCACAAACAGGAATGCTACTGTAAAGGAAATCACAGAATGGGCTCAGGAATACTTCCAGAAACCATTGTCAGTGAACACAATCCACCGTGCCATCCGCTGTTGCCAGCTGAAACTCTACAGTGCAAAGAAGAAGCCATTTCTAAGCAAGATCCACAAGCTCAGGCGTTTACACTGGGCCAGGGATCATTTAAAATGGAGTGTGGCGAAATGGAAGACTGTTCTGTGGTCAGACGAGTCACGATTCGAAGTTCTTTTTGGAAATCTGGGACGCCATGTCATCCGGACCAAAGAGGACAAGGACAACCCAATTTGTTATCAACGCTCGGTTCAGAAGCCTGCATCTCTGATGGTATGGGGTTGCATGAGTGCGTGTGGCATGGGCAGCTTGCATGTCTGGAAAGGCACCATCAATGCAGAAAAATATATTCAGGTTCTAGAACAACATATGCTCCCATCCAGACGTCATCTTTTTCAGGGAAGACCCTGCATTTTCCAACAAGATAATGCCAGACCACATTCTGCATCAATCACAGCATCATGGCTGCGTAGGAGAAGGATCCGGGTACTGAAATGGCCAGTCTGCAGTCCAGATCTTTCACCTATAGAGAACATTTGGCGCATCATAAAGAGGAAGGTGCGACAAAGAAGGCCCAAGACGATTGAACAGTTAGAGGCCTGTATTAGACAAGAATGGGAGAGCATTCCTATTTCTAAACTGGAGAAACTGGTCTCCTCTGTCCCCAGACGTCTGTTGAGTGTTGTAAAAAGAAGGGGAGATGCCACACAGTGGTGAAAATGTCCTTGTCCCAACTTTTTTGGGATTTGTTGACACCATGAAATTCTGAATCAACATATTTTTCCCTTAAAATGGTACATTTTCTCAGTTTAAACTTTTGTTTCGTGTGTTATGTTCTATTCTGAATAAAATATTAGAAGTTGGCACCTACACATCATTGCATTCAGTTTTTATTCACGATTTGTATAGTGTCCCAACTTTTTTGGAATCCGGTTTGTATATATATATATATATATATATATATATATATATATATATATATAATGATAACAAAGCCCCTTGTGTATATATATATATATATATATATATATATATATATATATATATATATATATATATATATATATATATATATATTTACAACATTCGTTTAGGACCAAGGTATGAACACTAGGATATAAACACAAAACCAATGAGAACAAACAGACCCATAAACATGAGATAACATAGGTTCACTATATGATGTTCCTGAATGAGTTCAAATAATTTATATAGGAAACCGGAGAACCCGGAGAAAAACCCCCTGAGGCACGGGGAGAACATGCACAAACTCGTCACACACATGGCCGAGACGGGAATCGAACCCGGACCCTGGAAGTGTGAGGCGAACGTGTTAACCACTAAGCCACTGTGCCCCTGTAATATTTAAGTTTTTTAAAGATGACAATTCTGCCTCTTTTTCACTATAGATTGCTGTGTGTACACTAATGAAGAAAAGCAACGAACGTCAATGATTTAAGCGAATGGCTGCAATATAATAAAGGGCGAGATACTTTCCGTGCCTGTTGTATTTCCGCACAACGTGGTCTGACGTTAATAATCCTGTCCCATCCTTGTTTTAGTGCTCCACCAAAACCACAAGGCCACTGTTCCCTGAGGTCTGCTTGTTTGTCTTTCATGCCAGTTTGTAGCAGCTGGGTGTTGTCCAACTCATTGGTGACACCTGCCCTGCATGTGCTACAGAGACAGATGGCAGGGTCAGCTGGTGTCCTACCTTCGCTCTTCTCTCCCTGGCACTTTCCAACCTAATGTACAGGAAAAGAAACCAGCTTCACACAACGCTTCCAATATAACGACACATTCTACTTTTCCTCTTTCTGTTAAATATTTCTATTAAAAGCTTTTTTTTTATTCCTTTATAATAAATGAACCAAAGTGAAGCTGAATGTATTCCAATATAGTGTATTATAGACCCATAAGCGGGAGGTGTGCATGTGTGAAACCTTTAATGCAACAAGATATTAAAACTCCTTTTCATAGCTGATGTTTCATTATATTTCTGAATGAATTCATTCATTCATCTTCTACCGCTTTATCCGATCTTCCCTCAGGTCACGGGGAGCCTGTGCCTATCGCCTATCTCAGGGGTCTATGAGCATTAAGGCAGGATACACCCTAGATGGAATGGCAACCCATCACAGGACACACACACACACACAAACACACACATTCATACACTAGGGACAATTTTGCAAGGTGCCATTCAACCTACTACGGTTTTTGGACCGGGGAGGAAACCGGAGAACCCGGAGAAAAACCCCCTGAGGTACGGGGAGAACATGCAAACTCCACACACACACACACACACACTCCACACTCCGGGAATCAAACTCGGACCCTGGTGGTGCGAGACGAACGTGCTAACCACTAAACCACTTTGCCCCTTTCTGAATGAGTGCAATTTATTTATTTATTTATTATACACACATGAATTGCTTTTAAAAATTTACCATAACCCATGACATTTTTACAATCTGAGTCATTTGTGGTTTACTTTCGCTATATAGGGATAAAAACACATAATGTAATAATATTAGAATGTATTTCGTTCTATAATTCTCACAATCTAAAAAGATGCTTTGAGACAAATATTTGCTTTATATACAAATATTTTACTGTTTACATTTACATCGATATCATTTAGCAGACGCCCTTAGCAACGTACCAAAAAAGTGTTTTTAGTCTCCATTTATGAAATGGACCATGGGACTAAATATTGGTTATTGGTTCAAGATTAATAAAACATGTGGATTTATATATATGGGGTATTATATATATATATATATATATATATATATATATATATATATATATATATATAGTATATATATATATATATATATATATATACTATATATATATATCTATATATATATCACATTCAGCTTCTACCCCTATATATCCAATCTTCCGGGTCACAGGCGGGGGGGGGGGGGGAGCCTGTGTCTATCTCTGGCGTCTATGGGCATTAAGGCAGGATACACCCTGGATGGAATGGCAACCCATTGAAGGGAACACACCCACACACATGGCCGAGTCGATCGAACCCGGAACCTGGCGGGTGAAAGGCGAACACATGCTAACCACTAAGCCACTGTGCCCCTTTTTTATATTATATATATATATTATATATATATATATATATATATATATATATAATATATATATATATATATATATATATATATATATATATATATATATATATATATATATATATATATATATATATAAGAATAATGTAAGCTGACTGAGGCATGTGTGCAGTGCAATGTTTGTATGTAACGTGTGTAAAGGAAATGTTATAATCCTCTAGTCAGTATTTGTGTGGTTTCATCTTGCTAAGTGGTAAAATCTGAAAACTTCTCCCATTTGCTGAACACTGTTTTCTTCTGAAAAAGCATTTTCTGTTTTTTCATTGTTTTAATATTGCTTTGAATCATAATTTCCTCCCAAAGATGTTTTCTTTCAAGCCTGAATAAAACACAATACACATTTTCAGCAAAACTTGCAATGCACATCACTTTCAGTTCAGCTCTACTAACATAGAATGGCTGATCCAGACTTATTGTGAAATGCTAATAGATCTGAAAGAGCTGTATTTTGTCACAGACATATTACAGCACAGTGAAATTATTTTTTCCGCATATCTCAGCTGGTTTGGAAGAGGGTTTAGGGGCCTTCCACTTGCGGATCAAGGGCCCAAGAATGTCAGCATGGCAGTACCAGGGCTATTCTATTCTGTATAATACATGCATTTGTTTAGTGCATTCTCAATAATATATTAAAGACAAACACTGAGACATGTAGGGCAAATTAGGGGGCACGGTGGCTTAGTGGTTAGCACGTTCGCCTCACACCGCCAGGGTCCGGGTTCGATTCCCGTCTCGGCCATGTGTGTGTGTGTGTGTGGAGTTTGCATGTTCTCCCCTGTGCCTCAGGGGTTTTTTCTCCGGGTTCCTCCCGGTCCAAAAACATGCATGGTAGGTTGATTGGCACCTTGGAAAATTGTCCCTAGTGTATAAATGTGTGTGTGATTGTGTGTGTGTGTGTCCTGAGATGGGTTGGTATTCCATCCAGGGTGTATCCTGCTCTAATGCCCATAGACGCCTGAGATAGGCACAGACTCGAGGGAAGATTGGATATAGCGGTAGAAGATGAATGAATGAATGAATGTAAGGCAAATTACATGCATACAGACATGTTTAGGGCTTTTTTTTAGCATTTAACCAAATCATATTTTAAAAAGTGCCATTAAGGTTACACAAGCCATATGTGGATCACAAAGCTGAATTCCATAGTGGATGGGTCGAGCTTACCTACGGGTTACCAGCGATATCATTGGCCAACAGGGTACCAGTGCAATTTGGGCTACTGTTGGGCCAAAGGAGGAGAAGGAGAGGGGGAAGATGTCTACAGCAGGGAAAGCAGTAGTGTAGGTGAGTGGAGGTTAGGGTGGGTACTTTAGAAATGCTTGTAGTACGACTGCTAAAGGGAGAGAGTTACATTTACATTTGCGGCATTTAGCAGACGCCCTTATCCAGAGCGACTTACAACTGAGCAATTGAGGGTTAAGGGCCTTGCTCAAGGGCCCACTAGTGGCATCTTTGTGGTGGTGGGGTTTGAACCCATGATCTTCCGGCCCAGAGTCCAACACCTTAACCACTGGGCTACCACCTCATGTCAGTTAGCTGACATGATGGTGTCGGAGAAAGGTAGACATGTTGCGTGTTGGGATAAGAAATGGAATAAGGTAGGAACATTGGTGGTGGGTTTAAACTTCTCGATCATGGTGTGGGTGGTAAGAAATGGTGGAGTGGTAATCCTGAAGGAAGAAGTACAGTAAGACTTTAGTGGCGCTGAATGAAGGTGAAGCTTTAACGTGAAGCTTTAAGTTGAAGGCGTGATGATAAATGTCATCATTGCTTGTGCTCAGTAAGTGGGTTGTGAGATGGACGAGTAAAAGGAAAGATTGGAGCGAGTTAGATGAAGCGGTAGAGAGTGTACTTACGTTTATCCCGAGCGACTTACAACCGAGCAATTGAGGGGTAAGGGTCTTGCTCAAGGGCCCTCTAGTGGCAGCTTGGTGGCGGTGGGATTTGAACCTGTGATCTTCTGGTCCAGAGGGCAACGACTTAACCACTGCCAGCCTTATGTACTAAAGAAAGAATGATTGGTGATAGGTGCAGATATCAGTGGCCAGATGTGACGGGGTGAATGGTACAGTAGGTATGTCCTTAAGGTGAGAAATGTAGTCAGACTATGGTAGATTTTGCTGGAAGGATGGAAATGGTAGTGGTGGATATGGATTCCTAGAAAGGAGGATCATGGGGTGACGTATAAGAGTGGAGGAGGCTGCAACCTGAAAGAGATTGGAGGCTGTAAGGTGGTAGTGTAGCTAGACAGCACCGGAATGGTGGTCTGCAGTATGGTTTTGGAGGTGAAGAAGAAGAGAAGAATAAAAGAATAATGTGGTGGAAACTGAAGGAGGAAGACTGGAGTGTGAGATTCGGGGAAGAGGTCAGACAGGGGCGCGGTGATGGGAAGGAGGTGCTGGATGATTGGACAACTGCTGCAGAGGTGATAAGGGAGACAGCCGGGAAGGCGTTTATTGTGTCATCTGGAAGGAGAAAGGAAGATAACGAGATGTGGTGGAATGAGGAAGAACAGGAAAGGGATAAGGAGTAAGAGGTTGACAAAAAGGGATTGGGATCGGCAGAGAGACGAGGAACAATAGGGAGGAGTATAAGGAGATGAGGCAGCAGGTAAATGTGTTGTCTAGTGAGGAGAGAAGGTGGAGGGAGTATTTTGAGCAGCTAATAAAAGAAGAAATTGAAAGGGAGGGAAGGGGGATGATGTGGAGATGGTGGAGCAAGGGGATAGGATGGGGGTAAGGTGGAAATGAGGGCAGATATTACGGGTATGACGCATGGAAAGTTAGAGACCGGATCAAGTTCCAGTAGAAGTGAGGAGATGTTAATAAGGTTTTGGAAGGGGAATGGAGAGGGAGTGTGCTGGTACCGGTCTTTAAGAATAAGAGAGATGTTCAGACTTGCTGTAACAATAAGGGAATAAAGTTACCATAAAGATATGGGAAAGAGTAGTGGAAACTCGGCGGATGGAAGAGGTGACCATCTGTAAGCAACGGTATGGTTTCATGCCGAGGAAGAACACTATGGATGCAGTATTTGCTTTAAAGATGTGGTTGGAGAAGGATAGAGAAGGTCAGGAGGGGATGCATTTTGTGTTTTGGGAGCTAGAGAAAGTGTATGAGGAGTTATGGTATGGTATGAGTCAGGTGTTGCAGAGCAGTATGTGACGGTGGTGCAGGATATATATATATATATATATATATATATATATATATATATATATATATATATATATATATATGAGGACAAGCGTGTCAGCAGTGAAGTGTGCAATAGGAATTACACTTTGGTTCAAGTTGTAGGTGGGATTGCATCAAGGATCTGTCCTGAGCCCTTTTCATGTTTGGAGTGGTGATGGACAGGTTGACAAATGGTCTAAGGGACTAGTGTCATGCCGACTACAGACCTTGGGGGAGCTCAGCGGTCTAAGGTGCTGGGCTACTGTTCGGGGGGTCGAGCCCCGGTATTGTCAAGCTGCCAGCCTTAAGCAAGGCCTTTAAGAGAGGCGGACAGACACAGTGAAGAGAAAGGGAAGGAAAGTCGGTAGGAGTACATGTGTGTGAATGAGAAGGAAGGCGGTGGACAGGTGCGGTTGCAGGGAGAAGAGGTCCTGAAGGTGGATGAGTTTAAGTACCACTGGGGTCAGCAGTGCAAAGTAATGGAGAGTGTGTTAGGGAAGTGAAGGAAAGAGTGCAGGCACTGGCACTGTGGAGAAGAGTTGCAGGAGTGATTTGGGATAGAAGGGTATCTGCTAGAGTGATAGGGAAGGCTTATAGGACTGTGGTGAGACCTGCGATGTTGAAAGGTTTAGAGACGGTGGGCGTGGTCTAAAAGACAGGAGGCGGAGCTGAAGTTGAAGATGTTGAGACGAGGATGGACAGGATTAGAAATTAGTTAAGTAGAGGGACAACGCTTATAGAATGTTTAGGAGACAAGGTTATGGAGGCCAGATTGAGATGTGTCACGGTTCCCTCTCTCTCCTCACTCCTCCCTGCTCTTTTCCCCACACACACAACCCTAATTGGCCTCACCTGTTAATCATCCTCTCTCCCTCTCCCTATATAAGTCACCCCTACATTCCCTGCCCGGGCTCGTCAACTCATAAACGTACGGGTAAATGCATTCTACGCAGCGGACACGCATTCCAGCCCTCGTGTTATGTCTAACCTTTGTCTGATTTCCCAATCAGGTCCCGTTCCAATCTGGTTCCGTTCCCGTCTGTTCCCGCTACCCGGACTTTCAAGTCCAGCGGGTCTCGCCTGAATTTCCCATACCACGGCTCGCAGCTCGCAAGGCTCCCTAGCCGGTCTGGCCGCTCCGTTTGAGCGGCGTCTCCTAAGTTTGTTATTTAATAAATCCTGTTTTGGTTTCATTCCGTATCTCCGTGTGTCTGCTTCAGCGGACCGTTACAAGATAGTTTGGATGGTGTTTATGGGTAGATGAATATTGAGGATGGAGGTGCCAGAAGGTTAATGAGGAGGTTTATAGATGTGGTAAGATGAATGAGGAAGATGGACAGGACAGGGTAGTATGGAGAAGGATGATCTGCTGTGGAACCCGTATAGGGAGCAGCCGAAAGAAAGGAAAGCTTTTCTTTTAAAAAAGATGTCTAGCTGACAACCTTTTTTTTAAAAATTACCAATCAGATAGTAAATATCAATAGCAACGCCTATTATGATGTGCTGTGTTTATTTACTCTACACCCAACAGTCTCAGAAAGTAAAAAGCTCAGAAAACATACCTTGAAGAAACTTCCACCACATGGCCGATTGATGCATGTAACAATAAACTCCTAATTCTAGATCAGGGGTCCCCAAACTGTTTTCTCAGAGGGCCACATCATTTTTGCTTTCTTTAATGGGGGTCAGTTTCTAAAAGAAAATGACGTGGGTCGGAGTGATTATTAGTAGTATTATGTTTTCAACTGTATGTATTATACCTTCTTGTATAAGAATAGTTTATTACATTGTTATTCACCACACAGACAAATGATCAGTTCTTTTCGAGCGATATATAAACTTTATAAACTTTATTACAATTATAATGACTTTTTTATATTCAGTGTTATTCAAAATCAAAACATTATCTTGCATATTAATTAGTGTGAAATGTTGTGTGTTGCTTCTGACTGGTGAGAAGTCCAATGTCAGGTTGCATTCCTGTCACAGTCTCGAGGACTGATGCAAATGTTCATCAGTGAGTCTTGTGTATGAGTATGAAGTAGAGAGCAGCACTCAGGCGAGAGCCAACGCACATGAGTGCGGCGCGGGACAAGATTTGATGGTTGATTGGAGATTGGAAGTGTGTGCGGGTTGCAAGAGAATTCAGTTATTTTTATTATAATAAAAAATACATATATATATATATATATATATATATATATATATATATATATATATATATATATATATATACATATATATATATAACTAAAAAACTGTATAAACTGTTAAGAATCTACTGCAAAAAACAAGAAAATCAACTAAAATAAAAATAAACGTTATATAGGCACGAGCTCGGGAGCAACTTAATTATTGCCTGCTGGAGAAAATAACATTGGAGACAAAACTTAAATATATCGGGACCTTGTGGGAGCGGGACGGAAAAATCCAGCATGAAAAAAAGTTAAAAATCTATCGGAGCACATATCGAATAGGGAGGCGGGACTCCGGTATCACTGTCGTGATTGGTCTGGCTTCCTGGATCGGTCACGCCCGAGTCGATTCCCACAGTGTGATAACGAACGGATGTTTGAAAGTGAACTGTTTTGTGTTCCTTCCAGCTCGGACCAATGAATCCATTTACACATATATTAAAATTGACATTTTCAAAATATGTCTCTGGCATTATTCAAAGGACATGGGGCGCGGTGGCTTAGTGGTTAACACGTTCGCCTCACACCGCCAGGGTCCAGGTTCGATTCCCGTCTCGGCCATGGGTGTGTGTGTGGAGTTTGCAATGTTCTCCCCGTGCCTCAGGGGGTTTTTCTCCTGGTTCTCCGGTTTCCCCCCGGTCCAAAAACATGCACGGTAGGTTGATTGGCACCTTGGAAAATTGTCCCTAGTGTATATGAATGTGTGTGTGTGTGTTTGTGCCCAGTGATGGGTTGGCATTCCATCCAGGTGTGTATTCTGCCTTAATGCCCATAGACGCCTGAGATATGCACAGGCCCGTGACCCGAGGGAATATTGGATATAGCGGTAGAAGATAAATCAATGAATGATTCAAAGGGCCGGATCAAATGTGGGGGGCGGCCCACGGGCTGTAGTTTTGGGGGGACCCCTGTTCTAGAGGTAATGGGGAAAACATCAAGACAATATATGTAATTAGCTTTCCATGCGTCCAGGAGAAATCTCTTCTTAATGACCACAGGTCATCATTTTGCACTGGCTTTCGATTTGGAATTGTGTCAGGTCTGTAATAATAATAATAATAATAATAATAATAATAATAATAATAATAATAATAATAATAATAATAATACATTTACGGCATTTGGCAGACGCCCTTATCCAAAGCGACTTACAACTGAGCAATTGAGGGTTAAGGGCCTTGCTCAAGGGCCCACAAAGTGGCAGCTTGGTGGTGGTGGGGATTGAACCCCTGATTTTCCAGTCCAGAGGCCAACACCTTAACCACTGGGCTACCACGTAATAATAATAATAATAATAATAATAATAATAATAGCACTAAATGAAGCTTTTATCCTCCATAGCTCTTTGTGGGAGTGAAGCGTGGGCAAACGCATGCTATTTCTGTGAAACTGACATTCTGTTATGTAAGTTAGATAAGGTGATGGTGCAGCACATTTAGTGTCTCTAAAAACAGACCCCTGTCTGACTGCTCATTACTTGGCAGGAGAGTTGCTGCCGAAATTAGATCTCCATTGTGACCATTTGCATCCAGTGCAGATGCTGTGGGGTGAAAATATGCTTGTTGGAAGCAGACGGGAGACTTTGCTATGGAAACGCGCTCACAGGCATCAAAAGCACAAACTGAAATCTATTACCACATTTCGGAGCTGTATAGCAGGAAGATTATTACTGCAACAAATGGATGTGTTTGAATAATGCACGTTTATTGCATTTTATTTTTTCGCATCACACAATCTAGGATAGTGCATTTTTTGACCAAAAAATTGCCAAATAAAAAAAAGACAAACAAACATTGAGCTGTTTATGACAATCTATGGCATGAATGAATGTTTTTCCAAAATAGTCTTTATCTAAAGTGTGGCTTTGCCTCAACACAGTGGGTTTACTAATATACTAGGATTAGAAGCCTCGCTATTATCCAGAGGTTTGGTGGCTTTTCAGCCTGGCCTTCAGGGAAGGAGGAATTGGAAGTAGGAATTGCTCTGTTCTGCCTGGTGATAATGATGTGCTTTTTTTTTAAAAGAGAGTACAGGCGAGGGCCAAACCCCCCCAAATAAACAGCAGATTAGCACGAACTTGGTCCAAAATGCATAAGTAGATTATTCTTGGCTACAGCATTTGCTAATAGTTTAGGAAAACAACAAGCGACTCTTCTCAGTAATGCCACTGTCCCTAAGGTGCTCATAAAATACATGACTGGTAATTTAGGACAAGTCCCTAAACTTAATATACGCTAAAGGAAATTGCGTTGTTTCAGGTTTTACAGCGGTTTAAGTTGATCACAGATGTTAACTATTCCACTGTATGCCTTATATAGATTCATTCATCTTCTACCGCTATATCCAATCTTCCCTCGGGTCACGGGGAGTCTGTGCCTATCTCAGGTGTCTATGGGCATTAAGGCAGGATACACCCTGGATGGAATGCTAACCCATCGCAAGGCACACACACACTCACACACACATTCACGCACTAGGGACAATTTTCCAAGGTGCCAATCAACCTACTGTGCATGTTTTTGGACCGGGGAGGAAACCGTAAGCACCCAGAGAAAAACCCCTTGAGGCACGGGGAGAACATGCAAACTCACATATGGCCGAGATGGGAATCGAACCCGGACCCTGGAGGTGTGAGGGTAACCCACCATGCCTCGTTATTAACAAATTCAGTTTTGTGTTCTTCATTTATTAAAAATGAAACCGATGACATGATGGATAAAAAATACAATCTTTCAATCTTGATGCTTCAATTACTGTTTTATTGCAATCATGTCTGTTTACATATGTAACGCCTTCAGGTTACGCATGTAACCCTACTTTCCCAAGGAAACGGGACAATGCGTCACAACATTTACATTTAAAGCATTTAGCAGATGCCCTTATCCAGAGCGACGTAGTGCTTTAAGTCTCCATGTAAGAATAAATTCATTCAGGTAAGAAGTGGCTTAAGAAGTGGCTTACAGAGTCAAAGCCAAAGTCTCTTGGCTCTTGCTTGATGGCCATTGGGTGGAAGGCAGCCTGGGGTGGGCCCATGTTGGGAACCCCCTGCTCAAGGTAGCGAGGATCCAACGTCTTCTGTTTAAAACCCCGAGGATGAACAGGAACCACTGGCTCTGACATTTGCCGATGATACGTTGGCCGGCCATCTCTAGGCGAAGTGCTTGATGCCTGAATGAATTTAAGAAGAAGAACTTAAGAAGTGGCTCTCCTGTTCGGACGTCCAAGGGAAGTTCATTCCACCACCTCGGTGCCAGAAGAGAGAAGAGCCTTGAACTTATATTTACCTTGAGAGAAGGTGAAACCAGTCGAACAGTGCTAGACGCTCTCAGGCCGCGAGGGGGGTACCGGGGGTGATGAGGTCAGTAACACTTCAGGAACGCTTCCACATATGTACTCAGTCCGTAGGAGAGATCCTACATCGTTGAGGTCACAACCAGGAAACTATAAAAGCACATTCGTTGGAGCTATTACTAGCTTCCGATAGGCAAAAGAAGTCCTGCAGGGATGCAGGCATTGTGCCATGAGTAGCACTGCCTGAATGAGAACCAGGGTTACATATATAACATGGAGACAATTCGGTTCCGGAACTCGAGCTGCATTGCAATGCCTTTGGGAGCTATGGTTCAATAACACCAGACTGACCAGTCCTTGCCTAGAGGGGGGGTCAGGAGTTGCACTAAGGTAGAGGCTGTAGACCCTTGACAAAGGTCAGCGGGGTAGATCAGCCAACAAATGTCTTGAAGCACAACTCCAAAGGACAAGGCCTTGGAGGTTTCTATACCTTGAATGGAGTGAGACTTGTTTCTGAAAGGTGCATTAACATTCTCCACCAATCAGCAGGGGGTCTACTTGTTCACAGTGAGACCCTTCTTGGGGGTCATAGCAGATGAAGATCTGCTGAAAACGCGGCCAAGGTTCTTTCAATGGATGGTCAGCTGGTTAAGCGTTTCCTGGTCTGGTGCCTGGAAAGGAGGGGGGCAGAATGCCTGAAGCATAATGGACAATGGGAGGGTCGAAAGCACCTTGGGAATATACCCCGGCGTTGATTTGGGTCAGGACCTGCCTCAGGCTAAGCATTTTGAACTGGAGCCTTTGAATTTGTGCATACTTTGAAGCACCGTGAGTGGCAGAGTGGGCACCGTCGACGCATTGAGAGGACCACGGATGCTGTATGAGGCAAACCATGCTTCCCCAGTGGACAATGTGTGAATGCAACGATTTGGAATGCAGGAATGCTCATCAAGCTTGTTCTCCGTTCTCAGAGCCTGAGTGTCCTATGGCCAATCGATATCTATCCACCTATCCACTACCCTAGTCATTACCTCCAAAAGCTCCTTGAACTGGCGAGGCTGTGGTAGGTGGTGGCTTAGTGGTAAGGTGTTGGCCTCGGGACCAGAAGATCGCAGGTTCAAACCCCACAACCACCAAGCTGCCACTAGTGGGCCCTTGAGCAATGCTCTTAACCCTCCATTGCTCAGTTGTAAGTCGCTCTGGATAAGGCCAAAAGGCAACTCAAAATTGTATGTCAAAATAACGTCCTAGAAGATGTTCAAATCTCTCAACACTTTCCCAAAATCTATTGGCTGACTGCTGCATGTATGCTTTTGCTCTGATCCTGAGAGTTTGAGTTCTACACGATCTTTCCGTTTCATTTCAAAATCAATGCAAAGTCAAAATAACGTGTCACAGTAACACCTAGAGATATTGTATAAAAAAAAACTTGAGAACTGAGATGATTTCACCTCTCCAGATATTCACAAGTGTTCCATTTTCATTTTGCTATCTTCACAGATTATGAGTGAGGTGTGAGATGTTTCCAAGCAAATCCCAGTGCAATAGATCCCACTCATAACCACACTATTGGAAATGGTTTTAAGGAACTCGGTACAAATGAGTTTTTATAATTAATGAGATCATTAATCTCGTTTGCTTGAGTGCTTGAGCGGGCAAATTACTAAGATTTGACAGTCCCAGATTGCAATCCAGATGTTTTTAGCTATGTGATCTAGAAATAGCTATATATATATATATATATATATATATATATATATATATATATATATATATTATATATATATTTTTTTTTTTTTTTTTTTTTTTTTTTTTTTTCATCTTCTACCACTATATCCGATCTTCCCTTTGGGTCACGGGGAGCCTGTGCCTATCTCAGGCGTCTATGGGCAGGATACACCCTGGATGGAATGCCAAACCATCGCAGGGCACACACACACACACACACACACACATTCATACACTAGGGACAATTTTCCAAGGAGCCAATCAACCTACCGTGCATGTTTTTAGACCGGGGGGAAACCGGAGAACCCGGAGAAAAACCCCCTGAGGGTACGGGGAGAACATGCAAACTCCACACACACATGGCCGAGACGGGAATCGAACCTGGACCCTGGAGGTGTGAGGCGAACGTGTTAACCACTAAGCCACTGTGCCCCCTTATATATATATATATATGAAATGAGCTTAATTGATTTGTATGTTGCACATTATATCTAACAAGCCTGTTTGGTAGTATTATACAGCTGTTTTATAGTCAGAGTAACACTGCAATAACACTGATTTACATAAATGAAAAAGAAACGAGTTTTATTTATGAACATTTGAACAGAACAACTGCAGTGTGCTGGTGATTGTGGTGGTTGTTACTAATATAATAGGCCAATGATTTTTTTTTTTTTTTTTTTTTTTTTAATATGTCCTTTTAATCCTATTCTGCACTTGATTACAAACATCCCTTATTGTCCCATGGCATGATTTGTCCCGAGGCTGAAAATCACATCATACTGGAAGTAGATACAACTGTTTTATGAGGTAACTTGATCTAGTTCACACGCAAACCACAACACGAGTCCAGAGCATATTTTCCACCATAAAGTATCACTTATTCAGTGAGAGACATACGCATCTACCGGGCAGCGAGAAGATCCGTCCATAAAACACCTCATAAAATGCTCTTAGTGTGAGAGAGATTTGATCTAAGCCAGTTCAATCAGTAGTATCATGCCGAGAAAAAGCTATAAAACTTGGGGCTTAAAGGTGTATCAGTAATAGGTGTGTTGAGCCCTGCTCGGTGTGTGTGTGTGTGTGTGTGTGTGTGTGAGTAGAGCTTTGGGGAGGGTGTAACATTTTATCTCTCAATCATCGGAGACAAGAGAGGAATTTGAACAAAGGCAGATTTGTCTGTCACACTCTGTCTCTTTATCTGACACGACAGAAGGGAAAAGTTTAGGGCAGATGTCTTGGTTTCTACACAACACACAAAGCCCTGAAAGCCACGTTGGTGCTGCATATAGTATGTAGCTTAATAATAATAATAATAATAATATTATTATTAATAATAATCATAATAATAATAATATATGGGGCACAGTGGCTTAGTGGTTAGCACGTTCGCTAACCTCACACCGCCAGGGTCCGGGTTCGATTCCCGTCTCGGCCATGTGTGTGTGGAGTTTGCATGTTCTCCCCGTGCCTCAGGGTTTTTTTTCCCGGTTTCCTTCCCGGTCCAAAAACATGCACGGTAGGTTGATTGGCACCTTGGAAAAATTGTCCCTAGTGTATGAATGTGTGTGTGAATGTGTGTGTGTGCCCTGCGATGGGTTGGCATTCCATCCAGGGTGTATCCTGCCTTAATGCCCATAGACGCCTGAGATAGGCACAGGCTCCCCGTGACCCGAGGGAAGATCGGATATAGTGGTAGAAGATGAATGAATGAATGCATGAATAATAATAATAATAATAATATAATAATAATAATAATAATAATAATGCATTCTCTTAATAGCAAATCCCTAGCCTTGGGCGGAGGGGTGTTGGTGCTTATCATACACTAAATGCTAATCATGCGTGGCCGATCAGAGTTCATGTATAAATAATACAAATTTTGTATTTATTTTTTGGTTCGCCAGTCAAGCAGGTTTAATAAGGCGGTTAACGAAATGTGTTATATTAGCTAAACGTGTCATTTGGCGTAGACATCAGCCACAACACTAAACCACTGAGACAATTTATATATGGAATAGAAATAGCAATAGGAATATCGGTCAAGCACAAGAATCTAAGTACACTGGCAGCAGGGCTATGAGTGACCATGACTCAGTAATGTGTGTGGGGTGCAAAGGGTTACATAACTGGTCCTACAGAAACAGCTGAAAATGTCAATTCTGACTAGAAAGATATCATACTGGTTATACTTCCAATGTTTACCCCTGTGTATTGTCATACGTACTTTTGTCATTTACCTGAGAATACCTGATGACTTGATTACAAACATAACACACCACTCACTAGCATCACTAGGATCGAGGTCGTTAGGAATACCAAGGGTTCGCACAAAACAAGAGGAATCTGCCTTTAGCTTTTCAATTGAGCACCTATCTCTATGGGCATTAAGGCAGGACACACAATCTGGATGGAATGCCAACCCATCACAGGGACACACACACTCACATTCACACACACATTCATACACTAGGGACAATTTTCCAAGGTGCCAATCAACCTACCGTGCATGTTTTTGGACCGGGGGAAACCAGAGAACCCAGAGAAAAAAACTCTTGAGGTACGGGGAGAACATGCACACACACACACATACTTGGCGGAGGCGGGAATCGATCCCGGACCCTGGAGGTGTGAGGCAAACATGCAAACCACTAAACCACCGTGCCCCTGTTATAATTAATCTTTTTTTATCATTTAATATCTTTTTTTTATTGATTATTAATTCTTTGTAATTATTTCAATTTTATTTCTTTTATGTAAAGCACTTTGAATTACCATTGTGTATGAAATGTGCTATATAAATAAAATGGCCTTGCCTTGCCTACATGAGGCATCATGAGGTTCTGAGCATGTGTGTGTTGTGTGTGTGTTGTGTGTGTGTGTGGTGTGTGTGTGGGTGTGTGTTGTGCTGTAATTAATTGCTTGGATGGGTAGGGATTAATGTTCTTGTTCGTTTTTGGTAGCATGAACATTGTTGTCATAGCAAATAGCCAAACTAGCAACAAACTCAATGTTAACTCTATTCCTACGGCAGTGGCCTTTCCTTTCTAGCAGAAAAATGCCACAATGCCACTCTATAAACGTACGGTTCAAGTGTGGACAGTTCCGAGGACGTCAAGCGTTTGCAGAAAATGCCACAATTCTACCAAACGCCGATTAATGAGCGTCCTGAAGGACAAACAAGCCTATAAACAGTCGAGGCAAAACAAGACGATACGTCAAGCGTTTCCAATCAAAACAAATTCCACCTCGAATAACGATTACATGAGCGTTTGCTGCAAAGGAAAACTAAGCTGTGGGAAAACGAAAAACTGTTAGCCTAATGGACTTTGCCTGACCTCACCACCTAGTAATAAAAACCTATCAGGATCTGTTTCGTAACAGGATCTGCCGCTAATGTTTTCGGTGCCAAACACCACAGTACCTATAGTGTGTACTTCCAAATCTCACCAGGTGCGCTTAAACTTTTCAGAATCAAAAACACGCAACTTTGTTAGAAATGATGACAAAAACCGAGCAATGATATCCGGAGTAAAATGCACCCGCTTACTTTTTTCATTGCAAAGCCCTGAAGCACACCTAATCAGGTTTCGTCTCTCTTCATGAAGTAGTATAATTATATATTAGTATATTCAGTGTTGGGGAGTAACTAGTTACATGTAAAGGTGTTACGTAATTTAATTACAAAATACATGGAACAGTAATTCATTATAGTTACTGAGCAAAAAAATGTGTAATTAAATTACAGTTACTTATTCATTCATTCATTCATCCATTCATTCATTCATCTTCTTATACCGCTATATCCAATCCAATCCGCATTAAGGCAGGATACACCCTGGATGGAATGCCAACCTATCGCAGGACACACAATCACACACACACACACTAATACACTAGGGACACTTTTTCCAAGGTGCCAATCAACCTACCGTGCACCGTGTGCATGTTTTTTTTTGGACAATGGACCGGGGGAAAACCGGAGACCCGGAGAAAAAACCCCCTGAGGTACAGGGAGAACATGCAAACTCCACACACACACACACACACATGGCCGAGACGGGAATCGAACCCGGACCCTGGTTGGTGTGAGGCGAACGTGCTAACCACTAAGCCACCGTGCCCCACAGTTACTTACGAAAATGTTAAATATTATAAATAGACTTACATCTGAACAATTTCATGTGAACTCATGTGATTTAAGGAGGGGCACGGTGGCTTAGTGGTTAGATAGCCATGTGTGTGTGGAGTTTGCATGTTCTCCCCGTGCCTCAGGGGGTTTTTCTCCGGGTTCTCCGGTTTCCCCCGGGTAAAAAAAAAACATGCACGGTAGGTTGATTGGCACCTTGGGAAATTGTCCCTAGTGTATGAATGTGTGTGTGTGTGCCCTGCAATGGGTTGGCATTCAATCCAGGGTGTATCCTGCCTTAATGTCCATAGGCGCCTGAGATAGGCACGAGGGAAGATCGGATAAAGCGGTAGGTAGAAGATGAATGAATGAATGAATCGTGTGATTTATCCTGCTGTATTGGAATTTCCATAAATCTAGTTGGTCAGTGGGAGGTGTATAGTGGGGCGTGTGACCCTGAGGAATATGCTGTATTTTTTTGCTGTACTAGAATAAACCATAATTGCACATCATCCACTACAGTAGGTGGCAGTGGCGCTGTCAGTCTCGGGGTATGCGCAGGGAGTAACATGGCGAAGCGTAACAAGCAAAAACGAAAATCATGCACGCCACATGTTAACTTAAAAGCGCCACCTAGTGGACGAATGAAAGTCATCAAATGTAATCAGTTACTTTACTTTTATAAAGTCATTGAAAGAGTTACATTACTTATTACATTTTGAATAGGGTCGTTTGCAATCTGTAACCTTCCCAACACTGAGGACTAATATATTAGTCTATCACGACTGTCAGTGATTCAGATGGGCATTTTGAAGGTTATTGATTAAAATGTCCATGTCCTCTGGAAGGAGTTTATTAGCCCAAGCATGCAGGTGCAGTACACCAGGTCAATTAGAAACGAGACACCGGTCAGAGCTGCCAGGAAGTCCTTCATCACGGTAATCATAGTCCTAAACTGATTGCACAAGGATACATAACAGAGGATCAACAAAATGTAATCTGGGGAAAGTAATAAACAGCATCATCAGTACATTCCACTTATTTGACCTGATGACAGCGTGTACAATCATTTCGTCGTTTACTTACAATAACAGGGGCACGGTGGCTTAGTGGTTTGCACGTTCGCCTCACACCTTCAGGATCCGGGTTCGAGTCCCGTCTCGGCCATGTGTGTGTGGAGTTTGATGTTTGCATGTTTGCAGGTTCTCCCCGTGCCTCAGGGGGTTTTTTCAGGGGTCTTTCGTTTCCTTTTCTCCGTGTTCTCTCCGTTCCTTTCCTCCTCTCCCCGGTTCAAAAACATGCACGGTAAGGTTGATTGGCACCTTGGAAAATTGTCCCTAGTGTATGAGTGTATGAATGTGAGTGTGTGTGTGTCCTGTGATGGGTTGGCATTCCATCCAGAGTGTATCCTGCCTTAATGCCCATAGACGCCTGAGATAGGCACAGGCTCCCCGTGACCCGAGGGAAGATCGGATAAAGCGGTAGAAGATGAATGGATGTATGAATGAACTTACAATAACTTGTGTGTACTTTGTTTTCCTCCTGAAACATAAAATAAGCATTTTAATTGAACGAGGAAAGATAACCTCCTCCCGAAGACCTCGGCAGATTCTGAGTTAATTCGAACCTGCTGTTTTTTTTTGTCTCTGTTGTGTTTTGACATCCGTTCAAAAGTAGCATGCAGCTCGAATTTCCGCCTTCCTGAATAGACTTTTTTTTTTCTCTCTCTTTTTTCTTCTCTCTCTCTCTCTCTCTCTCAAGTCATACGGAGTTCATAACCATTTCGGATATTACTTGTTTGAACAATCTTGCTAGTGTTGGAAAGGTAGAAAAATGTCTCACTTTTCCAGAATAATAAAAATCCACTTTGGTTTAGAGGGTCGGAATAGTAAATAATATTGAACTTTTTTCCCCCCATAACGATTAGCACATAATAAGACAAATCTCTGCGTTCAGCATTTAAACTTAGTGTTTAAGTCATGCTTCCCAGTATATAATAACTGTGCCAGTCGTATTAAGAAGGGCATAAATCCTAAATCAGATGCCTGTTCTTTATAGGAAAACTTGTAAATGTAAATGTAATGTTGTAAATGTAATTAGCACTGTGCACTGTGAGATTCATAAGAGGCTTGTGGTAGTTTTTAAACACTGCGTAACCATTCTGTATCTGTCAAAACAGTGCAATTTTAAACTATGACTCAAACCTCAATATGCCATTTATAAGCCTGTTACAGTCCTATATATGGGGGCACGGTGGCTTAGTGGTTAGCACGTTCGCCTCACACCGCCAGGGTCCGGGTTCGATTCCTGTCTCGGCCATGTGTGTGTGGAGTTTGTGCATGTTCTCCCCGTGCATCAGGGGTTTTTTTTCTCCGGGTTTCTCCGGTTTTCTCCGGTTTCCTCCCCGGTCCAAAAACATGCACGGTAGGTTGATTGGCACCTTGGAAAATTGTCTCTAGTGTATGAATGTGTGTGTGAATGTGAGTGTGTGTGTGTGAGTGTGTGTGTGTGTGTCCTGCGATGGGTTGGCATTCCATCCAGGGTGTATCCTTAATGCCCATAGACGCCTGAGATAGGCACAGGCTCCCCGTTAGCGGTAGAAGCAGTAGAAGAGATGAATGAATGCATATAATATATATATATATATATATATATATATATATATATATATATATATATATATATATATATATATGTATATATAAACAGAAACTAATGAGATTAACGCAGTGTGCATTACTATGTGAGTGATCTGCTCCTTCACTCTGCGTTGTGTTGGCGAATGAACGAAAATCCAACAACAAAGAACAAAAAAGAACAAAAGAATAAAGAATCTTCAGAATGCATCCACTCACGCTTCCTATATCTCCCCCGAATTAAAGAATTACACTACTACTAGCTGCGCATTCACAACAGGTATGATCTCCTCACTATATATTAGCGTATATTACCGTATGGAACCGTACGCTAAGCGCATAGCATTCCCAAATCTGTATTACGCAATAAAGTGCATTTTTTTGCAATGTGATTCCGTATAACCTAAACACCGTATCAGCAAGTTTCTATGGAAAAGCAACCGGAACAGAATTCTTAAAGGAGCCACATCCCATATTTTACACTTAAGACAACAATCTAAACAAAGTAACATTGGAATTAACACGAAATGAAAGAATGAACAAGATATTAATATTAAAAGGAGCATTCCCAGAGTAAAATAAATATTGAAATAATCAATCATTTTAATAAAGGGAGAGAATTTAAGGGAAATGTATATAATAATAATAACAACATCTGTTACAATCTTAGAAACATGAAAAGTATGAATCTATGGCACACTGAAGACATGCGATTAATATGCGATTAATCATATATTGTATTAATCATATAATATATATATATTATATATATATATATATATATATATATATATATATATATAGATATATATATATATATATATCTATATATATATATAAATGTTTATGACCTTTATTAAATTAAATCTGAACACAGGCTTCAGATTAAGGGATTTTTAAAGGGATTTTACAAATAACATAGTATGGTTTATATATATATATATATATATATATATATATATATATATATATATATATATATATCCATTAATATTTCCATTAAGGTCTCCGAGTTTTTGTGCACCACTGTACCCAGCACCTAGGCTGATGAATGCATCATTGGATGGAAAAAGAATAATATGTCCCGACCTTGGAGAGAACAGCCACTAATTTATTGTTTCTAATCTCTTTAGCACTCGACCGAGGGTTAAGGGAGGGGTGGAATGAGTGTCCGTTCGGACGCCATCAATCAAAGTAATGGAGTAGCAGAGCAGCACCTCTGAACACGTGGTGAGAATGTCCTGCCTCCGTCTACACACGCTGAGCTCCTGCATCATCTGGGACAATACCCACCCTTCACTCAGCCAGAGAACATTACTGTGACCTTCTGAAAGATGGGGGTCTCTGATTATCCAAACAAGCCATGGGTCGGCTGTTTGCTGTTGAAGGATGAGCACCGTTTGGGAGAAAGAAGAGCAATATTATCGCACAGTGGCGAGGTAATAGCGTCGTCCTTCAAGCAGCGGGGCTCTGCTCACCCTGAAAGCCCAGCAGTCAAGGACTCGCTAATTACAAAAGCAATAGCATTTCAGCTCTAAGGATAGGCCACTGGAGTCCTGACACTTCACTTTTACAAAGTCATAGAAAAACTCATTTATCGATCCCATCTATCTTTCTGTATAAACAAAGCCTATTTAACCTTTGCAGATTTTCCACCTCTTTCATTGGGTTTCAGGAACATTACATATTCATGATCAGCTTCATTCGATGTTCTACCTGCAGTAGAACGACAGCAGTGAAGAATTTTATACCCGAGTCCACGTTTACTTATTCATTAGCCTTTAACTGGAAATTCAGCCTGCAAAAAGAAAGTCTATACAGTGGAACACTATTTTTCTAAGTTGCATCTATTTCGCATTCTTAACTCGTTTAACACTCGTTTATCTGCATTGCAAAACATGTTCTTGCAATTAACTTGAGTGAAAAGTGGAATCTTTGACATATTTCTATGAATTTGAAGGCGTTACTCCATGAGTTTGCGTACATTGTAATGAGCTATTATTTTTTACACTGAAAACATTTAAAGCGGTGTCTGAATGACACTAAAATTGAAGCGATGAGACAAATTCCATTAAATATTAAAATATTATTTATTTAAGATATATATCTATATATTCTTTTTTAGGTACATTTTCTTTTATATATATATATATATATATATATATATATATATATATATATATATATATATATACTGTATATTCATTCATTCATTCATTCATTCATTCATTCATTCATCTTCTACCGCTATATCCGATCTTCCCTCGGGTCACGGTCACGGGGAGTCTGTGCCTATCTCAGGCGTCTATGGGTATTAAGGCAGGATACACCCTGGATGGAATGCCAACCCAACGCAGGACACACACACACACACACACACACATTTCACACACACATTCATACACTAGGGACAACTTTTCCAAGGTGCCAATCAACCTACTGTGCATGTTTTTGGACCGTGGAGGAAACCGGAGAACCCGGAGGAAAAACCCCTTGAGGCACAGGGAGAACATGCAAACTCCACACACACACATGGCCGAGACGGGAATTCGAACCCGGACCCTGGCGGTGTGAGGCGAACATGCTAACCACTAAGGTGGTGGATAGAGCTGAAGGAAATATATAATGGGTCCCAAAATGTTAGAAAGAACATATATATATATATATAAAGGGGCACGGTAGTGTGGTGGCTTAGTGATTAGCAAGTTCGCCTCACACCGCCTCGGCCATGTGTGTGTGGAGTTTGCATTTCCGGTTTCCCCCCACGTCCAAAAACATGCAATGTAGGTTGATTGGCACCTTGGAAAATTGTCCCTAGTGTATGATTGTGTGTGTGTGTGTGTGTTGTGTGTGTGTGTGTGTGTGTGTGTGCCCATAGACGCCTGAGATAGGCACAGGCTTCCCCGTGACCCGAAGGAAGATATAGCGGTAGACAATGAATGAATGAATGAATGAATGAATGAATGAATGATATATATATATATATATATATATATATATATATATATATATATATATATATATATATATATATATATATATATATATAAAACTATTAGGAGTTGAAAATGATGTAAGGAAATTACAACATTCCAAATTTCCTAGAATTCCATATGCCCCTTAACTTGTGTGAAACGTGATATCTTTGAAACATTCCCATGAATATGAAGACGTTCTTCCACAAGTTTGCCTACATTATAATTAACCACTTCTTTTACACTGAATACATTTAAAGTGTTGTCTGAATGACACCTAAATTGAAGAGCTGAGACAAATTCGGTTGTTTTTATGTTGTTGTCTATAAAATGGGCTTTCAATTGTCGCATATTATTTATTTAAGATATTGAAAATGCACTTTACAAAAAAAAAAAAAAAAAAAAAAAAACAATAACATTTTCAATATTTTTTCTGTTTCTTTCTAATTTTTGGACCCATTGTACATTTCCTTCATCCCTATCTACCCCTTCCCCCCCAACAAAAAAATCATTTATAAAGAAGAATAGAAATCCTTTCTTGTATCTTATAAAGAGTGCCCTTTTTATTCTATATCAGACCAGAGAGGACAATTTCCACTTCAGATTGGTTTTTGCAACGGGTCACATCAAGTCTTTAGTCTTTAAAATCAATTACAATTTACTTTCCATTATAGTACAGCCACTGACGTATTCTTTACATTAAACACAATAATACCTTCCAGATGTTTTGCTCTTTATTTAGACTGAAGCGCACACAGCACACTTACCATATAAACTTGTCTGAAAAGATGCTGAGTGGTTGTTATTACTGTTCATTCATCTTCTACCGTTATATCCGATCTTCCCTCGGGTCACAGGGAGTCTGTGTCTATCTCAGGCGTCTATGGGCATTAAGGCAGGATACACCCTGGATGGAATGCCAACCCATCGCAGAACACACACACACACACAATCAATCAATCACACAATCAATCTACCGTGCATGTTTTTGGACCGGGAGGAAACCGGAGAACCCGGAGAAAAAAACCCCCTAAGGCACGGGGAGAACATGCAAACTCCACACACACAATGGCCGAGACGGGAATCGAACCCGGACCCTGGCGGTGTGAGGCGAACGTGCGTGTTTTGTTGTGTTAACCACTAAACCACCGTGCCTCTCTTATTATTACTGTTATTACTGTAAGGATCTGAATTGCGCTTGACTGCCAGACAGAATGAGCACGGTGGCTGAAGCTATGCTCTTCAATAAATACCCTGGATCACTTTGTAGCCACCAATTACAAGCTTCGAAGATCGCGGTGAGAGCAAATCCATTTGTTTGGTATATCAGCGTCTGAAGTCCTGTTAGCTGGGTCATGTGATGGTTTCGGAGCAGCACTTAGCGATGGCTGTGTTCTCGGAATAAACAGTGGAGCCAACTGATTTATACACTTACTCTGTCAACATGCTGCTAAAGAACCACAGAAATCCTATTTTCCCTTCAAACATATTTTTCAGACAGTGCATACCTTTTTTTTTTGCTTCTTGGCTGGCTTTTGGATTCAGCTTGACTTCTGTATAATGCCCCCCCCCAACCCCCCCCCCAAAACCCCCCCACCCCCGCCCCACCCACCCTCAAATTCCACCGAAACCTCTGTATCACATGTGTATTGTGGTGTATATGACAAATATACAAATTACAAATGTTCTGTTTTCATACTTGTTGCTACCTTCTGATAAATACACAGGGACATTACTGATGTCATCATGCTTTAGTCATTATTCATTCATTCATTCATCTTCTAACGCTTTATCCGATCTTCCCTCGTGTCACAGGGAGCCTGTGTCTATCTAAGGCGTCTATGGCCATCATCACAGGATGGAATGCCAACCCATCACACGACACACACACTCACACATTCATACACTAGGGACAATTTTCCAAGGTGCCAATCAACCTACCGTGCATGTTTTTGGACCGGGAGGAAACCGGAGAACCCGGAGAAAAAACCCCCTGAGGCACGGGGAGAACATGCACAAACATGCACACAAACTACACACCACACACGGGAACACCCGGACCCTTGGCGGTGTGAGGCGAACGTTGCTAACCACTAAGCCACCGTACCCCATGTTTTAATCATTATTTTCGAACTAATTTTTATTTTTTTTTTCTTCCGAAACACACCGTCTAGACAGCTCTATTGAATATACATTATACAGCGCACATGTGGACTAAATCTTTTGAGGAAATATAAAGCTAATATTTATTCATTCATTCATCTTCTACCGCTTTATCCGATCTTCCCTCGGGTCACGGGGAGTCTGTGCCTATCTCAGGCGTCTATGGGCATTAAGGCAGGATACACCCTGGATGGAATGCCAACCCATCGCAGGGCACACACACACATACACACACTCACAATCACACACACATTCATACACTAGGGACAATTTTCCAAGGTGCCAATCAACCTACCGTGCATGTTTTTGGACCGGGGGAAACCGGAGAACCCGGAGAAAAAACCCCTGAGGCACGGGGAGAACATGCAAACTTCACACACACATGGCCGAGACGGGAGGTGTGGGGCAAACGTGCTAACCACTAAACCACCGTGCCCCATATATATATATATATATATATATATATATATATATATATATATATATATATATATATATATATATATATATATATATATATTTATTTATCACACACGTGCGCTTTCTTGGGATTGGTTCTAGCTCTTTCTTTTTTTTCTTTTTTGCTATTTCTCTTCTCGCGTTCCTATTTGAGTCTTGCCCTCTGCAAAGTTGTGATTGTTGTCTCTTTCATCAATTTTTACGCTCTAATGTTCCACAGGCTTGTTCCTTGTTTTCTTCCTCCTTGTTTTGACCCTAGCTTTGTGATGATAGATTTTTCCCATGCTCCCTCTGTCTCGCTGTATTTGGACGGTTGCTATGGATATTAACATTTATTTGCAATCACCTAGAACAGAGTCCTGGATCAGGATCTACAAAGCTCTCTATTGTGATCCAATCACTATTCATTACGGGTGTGTGTGTGTGTGTGTGGGGGGGGGGCTCTGTTTAAATGATATACGCTTTGCAGAGCAAACAGGTCGTAAAACAATCGCAAGTGAAAATGTGGGAAGTGCTGGGATTTTTTTTGGCCAACAATTAGGACCCATATCTTTTATGCCTGGCTCCTGCACACTGTTTGCATTCTCTGTGTTTTCCTCAGGGCCTTTTGAGCGTTTAAGAATGATTCCATAAACATTTCATTTTGGCTTAAAGTGCTGGGTATACTTTTCAAATCAGCAGGGATCTCTTTGTGTGTGTGTGTGTGTGTGTGTGTGTGTGTTGTGTTCGTGTGTGTCCTCTGAGTTGGCTCAGTGGAATTACAGCACATTGCGTCCAGCGACTGTAACGGCTTGATGTACATACAGTAAGCAGAAGACCTTTCAAAATGATATTACTACTGCACAGAAGTCAGCCACTGAATGAGCTCAGGACATTTTAGACAATGTGTTGGACTCCATGGTGATTACCATGCAGGCAGTGGCCCAACTTGTTAAAACACATTGAATAACAAGGCCACAAATATTCTGAGCCAGGTTCTTGTCACCTTCATACCTCCGAAACCTCGTCACCTCGCTGCCTGAGAGCATCTAGCACTGCTCGCCTGGTTCCACCATTTCTCAGGGTAAAAGGTAAAGACCAGCTCAAGGCTCTTCTCTGTTCTGGCAGCGCGGTGGTGGAACGAACCTCCACTGGATGTCCGAACAACGGAGACACTGTCTACCTTCAAACGTCGATTGAAGACACACCTCTTCCAACAACACCCTATCCTAATATTCCTTTTTATTCTCTTTTATATCTCACTGCCCAGAAATCCATTAAAATAAATAAATAAATAAATAAACTGTCGGGCACGGTGGCTTAGTGGTTAGCATGTTCGCCTCCCCGTGCCTCAGGGTTTTTTTCCCTGGGTTCTCCGGTTTCCTCCCGGTCCAAAAACATGCACGGTAGGTTGATTGGCACCTTGGAAAATTGTCCCTAGTGTATGAATGTGTGTGTGTGTGTGTGTGTGTCCTGATGATGGGTTGGCATTCCATCCAGGGTGTATCCTGCCTTAATGCCCATTGACGCCTGAGATAGGCACACGCTCCCCGTGACCCGAGGAAGATCGGATAAAGCGGTAGAAGATGAATGAATGAATGAAAATAAACTGTCTATCCTTGTGTACTTAAGTTTGTATTTACCCTTCTTGAATGAATCTTATCCTCAGAGCGAGACCTAAAGCACTTCTTGTACGTCTGCTAAGTACTGCAAATGTAAATGTAAATGTCTAGACAGGGAAAAAACCCTATAGTCCAGATGTACAGATAACACCCCCCCCCCACTATAATAATAATCAAAAGTGCCAGCTGAAGAGTGTGTGGGAGTTTTATTTCTGATTAATTGGGACTTGTTGTTTTTCTCATTTTACTCTTTTCTCAGAGAGCCGCTTTGTAAATATAATAACCACCTGAGCAAATCACACGGGCCGAATAAGTGTTCCAGTATGACGTCCCTTTGATTGAAATTTTCTCATTTGAAAAACAATTATAGATCTGCGTTGACTGAGATCTTCCTCAGGGAGGCTGGGAGATAATTGTGCTCTCTAGATGCCCCTTTATTATATCTTTATTTCACTTCTTTGACGAGAGGTCGCGTATATGACAGGCTCAAACGTGATTCTTCTTGTGTCAATCCGCAAATAGAAACGAATTACAGGAAGGAGTGAAAGTGCTGAGTGCTGAACCGAAGACACGGTGTATCGTGCGAGCAGTGTTGGGGAGTGACTAGTCACATGTTATGTAATTTAGTAATTTAATTGTAATTAAATGTAATTTAACTTTAAATCGTAATATCGTTAAATAGAAGTAACAGTAATCCGTTACAGGTACTGCGAAACAAAAACGTCTAATTAAATTACAGTTACTTTTACAAATCAACAAAGTCCACCGCCCCAAGACCACCCCCAGTGCCCGGGCAACAATTTGATTCTGATGCAGCTCAGTTCCGAAAATATAACCCACTTTTCTTTCCGAGCGCCACCTAGTGGACAAATGAAAGAAATCTGACCTAATATATCCACACACACACACATTCATTCATTCATCTTCTACCGCTATATCCGATCTTCCCTCAGGTCACGGGGAGCCTGTGCCTATCTCAAGCGTCTATGGACATTAAGGCAGGACACACCATGGATGGAATGCCAACCCATCACAGGGCACACACACACACATTCATACACTAGGGACAATTTTCCAAGGTGCCAATCAACCTACCGTGCATGTTTTTGGACCAGGAGGAAACTGGAGAACCCGGAGAAAAACCCCCTGAGGCACGGGGAGAACATGCAAACTCCACACACACATGGCCGAGACGGGAATCGAACCCGGACCCTGGCAGTGTGAGGCGAACGTGCTAACCACTAAGCCACCGTGCCCTGCACACACATACCTATATATATATTGTTGCTTTACTGTTATAATGCGATTATATTCATTGACGCTGTTCTACAGTGGATATTTAGAGCATCGGTGTAGGAATAGTAAGTGGAATTGCAGTGAACTTCAAAAAAGTTCACTGTGGATGAGGTCAGGGCTCTCTGCAGGCCACTCAAGCTCTTCCCCTTAGTCCTGCCAAGAGATCTCTTAATAGACAGAATTAGGTCTCTGAGTTGCAGCGAAGGGCAATTGTATTGCAACCAAAGACATCCTGTACACATGGGTGTGAATCTCAGGCGTTACAAAATCGTTTCCCAAGCATAACTAGCTTTAACATTTCGCAGCATCCAGCATTACACCTTCATTACAGCGTTACAGCATCCACCTTCACTCAGGGTAAGCTTTAAGGTTAATTCAAGACTCTTCTCGGTTCTGGCACCGAATGAACTTTCCCTGGACGTCCAAACAGCAGAGCAACCTAGCACTTAAATAAATAAATAAATAAATAAATAAGTACAAGGGGCACGGTGGCTTAGTGGTTAGCATGTTCGCCTCACACCACCAGGGTCGGGGGTTCGATTCCCATCTCAGCCATGTGTCTGTGGTGTTTGCATGTTCTCCCCGTGCCTCAGGGTTTTTTTTTCTGGGTTCTCCGGTTTCGCCCCGGTCCAAAAACATGCACGGTAGGTTGATTGGCACCTTGGAAAAATTGTCCCTAATGTATGAGTGTGATTGTGAGTGTGTGTGTGTGTGTGTGTGTGTGTGTGTGTCCTGTGATGGGTTGGCATTCCATCCAGGGTGTATCCTGCCTTAATGCCCATAGTCTGAGATAGGCACAGGCTCCCCGTGACCCGAGGGAAGATCAGATAAAGCGGTAGAATATAAATGAATGAATGAATGAATGAACGAATGAATGAATAAATATAAAAATACGCCTCAACTGAGTTTAAGGTTGCTAGTATCTTAAGTTTGCAATCACTCATACCAGAGAATTTTTTTTCTTTGATTGAGACTTAAAGCACTTTTTGCTGTAATGCTTTAAATGTGAATGTAAACGTGCTTTAAAAAAGGAATTTGTCTTTTTTACCAGAAAAGAACGTTTCTCTGTGTATAAGATGTATTAATAGGCAACTACATTACATACTTTTGTCTTGTCAGAATGAAACAAATGATTGTGGAACCGTTATTTACGTATTACGACGTAACGCAGGCGCAGTTTGTCTTCACGTTGATAGTTTACATATGGGGTCTATTTTCGCAGCTCGATGACAGGGCGTGTCGCGTCGTGGTCTGTGTGTATGATTATGCCTTCCACGGTAGACGATATGCATCTTTTATTCATTAGGTGTGGGTCTAGCGTTAAAAAATAGTGTTTATATTTTAGCCAGATTGTATTAGAGATGATGATCACCCTGCTGCTGCCTAAAGTACCATAATAATGAACAGAGAGGGCATAAAAGATAATAAGGCAACGTAGAGTCAATGAGCGAGCATATGAATGATGAAAAGGTGTGATAGAAAAGTGGTAAAAAGAAAATAGAGGAAAGCTATAAAAGAGAGAATACACACAGGCTGTGGTGATGCGGAATGCAGGACAGTAAATCAGCGTGCATTAAATCTATTACACTAACTCAACATCCCCATTCTTTTTGCACTCACACTGAGCCAAGTAAGTTTTCTCAATCTGTATAACACTAATAGAGCATGGGAATACCGAAAACACTGTAAAACATAAGTGTAAAGCATAAGTTTAAGGTGGATGTATTTTACTTAAGTACATTCATTCAAGTACAATCATTTACTTTCATTCAATATGGATATTATATATATATATATATATATATATATATATATATATATATATATATATATATATATATATATATATATATATCCATATATCCTTTTATCCTATCTCTTCTCTGCTTAACCCGGGACCGGGTCGCGGGGACAACAGTCTGTCTTCCTCTCTCTCTAGACATATATATAATATATATATATATATATATATATATATATATATATATATATATATATATATATATATATATATAAATATAAATATAAACACCATCACAGGGTACACTCATACACACATACACACACACAACACACACACACCTATATATATATATATATATATATATATAGATATATATATATAAACACACATATAAAACCCATCACATATATATATATATTATGTTCTAGCATATATATATATATATACACCCACATCCACATGTGTGTGTGTATTATTTATTTAGCCCTATCTAAATAAATGCTCTGTGTTTTTGACATCCTTAGTGAAAAAAGAGACCAGTTCATCAATAATCAGTGTCTGATATTCTGCATTCGTCTTTCTTTTTCGCAACTCCATCTGAACATTTATCAGATTATTTATTTAAACGTATAATTGCACATGGTATTGATTTCAAATATTTCCGTAACTTTATCACCTCTGATACAAACTGTATTAATATACGAAAATTGTTGTGAACAATATACACAAAAAGAGAAACCTCACTGAAAATTTTCTGACCCATATACGGGGTCGGCCCTGCCGAAAGATACGTTCATTGGTGTGTAGGACAATGAGCTGGAGAATGACCTCATTTTAAATCGAACTGGCGGATAATGAACGCATTGTAAACGCCACATTGCTGCCAAGCCCAATCAAATCAGCTGCTATAATTCTCCTTAAAACCAAAAAAATGTTTACTAGTGTGTGTTTATTTCATTTTGAGATATTACTTTTTTAATGTTAAAATAAAATGACACAGGTAGCTTTCTGACAGAACTAAAAACAAACATGTGTTTTCCGCTTACTGTATGTTTTGTGTATGTTTATCCAAATGACATTGTATATATTTCTCATCATTAAGAGCCCAATTATTATTTTAGTACGTTTGCCTCACACCTCCAGGGTCCGGGTTCGATTCCCGTCTCGGCCATGTGTGTGTGGAGTTTGCATGTTCTCCCCGTGCCTCAGGGGGGTTTTCTCCGGGTTCTCCGGTTTCCCCCGGTCCAAAAAACATGCACGGTAGGTTGATTGGCACCTTGGAAAAATTGTCCCTAGTGTATGAATGTGTGTGATTGTGTGATTGTGTGTGAATGTGTGTGTGTGTGTCCTGCGATGGGTTGGCATTCCATCCAGGGTGTATCCTGCCTTAATGCCCATGGACGTCTGAGATAGGCACAGGCTCCCCGTGACCCGAGGGAAGATCGGATATAGCGGTAGAAGATGAATGAATGAATGAGTCAATCAAAACATGTGGATGAGACTGTTACGTGTCCACATACTTTTGCCGTCGATAATTCCATTTTACTTCATGTGCAATTTAAGTGCATTATAGAAATATTATCATTATTTGTTTCTTAATGAAGGAAGTATTCTATCATGTCAGCGTTAATGAAAGTGAATGTCCTGCTGATTTAACACTCACATTACAGACGCTCTATTTGCCTACATGAAGCAATCCTCCGAGCGTATTCGAAACCCAACAGAAAGCACATTGTTAATTATGGACACAATTACCGCAGATTTAGGTTCTGCAAACGATCAAATGGCAGGTTTCGACGTGGGAGGGGAGTTAAACGTTAACATGTGCTTGTTTCGAGAGGCAGAGCACGGCATCGCTTGAAACCGCCGCTGCTTCATAAGGCATAATAACCCATTCGGATGATATGTACCCTCTTGTGCGTACGTAAGCTCGCAAACGTCCATGTTTGGATGTGATTGACAAGACTTTGTTTTTAATAGTCTCATGAATGGAGTATCAGTTTGCATTCGCATTAGCAATTTCCCCTCAGTTGTATTGGAGCATTTCTCGTATCATCTATTATACACATTTATTTTTTTTTAACTTGTAAGTGTGTTCTTAAAACAATTTGAACACACTGGATTAATTTCCAAAATCTGTCATTTTTTTGTACCCCAAAATCCTTTGTTCATTTCTTAAAAACAAATGATTTGTGTCAGTAAAATTCACTTTGGGTTACGGTGGCTTAGTGGTTAGAACGTTCGCCTCACACACCTCCAGGGTCCGGGTTCGATTCCCGTCTCGGACATGTGTGTGTGTGGAGTTTGCATGTTCTCCACCCGTGCCTCAGGGGGTTTTTCTCAGGGTTCTCCGGTTTCATCCCCGGTCCAAAAACATGCACGATAGGTTGATTGTGTGTGTGTGTGTGTGTGTGTGCTGCAATGGGTTGGCATTCCATCCGGGGTGTATCCTGCCTTAATGCCCATAGACGCTTGAGATAGGCACAGACTCCCCGTGACCTGAGGGTTGATTGGATAAAGCGGTAGAAGATGAATGAATGAATGAAGATGAGTGAATGAATGAACGTACCCACATGTACAGTGACAATAAAGTTGAATCCGGTCTAATCGAATGTACAAAGAAGTCGTCACATTCTGCCGCTTGATTTTGTCTTTTACATGAAAATTGTATCTGGGTGAAGAGAGAGAGAGAGAGAGAGAGAGAGAGAGAGAGAGAGAGAGAGAGAGAAAGCATTGGCCCATCTCCAGCCGCAATAATAACACGGCAGCTTTATTTATTCCTGTGCCGAGACGAAAATAGACCTCAGTATGTTCACAAGGTCCACACGCCAGTGAACTCTTCTCCAACCAAACACGCGTCACATGGCATGTTTCCGTAAAGCGAATTGTGTCACCAGTGACGCCAGCTAGCCCCTTTTTCTCGATCCCACATCAATCACAGTAGTGCACAGTGACACGCTCTGCAGTAGCCGATTCAAAATGCAGCTGCGCGACTCGTGTTCAACCTGCCTAAATTCTCTCGCACCACCCCACTGCTGCGCTCGCTCCACTGGCTTCCTGTAGCTGCACGCATCAGATTCAAAACACTGACGCTCGCCTACAAAGCCAAAAATGGATCTGCACCATCTTACCTCCGCAACCTCATCACCTCCCGTACTGCACCTCGCTGCCTGAGAGCGTCCAGCACTGCTCGCCTGGTTCCACCAGTCTCTCAGGGTAAAAGGTAAGGCCAGCTCAAGGCTCTTCTCTGTTCTGGCACCGAGGTGGTGGAACGAACTTCCACTGGAGGTTCCGAACAACGGAGACACTGTCTACATTCAAACGCCGACTGAAGACCTACCTCTTCCAACAACACCTATCCTAACATTCCTTTTTATTCTCTTTTCTCACTGTCCAGAAATCCATAAATAAATAAATAAAACTAAAAAAAAAAGCAACTGTCTATTCTTGTGTACTTGAGTTTGTATTAACATTTCTTGAATAAATCTTATCCTTAGAGCAAGACCTAAAGCACTTCCTGTACGTCGCCCTGGATAAGGGCGTCTGCTAAATACCGCAAATGTAAATGTAAATGTAGCCGGATGCCTCTTCCGACTTCTCCGTTTGATTTCTGCTGAACCCCTGTTCGGCTGATTGGCGACCATCTCCCGCCGTGTCCTTTACCCGGGCGTGTTTATTTATACTGTTCGAATCCCAATGTCTGTCGTTGTCTGCTGACTCTCTATATTAAGACGGGCGCGAAACTGTTCACCGAGGCGCCATGCGTGGACGCGTTTGCACCTCCGTTCACAGATAATTACCCTCCGAACGGCTCCCTAATTGAAATCGCACACATACCTCGCTTAACCGTCGCAGTGAACACTATAGAACCAAGTCATTTAACCATTTCACCCGCAAGCCTGACTCCCCACAACAAACCCCACCCCCCCCTACCCCCCCCCCCCCCCCCCTCACCCCCCTATCCCAGCTCCCATATTTCATGTTGTTTGGGGTGATAAAAATCTCTCAGCCGGTCTGTTCTTCTTTTTTTTTTTCTCTTTTCGAAAAAAGCGCGGCCCAGGATCACTGAGAGGCTCCACAGAAGTAGCAATCCATCAAGCGAGGGTGCACTATGGCAGTTTCAGGGCGCGCATCATCCCCTCGGTGTTTGCTACCTCTTACATCATCAAACCGGCTTTTCACACACACACACACACACACACACACACACACACACACACAGAGATAGATAATCTTATCGTCTTTCATCTTGATTTGCGTTGTCAAATTATTAAAGAAAAGGGGTGTGGGTGGAAAATCAACCCTCAAAACCAATGGAAGGGGGAAGAAAATGGGAGAAGACATTTGCTGATATGTTCTTTTAAAAGGAGAGGGGGGGGGGGGGGGGGGGGGGGTGCATCATTGCAATGCATCCCGTCTTGTGTATTTTACTCGGTGCCTAATTAAATGCAACATAAGAATGTGTGCCAGTGGAAAGGAAAAGTATTGTCAGGCACCTACACTTGACGGCAAAAGAACAAGCAGATGGCAGGCAGAAATAGTTGCTGCAGTGTGTGTGTTTGTGTGTGTGTGTGTGTGTGTGTGTGTGTGTGTGTTGTGTGTGTGTGTGTGTGTGTGTCTGGGAGGCCTGATAAAGAAGGAGGGAAAAGCGAAGATAGCAATCACAGCATATGCTTTATATGTTGTTCTCGGTCACTACATTGCAGGTGCGAGTTTGATTGATTCGTCATGACTCCGCTGCACTACTGAACTACTAATTGGACTCAATAAATGTGTTGGCCTTACAGTGTAATGGTGTACAGTAGCTAGTTACATGTAAGTTAATTAGGTAAAATACTTAAAAAAACGTAAAAAAAAAAAAACTAAAAGAAACGTAAAAAAAAAAAAAAAAACGTAAAAAAAACGTAAAAAAAACGTAAAAAACGTTTAAAAAAAAAAAAAAAACGTAAAAAAAAAAAAAAAACGTAAAAAAAAAAAAAAAACGTAAAAAAGGTAAAAAAGGTTAAAAAGGTAAAAAAAAAAAAAAAAAGTTAAAAAAAAAAAAGGTAAAAGAAAGGTTAAAAACGGAAAAAAAAAAAAAACGGAAAAAAAAAATGAAAAAAAAAGTTAAAAAAAAAAAAAAAAAAAAAAAAAAAAAAAAAAGAAAAAAAAAAAAAAAAAAAAAAAATGTTAAAAAAAAAAAAAAAAAAAAAAAACGTAAAAAAAACATGCAAAAACGGAAAAAATGGAAAAAACGTAAAAAACGGAAAACACGGAAAAAAACGGGAAAACGGAAAAAACGTAAAAAACTAAACTAAAAAACTTTAAAAACGTAAAAAACGTAAAAAAAACGTAAAAAAAAAACGTAAAAAAAAAAAAAAAAAAAAAAAAAAAACGTAAAAAAAACCGTAAAAAACGTTAAAAAAAACTTAAAAACGCTGAGAATATAAATGTGTAATTCAATTACGGTTACTTCTGAAAAGGTTACAAAATCCCAAAGACAGCCGACCAAACCCAACTCGCTCGAAAAAAATTTCGCCTGCAAGATGCTTTCCCATTCTTTAGATTCCATATTATCGGACTGTAACAGAACAGCAGAAGGGCATTATTCATAATCACAGCATCACACACAGACATAATCACACCCTTAATAACATCCAGATGAGGACGGGTTTCCATTTTGAGTCCGGTTCCTCTCATTCATTCATTCATTCATTCATCTTCTACCACTATATCCGATCTTCCCTCGGGTCACGGGGAGTCTATTGCCTATATGCCTATTTCAGGCGTCTATGGGCATTAAGGGTATCTATGGACAGGATACACTGTCACTGTCATGCCAACCCATCGCAGGACACACACACACACACACACACACACATTCACACACTAGGGACAATTTTCCAAGGTTCCAATTAACCTACGTTGCATGTTTTTGGACCGGGAGGAAACCGGAGAACCTGGAGAAAACCCCCCTGAGGCACGGGGAGAACATGCAAAACTCCACACACACACATGGCCGAGACGGGAATCGAACCTGGACCCTGTGAGGCGAACGTGCTAACCACGTGCCCCCGGTTCCTCTCAAGGATTCTTCCTAATTCCACTAAAGGAAGTTTTTCCTTGCCACATTCACCCCAGGTTCACTCATCAGGGACAAATACACACATATATCATCCATAGAAATAATGTTGTGTAATTTGCCCATTCTGTAACGCTTCTTTGCGACGATGCACATTATATAAAGCGCTATAGAAATAAAACTAAATTGAACTGACCTGTTTTATTATAAGGGTGATGTTTGAGAGCAAAGCTGCAAGGAAAATCTATTCATCATGGAAGGCAGGTGGGTGTGAAATCTGACCGATCTCGGGACGTTCTATCCTTCCTGTCCCACACACACGTCCAACCATCTGTCCATCGACCAGCCCCGGGAAACAGCAGATTCAACACACCGCCGTAGCAAAACGACCAATAATATTCTCTCTTTCCATCCAGCTGTCCAACCTTTCAATGACTTGTCCTTCTTCGTCCCTTATTAGATGCTGCCATTGGTTAAAGGAGAGACAATGTACGTGCAAGATATTCAGGTTCGTTGTATGAAACTGTACTTTGTGTGGTCCTTATTACATTATTAATCCTATTACAAAGTGCACATTGACATTTTTTTTAATTTACAGCAGACGCCCTTATCCAGGGTGACTTACAACTAAGCAATTGAGGGCCTTGCTCAGGTGGTAGGGCCCTGGAGGTGATAGCCCAGTGGTTAAGGTGTTGGAAGATCAGAGATTCAAACCCCACCACCACCAAGCTGCCACTAGTGGGCCTTGGAGCTTTTGTACAAACAAAAAAAGAGCGGAGCCGGATGAAACGAGCCCTAAGGAACACCTGAACCTGATGAGCAATCAGCACGCTCGTTTCCGGATATGGAAACTCACATTCATTCATCTTCGATCGCTTTAGCCGATCTTCCCTCGGCTCGCGGCGAGCCTAACTCAGGCATCTTTGGGCATCAAGGCAAGATACACTCAGTATGGAATGCCAACCCATGGCAGGGCACACACACACACACATTCATACACTAGGGACAATCAACCTACCGTGCATGTTTTTGGACCAGTGGAGGAAACTGTAGAACCCGGAGAGGCACCGGGGAGAACATGCAAACTCCACACACTCATGGCAGAAGTGGGATTCGAACCCCCAACCCTGAAGGTGTGAGACGAACCACTAAGATAACCACCCTTTATGGAAACTCACCACAGAGATGAACGCAAGCACCGGGTGAGGGTGTGAGACCGAGACCCTTCTGTTATACAGAGGCTCCTCCCACCGAGCACCACCCGAGTGTAACGTGTAACGTTGTTGGCTCAGTTCCTAAATATGATCATGCTATGACAATTTACCCTCTGACTCCATCCCACTTTTTTCAGACTAGAGAGAAAGAGAGAGAGAGAGAGAGAGAAAGATAGATAGAGCTGAATTCTTTCCGAGTTGTGGATTTGTACTGCAGTGTTATATAACAAACGCGGCCTAATTTGATCAATCGCTACTGGGAAACGTTCATGCGATAAAACTTATAGAACAGACTGCATCATAAAGTCGAATGCAAATGCAGTTATAATACAACCTCTTTTGCTGAGACAGAGGTAGAGGGTTTTCCTCGCTCCAGGAGAAATGAGACTTTTTATTGCGTTGTTTTCATGAATATAAATGTGTTCACAGGGTGGG
>JACRUU010000011.1:4366432-4381432 GCA_030449085.1 Kryptopterus vitreolus | reverse complement strand
GTGGCATCTCATTACTGCCTATCTGTAATGCTACCAGCATTATGCTGGAATTGGTGCCATTAGCAAAATCAAATTAACAATCCAATCTCCGACGAGTTGTATAAGTTTGAGAAACGGAAGGAAAAAGGCAAATTAGGCATAAAAATGTTGGCTGTGTTCCCATTAACAAAAGTAATATTTCCCCCTTAATAGCCAAATGTAATTAATTATTGCAAATCTCTTAAAGAGAGAACACTTGAAATGAGTTACTGAGCAAAACATGTATCTTCATCCTGTAACACAAGTTCTAATCACAGCCTTCTGTGGAACTGGAGAAACTCATTTCTATTATATATGCCACATTAACCTTCATATAAAATAGATAGATAGATAGACAGGCAGACAGACAGGTAAGTAGGTAGGTAGGTAGGAAGGAAGGCAGACAGACAGATAGACAGACAAACATACAGACAGACAGACAGACAGATAGATAGATAGATAGATAGATAGATAGATAGATAGATAGATAGATAGATAGATAGATAGATAGAGATAGATAGACAGACAAGACAGATAGATGATAGATAGATAGATAGATAGATAGATAGATAGATAGATAGATAGATAGATAGATAGATAGATAGATAGATAGATAGATAGATAGATAGATAGAAAGACAGACAGACAGACATACAGGCAGGCAGGCAGGTAGGTAGGAAGGCAGACAGACAGACAGACAGACAGACAGACACAGATAGATAGATAGATAGATAGATAGATAGATAGATAGATAGATAGGCAGACAGACAAGCAGACAGAAAGATAGATAGATAGATAGATAGATAGATAGATAGATAGATAGATAGATAGATAGATAGATAGATAGATAAGCAGACATACAGGCAGACAGACAGACAGATAGATAGATAGACAGGTAGATAGATAGATAGATAGATAGATCGAAGATAGATAGATAGATAGATAGATAGATAGATAGATAGATAGATAGATAGATAGATAGATAGATAGATAGATAGATAGATAGATAGATAGATAGATAGATAGATAGATAGATAGATAGATAGATAGATAGATAGATATAGATAGATAGATAGATAGATAGATAGATAGATAGATAGATAGATAGATAGATAGATAGATAGATAGATAGATAGATAGATAGATAGATAGACAGAAAGATAGATAGACTAGATAGATAGATAGATAGAATAGATAGATAGACGATAGATATAGATAGATAGATAGATAGATAGATAGATAGATAGATAGATAGATAGATAGATAGATATAGATAGATAGATAGATAGATAGATAGATAGATAGATAGATAGATAGATAGATAGATAGATAGATAGATAGATAGATAGATAGATAGATAGATAGATAGATAGATAGATAGACAGAAAGATAGATAGATAGATAGATAGATAGATAGATAGATAGATAGATAGATAGATAGATAGATAGATAGATAGATAGATAGATAGATAGATAGATAGACTAGATAGATAGATAGAAGATAGATAGATAGATAGAGAAGATAGATAGATAGATAGATAGATAGATAGATAGATAGATAGATAGATAGATAGATAGACATGAAGACAGAAAGATAGAGAATAGATAGATAGATAGATAGATAGATAGATAGACAGTTGAATTGGAGCAGCTGTCTGTGTAGGGTATTGGAAGTCAGTACTCTGTGGGTGATGTTGATGGTGATGATGGTGTGATGATGGTGTAGATCCTTTTCTTCAGGTGAGTTATTACATGTGATTGATGTCCGAACCTGAATTTTTAATTAAAATAACAAAAAAAAGGATTGACTTTAATTGCTGTTGGGTTAAAGCCCTGTGTCTCAGCAGCTGTGTGGGGAGAGTTTCAGGAGCAGGTTGGCGGTCAGGTTTGTGTTGCCGTTGTGTAATGGCATGTGAAAACTGGTGACCATTAAATTGATTTTGTGTTCACCAGTTTGACAGAACCTTTGACAGATATTTTAAAAGCAAAGGTTCGGTTACTAAGGAGATGTGACGAGTGAAACGCCATCTGCGCTGACAGCTGAAGGAAAGGAAAACATTGCGAGAGTGCCTGTGCTGTTTATACAATAGACTTAATTAGTGCAGGCCCGGATATAACGACCTGACAGACACCGAGAGTGACCCGAGGGTGGTGGACTTCATCAACAATCTTAAAAAGTATGTGTAGGTGGATATGTATAAATGTGTACGTGTACATGCCTTTGTTTTTTACTGCAAACCTATCAGACCATGCTAATTATTATTATTATTATTCATTCGTTCATTCATTCATTCATTTTCATTTTTTTCTACCACCGCTTTATCCGATCTTCCCTCGGGTCACGGGGAGTCTGTGCCTATTCTCAGGCGTCTATGGGCATTAAGGCAGGATACACCCTGGATGGAATGCCAACCCATCGCAGGACACACACACACACACACTCACACACACTAGGGACAATTTTTTCAAGGTGCCAATCAACCTACCGTGCATGTTTTTGGACCGGGGAGGAAACCGGAGAACCCGGAGAAAAACCCCCTGAGACACGGGGAGAACATGCAAACTCCACACACACATGGCCGAGATGGGAATCAAACCCGGACCCTGGCGGTGTGAGGCGAACCTGCTAACCACTAAGCCACAGTGCCCCTGTTATTATTATTATTAATATTATTATTCATTCATTCATCTTCTACCTACCGCTATATCCAGATCTTCCCTCGGGTCACGGGGAGCCTGTGCCTATCTCAGGCATCTATGGGCATTAATGCAGGATACACCCTGGATGGAATGCCAACTCATCGCACGACACACACACACACACACACATTCACACACACATTCATACACTAGGGACAATTTTCCAAGGTGCCAATCAACCTACCGTGCATGTTTTTGGACCGGGGGGGGGAAACCGGAGAACCCGGAGAAAAACCCCCTGAGGCACGGGGAGAACATGCAAACTCCACACACACATGGCACATGGCCGAGACGGGAATCGAACCCGGATCCTGGTGGTGTGAGGCGAACGTGCTAACCACTAACGCCACCGTGCCCCTATTATTATTATTATTATTATATTATATTATTATTATTATTATTATTATTATTATTATTATTATTATTATTATTTTATTTATTTATTATTATTTATTTATTTTTAGGAAACAGAATTGAAGTGATGGTGTGAAGGAAATCGAATCTGTTTCAGCCCATTACCTCTCATGAATAATATATGTCGCATAATGTGTGTAATGGAGGCTTGGCTGTGAGTTCACGAGGCCGATAATGGAAGTGTCTTGAATATACAATGGAAGTCAAATACACCTGTTTACGCCGATGACTTATTTATCATTTCGCATCAGTACACACGAATGCTTAAAGAAAAACAAAAGCGACAAATTCGTTAGCGTTGATTTCATTAAGGCTAGTTTAGTAGGTTAGGAGTAAACAAAAATGATGACTAAGTATAGATTATAACTGTTAAAAATTTATTATGTCTAAATAATAAAAAAGTAATGACAATGTGTTAAAGTAATAAGAAATATATCCTATAAAACACACACACACACATACACACACACACACACACACACACACACACACACCACACACATATATATTATATATATATATATATATATATATATATATTTATATATATATATATATATACAGGGAGTCCTCGGGTTACGCCAGTTTTGAACGTGGGTTCGAACCATCTTACGTCTTACGCGGTTTAGCGTCGTAAGCGTCGTAAACAAACGCGAAACTAGTTTGGGCGCACGGCGGAAGAATACGCTTTGTTGTGGTTACGTCATAACCCAAGGACCCACTGTATTATATTTATATATATATATATATATATATATATATATATATATATATATATATATATATATATATATATATATATATATATATATATATATATATATATATATACATATACATATATATATATATATACATATATATATATATATATATATATATATATACATATATATATATATATATATATATATATATATATATATATATATATATATATATATATATATAATGGAAGCACAGTGGCTTAATGGTTAGCACGTTACGTCTCACACCTCCAGGGTCCAGGTTCGATTCCCGTCTCGGCCATGTGTGTGTGGAGTTTGCATGTTCTCCACCGTACCTCAGGGGGTTTTTCTCCAGGTTTCCCCCCGGTCCAAAAACATGCACTGTAGGTTGATTCGTAAATTGTCCCTAGTGTGTGAATGTGAGTGTGCACCCTGTTATGGGCTGGCATTCCATAGAGGGTGTATCCTCCTGAATTGATGCCTATATATATATATATATATATATATATATATATATATATATATATATGCCCCATGCCCTGACAGAGAAGTTGGACAAAGCAGTAGAAGATGAATGAATGAATGAATGGATATACAGTATATAAATGTGTATATATATATATATATATATATATATATATATATATATATATATATATATATATATATATATATATATATATATATACACATGTATGGACAAGCAGTGCTATCAAAGGATGTGTGTGAATATAATGTAGTGTTTATGTGGCTGTGGTGCTGGTAAATAGAGAAACAGCCTCCCTTTTTGTGTTAGGGACTGAATTTATCGCTCCTGCTTCAGCGAGCCGTGTTGCGGCCCCATGCACATGGAGAATTGTCGGAGCTATCTGGGGCAGAGACAGGTGCACGCTTGGCTGTTTCTCCTCAGCACATTGTGCCTGCACTGCTGTCTGGCTCACATAATGAACTACGGTAGAAAGGGTAGGTAGAACTGTGTGTGTGTGTATACAGTATGTGTGTGCGTAAGAAGCAATATATTCAGAAAGCGCATAAAAAAAAGATGATTTTGGATGATTGGTGAATTTTCTGGGGCAAATGAACAGAGCTGGCAATGATGTGAGATGATTTATTTAAAAGCGATCCTGTTTTGCGTGGTCATATATTTACGGAAGGGCAAAAGTACGATACGCAGCCTTCTTTCAACTGTCCGGCTTACAAGAATGAAATCCATTGTGGTCTTTTGCTGTGTAGACCCATCTGTGTAAGAAAACAAGCCACGTGCTGAAATATTTCATAGCTCTTAATGGGTTTAAAGCAGGGTTATTTGAGATAATAAAGACTTTCTGTCTGTCCATTTTCCTTTGTCGTTTCCGAGGATTTTTGTGCAATTTTCTGCCTGCTCCAGATCCTGTCATGGAAGAAAATCACACCAACAGACGTCACTGAGGTGGCACTTTATCCATTTATACACACACACACACACACACACACACATATATATATATATATATATATATATATATATATATATATATATATATATATATATATATATATATATCGAGAAAGTGGAGAAACCCTCTGAGCCTCCATATCACCTTAGTTTAACACAATTTTAACACTTCCATTACTTCTGTTTGCTGCGCGAATCCCAGTGCTTGTGGTTCTCTAAATGAGGCACGATGTTAGCAAGTTTAAATTTAGTCAGCATGAAAAATCGATAAGTAACACCTCCATATACACAACTTATATGCATCTATATTATCTATATATTATATACATTCTGTATTGTATGGAAACAAAGGGATTTGTTGTTCTTTTTTTCATCTTTTTATAACCATATATATATATATGTGTGTGTGTGTGTGTGTGTTGTGTGGTGTGTGTGTGTGTGTGTGTGTGTGTGTGTGTGTATATATATAGTTCGCCTCGTACCGCCAGGGTCCAGATCAGATTTGAATCCCATCTCAGCCATGTGTGTGTGGAGTTTGCATGTTCTCCCCATGTCTCAGGGTTTTTTTTTTCTCCGGGTTCTCCGGTTTCTCCCCAGTCCAAAAACATGCACGGTAAGTTGATTGGCACCTTGTGCCTAGTGTCTGAGTGTGTGTGTGTGTGTGTGTGTGTGTGTGTGTGTGTGTGTGTGAGTGTGTATGTACCCTGCAATGGGTTGGCATTTTCCATCCAGGGTGTATCCTGCCTTAATGCCCAAAGACGCCTGAGATAGGCACAGACTCCCCGTGACCCGAGGAAGATCGGATATAGTGGTAGAAGATGAATGAATGAATATATATATATATATATATATATATATATATATATATATATATTGTTGTTATGAAATTTTACATATATTTTATGAGATCAACTAGATGCTCCGTGTGTGCGTTTTATGATGTACCACATGAGAACTGCAATTACTGGCTTTTCCTGCCTGTACAATTACGCCGAGCGCTCTGCTTGTTGTGACTAACGTGCACAGGCACAGTGCAGCAATTTGTAGCTCACAGCAAATGCAGTAACAGCAAGAAATTGCACAGGAGAATAATTCATTGTCCTCTTTCATTTTGCACAATAAGGAAAACACAAGTAATAGTGGTCGTTAGGAGCGGGATGTTTACCTCTTATTTCTGCTTTGCTTTGTGATTACTGTCATCATCCACTTCAGATGCCTTTTTTTTTCTTTCTTTCTTTCTTTCTTTCTTTTTTCTTTCTTTCTTTCTTTCTTTTTCTTTTACTTCCCAGAATCCCTTTTTCATTCACGCAACCACAATCATGATTGCCATTGGAAAAATCCATATGCACTGTATATACTTTTGCATTGTGGTGAGATTGAGTGTGTATTGACGCCCATGTATGAATGCAGGGAAAGAGAGTGAAGAGGGGAAAAAAAAAAAACCCACATGGTGCTGGAAGGTCCGCTGTGCTGAGAGGAGATTAGTATGACTTACCCTGGCCCCAATTTCAAAGGCCCCGTCGTCCCCAGGCAGCCGCAAAACCTCTGCAACTCCACTGCTGATAGTGAGGTTCAGACAGAAGCCACAGGGCCTCGGAACAGCAAGTTTAATCAATAACGCTTTTACGTCTTTCCAAATCCCACTTGCTCTCACAAAGCTGGTTTCTTGTTTCTCTCTCTCGGAAAAAAAAGTGGAGAAAACCCTCTGAGCCTCCATATCACCTTAATTTAACACAATTCGAACACTTGGGTATTCTACGTTTCCGTTGCTTCTGTTTGCTGAGCCAATCCCAGTGCTTGTGGTGTTAACTTGTGGATAAGTAACACATCCATATACACAACTTGTATGCATCTATAAAAATAACACAACAATGCATTCCGTATTGTATGGAAACAAAGGGATTTATTGTTCTTTTTTTCATATATATATATATATATATATATATATATATATATATATATATATATATATATATATATATATATATATATATATATTTAGGAGCACGGTGGCTTAGCGGTTGGCAGGTTCACCTCACACCTCCAGAGTTCGGATTCAATTCCCGTCTCGTGTGGGGGGGGGGGGTTTTCTCCGGGTTTTCCGTTTTTTTTTGTCCCGGTCCAAAAAACATGCATGGTAGGTTGTGGTGGTGGGTCGATTGGCACCTTGGAAAATTGTCCCTAGTGTATGAATGTGTGTGTGTGTGTGAATGTGATGTGTGTGTGCCCTGTGATGGGTTGGCATTCCATCCCGGGTGTATCCTGCCTTAATGCCCATAGACACCTGAGATAGGCACAGACTCCCCGTGACCCGAGGGAAGATCCGATATAGCGGTAGAAGATTAATATACATGTATATATTTATATGTCAAAAGGGGATTTTCACACTTCAGGTCTTTTCCTGTGAGGAGTTTGATAACCTTTGCTTGAGTGTGAAAGCTCTTTTCCAATCAAAACTCAAGTCAAAGGAATGATTTAGTCCATTGTGGTCCAGTGATTTGTTTTAAGAGATTTTAAAAGGTTGGACATTCCTGTTTCAGGCTTTCTGATACAAATCATTTTAACTTACTATGTTAGCAACTTACAACTTAGCAGTGTTACTAATTAAAGCATGTATAGATTGATACTATAGATAAAACATCACAGGGCACGGTGGTTTAGTGGTTAGCACGTTCCCGATTCGGCCGTGTGTGTGTGGAGTTTGCATGTTCTCCCCGTGCCTCAGGGGGTTTTTCTCCGGGTTCTCCGGTTTCCTCCCGGTCCAAAAAAAACATGCATGGTAGGTTGATTGGAACCTTGGAAAATTTTCCCTAGTGTATGAATGTGTGTGTGAGTATGTGTGTGAGTGTGTGTGCTCTGCGATGGGTTGGCATTCCATCCAGTGTGTATCCTGCCTTAATGCCCATAGACGCCTGAGATAGACACAGACTCCCTGTGACCCGAGGGAAGATCGGATAAAGCGCTAGAAGATGAATGAATGAATGAAAGATAAAACATCATTTCTTGTTTATACATACTGGATCCACATTGCATTGCTTGTACATGTTTTAGCAGTGTTACTAAATAAAAGTTCTTATGCATTAAAATGATACATAAACCATCATTTATTGCTTATACATGCTGGATCAAGAATGCATTGCTTGTAGTAGCAATGTTACTAATTAATGTATTAATGCAGTAAAGCAATGCATTCTGGATTTTTAATGTATAGCTTTACTGCATAAGTACTTTAATGAGACATTGAGACACACAGTACAAAAAACGCAGTACAAAAAAACAAAAAAGTCATATAGAACAGATGGAACATGTCTGATGATGAGGAGAACATGTGGATATGGTATAATAAGGAGATTTTAACAAATTAATGAACGTTATGGAAAAAATAATTTGTTATAAACTGGGACTAAAATGGCTGGAACAGGAGATGATCCAGGGATGCGAGGTGTGTTTAAGCGTGCTCCTCTACACTGTCCGTGTTCAGGGTACAGGGTCCGAGCCACCTGTATACTTTATTTGAAGGTCTTTGAACAGCTTCGGCTTGTGACAAAAAGCTTGGACTTGAGGGAACCTCCCCAGTTTGCATACATAGACCTCCAGCATGGCTCCGGGGGTAGAGCTGAAGCAAGTAAGACGTATCACACCCAAGATGTGATATTAGCTCTATAAAATGTCTCTGTTTCGGTTACGGCATTAGGCCAGTGTGCCATTACATTTGAGCAGTTATTATGTACATTGCTGATCTGCCATATACTCTGTATTTAAGCTGTATCGTCTTGTATAGTCCGCGTTGTCGGGTATAAATCCGTGTTGCCATGTTGTCTATATCGTCTTGTATAGTCTGTAATTGTGTTGTATAGTCCTGTCTGTAAGTTACTCACAGTATATACACACTCACAGTCTGTATAGCGTAATACTTGTCTGTAGGGAGGTGGTAGCCCAGGTGTTGGACTCTGGACCGGAAGATCATGGGTTCAAACCGCACCACCACCAAGCTGCCACTAGCGGGCCCTTGAGCATGGCCCTTAACCCTCAATTGCTCACTTGTACGTCGCTCTGGATAAGGGCGTCTGCCAAATGCTGTAAATGTAAATGTCTGTACTTATGAGAGTCACCAACAGCCGAAACAAATTCCTTGTGTGTGTAAACAATAAACCTTATCGCATATCCCAGCTTGTTTGGATGCTGGGGTCAGCCACAGGGCTAAGGGCCTTACTCAAGGACCCAAGGCTGGCAGCTTGGCGATACCGTTGCTCGAACCCACCACTCCCCTGTGATGCGTTTTAGAAGACATGAGTTCAGGAAAAAACCTTAATCACTTGTGTAGAGTGTAGAAACATTGAAGGAGTGTGTTTGCTTGTGCAATGCAGTGTAAATACTTTGAAAGCAGTGATGCAGAGTGGAGTGTTGCTTGTGTATGCACAGTTTGAACTGAGCGCTCGCCCATCCAACGTTTGATGGATCACTAACGACGCCCCAATCACGCATTATTATGTATTATGAAGGTGAATAAAATGAATTAAGGGGGCACGGTGGCTTAGTGGTTAGCACGTTCGCCTCACACCTCCAGGATCCGGGTTCGAGTGTCGTCTCGGCCATGTGTGTGTGGAGTTTGCATGTTCTCCCCGTGCCTCAGGGGGTTTTTCTCCGAGTTCTCCGGTTTCCTCCCGGTCCAAAAACATGCACGGTAGGTTGATTGGCACCTTGGAAAATTGTCTCTAGTGTATGAATGTGTGTGAATGGCAGGGTGTATCCTGCCTTAATGCCCATAGACACCTGAGATAAGCACAGGCTCCCCGTGACCCGAGGGAAGATCGGATAAAGCAGTAGAAGATGAATGAAAATGAAATAAAGTTACGTGGCAAACGTGCCCCCCGCCCTCCCCCCCCCCCCCCCCTTCCCCCCACCCCCCACAAATATGCTCTAAAATCCCCTCTAAAAATGATCATCACAAAGCAGGGCAATGGTTCATGCTACACCATACTGTTTATATATGAAATACAGATCTATACCGAGTGTTTCCCCATCCACAAATATAGTAACGGGAAGATGTAGCCGAAACAATCACTGACACCATCGATCGGTGCTTCCGTACAAATCCACTGTCGGCAAAACAAATCTGAAGCAACGCCATGCTTCTTCAAAACCAACCCATAATCCATCCTGACTCAGACGAGAGACTCCAATTGCGAAATCGGAACTATTTGGTGCATTTCTGTGTTGCTGATATGCGCTGTCGAATCCGCTTTAACCTCCAAAGCGCTCTCGACTTCATAGTGACGTAACTGACAACGCAATATTTCATCTAAACACCTTAAGAAAGCTACTTTCAGCTGACGGTGTGGGTTTACAACGCCACAAGGTTATCCTCGGTGTGACGCAGTTCAAGCGCCAGCATGCCCAAGTAGAGGTTAAATCAAAGGTAATGTTATTTACCACAGAGAATATTTAGGAGCTTAGTGGTTGGCACGTTCCCTTCACACCTCCAGGGTCAGGGGTTCGATTCCCACCTCACACGTGTATGTGTGTGTGTGTGTGTGTGTCCCCGTGCCGCAGGGTTTTTTTTTTTTTCCGGTCCAAAAAACATGCATGGTAGGTTGATTAGCACCTTGGAAAATTGTCCCTAGTGTATGAATATGAGTGTGTGTACACCCTGCGATGGGTTAGCACCCCATACAGGGTGTGTCCTGCCTTGATGCCTTTTTTATTATGCCCCACATATTATATCATATGTCCATATTGCAGTTCATGTTACATTTGCAAGGTAAAGTATGAAAGTATTTTAAAACAACTTGTTTTGGACAATTCAATTGATATGTTAGCACATTCGCCTGACACCGCCAGGGTCCGGGTTCGATTCCCGTCTCGGCCATGTGTGTGTGGAGTTTGCATGTTCTCCCCGTGCCTCAAGGGGTTCTCCGGTTTCCTCCCGGTCCAAAAGCATGCACGGTCGGTTGATTAGCACCTTGGAAAATTGTCCCTAGTGAATGAATGTGTGTGTGAATGTGTGTGTGTGTGTGTGCCCTGTGATGTCTTGGCATTCCATCCAGGGTGTATCCTGCCTTAATGCCCATAGACGGCTGAGATAGACACAGACTCCCCATGACCTGAGGGAAGATCGGATAAAGCGGTAGAAGATGAATGAATGAATGAACAGAGATTGTTTTGGACAATTCACTTTATATGTTATGGTTGAGGGGCACGGTGGCTTAGTGGTTAGCACGTTCGCCTCACACCTCCAGGGTCCGGGTTCGATTCCCGTCTCGGCCATGTGTGTGCGGAGTTTGCATGTTCTCCCCGTGCCTCAGGGGGTTTTTCTCCGGGTTCTCCGGTTTCCTCCCCGGTCCAAAAACATGCACGGTAGGTTGATTGGCACCTTGGAAAATTCTCCCTAGTGCATGAATGTGTGTATGTGTGTGTGTGTGTGTGTGTGCCCTGTGATGGGTTGGCATTCGATCCAGGGTGTATCCTGCCTTAATGCCCATAGACGCCTGAGATAGGCACAGACTCCCCGTGACCCGAGGGAAGATCGGATATAGCGGTAGAAGATGAATGAATGTTATGGTTGTTGAGGGGTTTTTCTGTTTCTATTGTCTGGCCACCATTGCTGAAATCACTCCTTCCATCTGTTCCTCTCTTGCTTGGCCTGGACCTCACTCGAGCCACATCCTCCATGGTGGCTCTTTGTCCACCCTCATTCTTTGTGCCACCCCACAGCTTGGATAGAAATTGCTTTGCCTCACTGCACTGTGAAGAACGTTGCTTCACCTGCCGTCTATACTCACGGTATCACTACCATTCAGCTATGTTGGCCTAAGGGCCCCTAAACAGGTAAGAGACATCATTCCTGGCTGACGTTCAGGATCCACCTTTGACTGTATTTCACGCTTCAAGGGTTTGTAAAGGTGGGGATGGGATAAGGGTAGTGAGGGTTTCAGGGCTTCTGTCATGGTAGCAACAAAGGGCGCAGTACGGATCAGCCTCATCATGTCACATGTCTCCCTAATCTCTCTCTCTCTCTCTCTCTCTCTCTCTCTCTCTCTCTCTCTCTCTGGTGTCTTGCTATGCCTTTTTTTGAGTACCACTTTTATCACTGCCAAGTGCTATGTCATGTATTGTATGTCATTTTAGCTTTAATTAAGAAATGAATACATCTTTAAATATATCATATTAATAAATCTGTCACTGCGGTCGCCTTCGACTCACAGAGATCCAGTTCAGGGTGGTCAGAGTGTCACTGCTTAATATTGGGCGGCGTTACACCTCCCCATCATTGATTATTTTTCTCTAACAGCACACTTCTTTATATTACTTTTATTGTATGACTGAGATGTGCATGTGGATTTATTTTGGCTTGCAGTAGGTCATGGAAAATGGCATATAGAAATATATATATATATATATATATATATATATATATATATATATATGCATTAAATGAGTATGACTCACCCCTGCTGAGACCATTTAGCTAATTATAATGTTTAATGTGAATATAGCACATGTGTGTGTGAGTGTGTGGTGTGTGTGTGTGTGTGTGTGTGTGTGTGTGTGTGTGTGTGGCTGCCTGTGTTCTGAGCTAGATATAAAGCTATAGTAAGAGAAGCCACTGTGGACTTGTTCCTTATTCTGGCCCAGAGCTGCTTAAATCCCCTTGGGGAATTCAGCCTTTTTTTGGCCAACAGTACAAGGGAAACGCTAAAAGACCCAATCGGGATCTGCTGAAACAGCAGCAAAAACATCAGAGCACTAGTGGTGAAAGTGCTAAAAGGATCATGCAACAGGCATTAAACTATAACACTAAAAGAGGTGTAATTGGTGTATTTAAGCCTGATACAGTACTTGGTTCAGTCTAGTATTTAGTGAGTGGTTCCTTTATAATTCAAATGAAACTACTATTCAAATCAGGCTACATTTCAATGATAGTCATTATACATATACATTAAAAATGGGAGTAAATTGTACATTGGATATATTATGACTTGGAGTTCAAATTATAGTTCAAATTATAGTTCAATTATAGTTCAAATTATAGTCCACATATCATTACTCTTATGAAAATTATATAATATATAATATATACCACATATATATGTATATATATATATATGCACTTTTTTCTCTTTTCAACCTCTAGCAGGTCTTCTAGAAGTCTGGTGAATTTGTTATGATAATACCTTGTACTGTTCAGTACTTGGGGGTGATTTTCTCAGTCACACAGACGAGAAGACCATATAGAAGTTTCGGCATACTTCTGTATACTTTAAAACGCAGGGTAATAATAATAATAATAAAAACAATATTCATTCATTCATTCATCTTCTACCACTTTATCCGATCTTCCCTCGGGTCACGGGGAGTCTGTGCCTATCCCAGGCGTCTATGGGCATTAAGGCAGGATACACCCTGGATGGAATGCCAACCCATCGCAGGGCACACACACATACAAACACTCACACACACACATTCATACACTAGGGACAATTTTCCAAGGTGCCAATCAACCTACCCTGCATGTTTTTGGACCGGGGCGAAACCGGAGAACCCGGAGAAAAACCTGAGGCACGGGGAGAACATGCAAACTCCACACACACACACACGGCCGAGACGGGAATCGAACCCAGACCCTGGTGGTGTGAGGCGAATGTGCTAACCACTAAGCCACCATGCCCCCTATATACATATATATATATATATATATATATATATATATATATATATATATATATATATATATATATATATTATAGCGCATTTTCTGGAAGCGCTTTACATAATGAGAGGGGGATCTCCTCTTCCTCATCTACCTCCGGTATACAGCATCCACCGGGAGGATGCGATAACAGCCATAACGTCCTCCACACACCAGAAGGAGAGGAGGTGGATGAGGAAGACGAAGCCAATCAGTAGAAATGGTGGTTGATCAGAGGGTGAATTTGGGGAGGCGGTTGTATCCCAGTGGTTAAGGTATTGCTGGACTTAATGATCATGGGTTCAAACCGCACCACCATCAAGCTGCCACTAGTGGGTCCTTGAGCAAGGTCCTTAACCCTCAGTTGCTCTGGATAAGGGCGTCTGCCAAATGCCTTAAATGTAAATGTAAATTTGGCCAATAATCTGAGGACACGACTCTACTCTTTTTCCAAAAGACATCCTGGGATTTTGAATGACCACACAGAGCCTGGGTTTAACGTCTCACCTGAAAAGACGGTGCTTTTTTTGACAGTATAGTGTTTCCTGACACTATACTGGGGTGCTAGGACCAACACAAGGTAAGCGCCCCCTGCTGGCACCTCACTATCACCTCTTCCAGCAGCGACCTAGTTTTTCCCAGGAGGTCTCAGTGGTGCAACCAGTCTTGGGCTACAGGGTGATATGGCTACTGACGAGAGACATGATGTAGCACCAATGGAGCAGAGACAGTTAATAATAATAATAATAATAATAATAATAATAATAATAATTCATTACATTTATATAGCGCTTTTTAAACACTCAAAGCGCTTTACATTGTGAGAGGAGGATCTCCTCCTCATCCACCACCGGTGTGCAGCATCCACCTGCAGCCATGGCACACCAGAACGCCCATCACACACCAGCTTACTGGTGGAGAGGAGACAGAATGATTAAGCCAATCGGTAGATATGGGGACGGTTTGGAGACCGTGATGGTCAGAGGCCAATGGGACACGTCTCTACTCTTTTTCGA
>JACRUU010000011.1:4338932-4361432 GCA_030449085.1 Kryptopterus vitreolus | reverse complement strand
CTCGGGCCAAAAACATGCACGGTAGGTTGATTGGCACCTTGGAAAATTGTCCCTAGTGTTTGAATGTGTGTGTGATTGCGAATGTGTGTGTGTCCTGCAATGGGTTGGCATTCCATCCAGGGTGTATCCTGCCTTAATGCCCATAGACGCCTAAGATAGACACAGACTCCCCGTGACCCGAGGGAAGATCGGATAGATATAGCGGTAGAAGATGAATGAATGAATGAAATGGATATTAATGGGGAATTGGTGGATCCATCTTGCAACATCATCATTGAGTGATTATATGGAGATTATACAGCATTGAGAATCTGTTTTCTGGGCTGCCAGGACATTCCAGTAGGATTTCCTCATGAACCTTCCACAAGGGAAGGAACTGTGAAGCTTCGACTGTAGGAAATGGTTGTCTGGTTGTCTGGCCGAGAATTAAGCACAACATCAAATAAACTGGATTGCAGACAGATCGCGGCCGGGTGGCGTTTGCGTGTCGAGACGTTAATAATCATACGCAGGTTTACATTTTTATATGAAGTGCAGTTTATTCAAACAAAGAGTAATTGCAGACACATTTGCATGTCTGCGATTAAATTGTTTCCGGAACATAACAAATCATTTTGGCTGCGTAAAGAATGAATTGAAAAGATCTAAAACAACATTAATAACTCTTTGCCGTTGTCACCGACGTTTGACCTTATTTTATCATTTCAAAAAATGTCACCTGTTGTCTGTGTCAGTTGTGATGTCCACTTTCCATATTTTGGCAAAGAAAAATCATATGATGAGATATTCATTTTATTATATATGAGTTATATGAGATTATATCATATGTCATAATGATCAAATTCACCAATCTGAGATTTTCACTAATCACTCGAATGGCGAGGTATAACACTGGTTATAACACTTGGGTTGCATGTCTAAATCTATCTATTCCAAGCCATGTTTAAAAGGCCTACACATTTGGGTATATAAGTTCATTTCAGTAAGACAGAAAAGCCTTATAGGTCTACCCTGGTGAGGACATTACCACTGTGCTTTGTGATCTATCTATATGTCTGTCTGTCTGTCTGTCTATCTATCTATCTATCTATCTATCTATCTATCTATCTATCTGTATCTCTGTCTGTCTGTCTGTCTATCTATCTACCTGACATCTGTCTGTCTGTCAGTCTGTCCTTCCGTCTATCTATCTATCTATCTATCTATCTATCTATCTATCTATCTATCTATCTATCTGTATCTGTGCCTGTCTGTCTATCTATCTAACCTGACATCTGGCTGTCTGTCGGTCTGTCCTTCCGTTTATCTATCTATCTATCTATCTATCTATCTATCTATCTATCTATCTATCTATCTATCTATCTATCTATCTATCTATCTGTCTGTCTGTCTGTCCGTCTATCTATCTATCTATCTATCTATCTATCTATCTGTCTTTCTATCTGTCTGTCTATCTATCTATCTATCTATCTATCTATCTATCTATCTATCTATCTATCTATCTATCTATCTATCTATCTGTCTTTCTATCTGTCTGTCTGTCTGTCTGTCTATCTATCTATCTATCTATCTATCTATCTATCTATCTATCTATCTATCTATCTATATCTCTGTCTGTCTGTCTGTCTATCTATCTACCTGACATCTGTCTGTCAGTCTGTCCTTCCGTCTATCTATCTATCTATCTATCTATCTATCTATCTATCTATCTATCTATCTATCTATCTATCTATCTATCTATCTATCTATCTATCTATCTATCTATCTATCTGTATCTCTGTCTGTCTGTCTATCTATATAGCCTGACATCTGGCTGTCTGTCGGTCTGTCCTTCCGTTTATCTATCTATCTATCTATCTATCTATCTATCTATCTATCTATCTATCTATCTATCTATCTATCTATCTATCTATCTATCTGTCTGTCTGTCTGTCTGTCTTTCTATCTGTCTGTCTGTCTGTCTATCTATCTACCTGACATCTGTCTGTCTGTCAGTCTGTCCTTCTATCTATCTATCTATCTATCTATCTATCTATCTATCTATCTATCTATCTATCTATCTGTCTGGTCTGTCTGTCTGTCTGTCTGTCTGTCTGTCTGTCTGTCTGTCTGTCTGTCTGTCTGTCATGTCTGTTACACAAGTAAACACTCTGTTTTCACCCGACACTGCAAAATATTCTCACTGTCAACCGGATTCATGAATCTTGTATTGGTTTTGATATTTAGTTTCTCTTTTACAATATTTGTTCATCTCCTGACCTTTCCCTCATTCTTGACCGTGCTCTTGTCCTACATTTTGGCTTTCTGTACATGTTTTAAGCTCCCGAACAACACAAACAACAACAACAACACTTCAACAAAAAAAAGTGATTTTGACATCGAAATAATGTCAGATTTGATGAGGTCTGCTGGAGTAGGAAATAACCGACATGACTGTAATGCAGCACAGCAGTGAAATGGAAAGGCAATAATATTCTACTCGCAAATATTATTTCAGGCATGAGGGATATACAACACAAACTACAACCCACTTTACCCTTTAATAATATTTTAGATTCTCTTCAAATAGTCACATGTTATTGATAACGCCATCAGACTGAATTATCTGACATTTACTTACTCTTTTATATATTTACATTTGTAATAATGCATGTACACTACATTATGCACCTGATATGGTATATTTACATTCATTCATTCATTCATTCATTCATCTTCTACCGCTTTATCCGATCTTCCCTCGATCAACCCATCGCAGGACACACACACACACACACACATTTATACACTAGGGAACAATTTTCCAAGGTGCCAATCAACCTACCGTGCATGTTTTTTCGACCGGGGGAGGAAACCGGAGAACCCGGAGAAAAAACCCCGCCGAAGCACGGTGAGAACAGGCAAACTCCACACACACATGGCCGAGATGGGAATCGAACCCGGACCCTGGCGGTGTGAGGCGAACGTGCTAAACTCTAAGCCACCGTGCTATTTACATATCTCCTGCCAATTTTTTTATTTCATTTTTATTTATTTATTTTTTATTTATTGCTTATTATTGTTTTAAAGAATTAAAATGTGTCTTTTTTTTACGACAACAGCAAAAATGCAGAATATTTTATAATATTTATATATATATATATATATATATATATATATATATATATATATATATATATATATATATATATATATATACACAACACACCACACAACACAAAGCAGTGTAATATACTAGCAAAAATATAAGTATTTAAGTTAGCGAACAAATGTAGCTTTAGCGTAAGGTATCTGGGCAGCTTCTCTGTTACATGTGCTGTGCTTCAAATGCCTGGTCGTCCATCTGTCGCCTCTGGGGTGACTTTTTTCTCAGCGGGATCGCCACCGTTTCCTTCCGTTCTCGCATTCCCACCGACGCCGTGTCTAACAGAGCGTGAACGCCTTTGCCGGGGTAAAGATCCGTCCGAATTGTTGCTCAAATGTAAGCGGTGCAGTTCATTTACGCTGCTAAATGGTGTGATGTTTATGACACAGCAAATTACTGTTCTCCGCCGCTGCCGTGACAGTTTGCACTCGGGCAAAGCAAATGAAATTGAAGGGCAGCCATGCCTTTTGTTTCTAATGCATCCTCGCCAAACCCCCCCCCCCCCCCCCCCCCCCTTCCCGGTACCCCTCCGGTGGTTCTGTTTGCTAAATATGACTTGATAGGAGTTGCTGCTGGCTGCCAGGTTCGTCATTATTACCATATTCCTTGGGACAAAATGAACGAGTCATCCAATGCATGCAAACGACACCAAATCTGCAAACAGGCCGTGTTTCTGTGACTGGGTTAAATCGGGATCTGGAATTCCAATAAATATTAACTCGGAATGCCTACCCGACTGTATATCAATGTTTATATGATGAGAAAAAGTTCTTTGATAGCGACAGACATATGAATGGCAGTGTTTCAGGATTAGTCGTCACCCAAAATGTCCTCTTAAGAATAATAGGGAAAAAGATCCTATGCGCAAGTTAAGATGTTTAAAAGGCAATGATTGAAGAGATTATTACATTTAGAAATAAGCGTATGGAACAGAACAGCTTTTATTTGTAGCATATAAATTATAGCAGATAGAAATTGTTTCTTCGCATATGAAGAATCCGTCCCGTTCCCATATATGTACCACTCCCGCCCTCTCGTGCAAAAATATACATTATTTTGTCCTGATCCCGCCCACTCCCGCAAAAATATACGCCATATTATAAAAGTAAAGTAACTGATTACTTTTTGATTACTTTCATTTGTCCACTAGGTGGCGCTTTAAATTAAGTTCTGTCCTACTCCCACTGCTCACACAAAAATACATGCTATTTTGTCGCGCTCCAGCCCGCAATATTTAAGTTTTGTCCCTCTCCTATAAAAATATATGTAATTTTGTCCCGCCTTGCCTCGCCCGCAATATTTAAGTTTTGTCCCACTCCTGCAAAATATACCAAAATTTTTCCCGCTCCCTCAAAATATACCTAATTTTGTCCCGCCCTGTCCGAAATATTTCCCTTTTGTCCCGATCCTGCAAAATATTCGGAAATTTTCCTAACCCCACCCGCAATATTTAAGTTCTGTCCTGCTCCCACCTGCTCACGTTGTCCCGCTCTTTTTCAATGACTTTATAAAAGTAAAGTAACTGATTACTTTTTGATTACTTTCATTTGTCCACTAGGTGGCACTTTAAGTTAACATTCCCCTAACTTTTAAGTTCTGTCCTGCTCCTGCTCGCTCCCATAAAAATACATGCTATTTTGTCGCGCTCCCGCCCGCAATATTTACGTTTTGTCCCGCTCCCGCAAAATATATATGTCATTTTGTCCCGACCCGCAAGGAATATTTACAATTAAAATAATATATTATTTTCTCCGGCACGCAATATTTAAGTCTCTCCCAACCTCATTCATTCATCTTCTACCGCTTTATCTTCCCTCTGGTCACGGGGCGTCTGTGTCTATCTCAGGCGTCTATGGGCATTAAGGCAGGATCACAAGACACACACACACACACACACACACATTCACACACACATTTATACACTAGGGACAATTTTTCCAAGGTGCCAATCAACCTACCGTGCATGTTTTTGGACCGGGGGAGGAAACCAGAGAAACCCAGAGAAAAACCCCCTGAGGCACGGGGAGAACATGCACAAACTCCACACACACATGGCCGAGACTGGAATCGAACCCGGACCCTGGCGGTGTGAGGCGAACGTGCTAACCACTAAGCCACCGTGCCCCTCCTCTCTCCCAACTTTGTGCCTGTTCATTTTATTAGACATTGTTGCGATTCATAACAGTTTATTTATTTATTTATTTATTTTATCTCTACCGGGGCTCGAACCCCCGACCTTCTGATCAGCAGCCCGGTGCCTTAACCACTGCGTGACATCCCCTCCCCTCTCTCAATGTATTTCCGTGGATATGGATTTTTGTTTGTATTTCATGCTGACATCCGCATGACACTGATACATCTTGTGGCAATGCCACATGACATTAGCTTACAGTTTATCGTATGATGGGCTATCGATTGAATACATAAGCATTTCTTTATGCCGTACCGAATGTCCTGCGTCACACTAAACACCCATACATCATAACGCATTTGAGACTCTGTTAATACAGCGTGCATTCCATCATGTACCTTGTGTGAAACTAAGTGCCCCCTGATGACATGATGATGTAACTGATAGCTGTGCTTGTTATTCCAAGTAGGGATTTATCAGCAAGAAATACTAAACAACATAAAAACACAATTCTACATCAGGTTTGTTCTGTGTAGTAAATCCATTCATTCATCCATCCATTCATTCATTCATCATTCTTCATTCTTCTATTCTACCGCTTTATCCGATCTTCCCTCGGGTCACGGGGAGTCTGTGCCTATCTCAGGCGTCTATGGGCATTAAGGCAGGATACACCCTGGATAGAATGTCAACAAACCATCGCAGGACACACACACCACACACACACACACACACACACACATTCATACACTATGGACAATTTTCTAAGGTGCCAATCAACCTACCGTGCATGTTTTTGGACCGGGGAGGAAACCGGAGAACCCGGAGAAAAAATCCCTTTGACACGGGGAGAACATGCAAACTCCACACACACACACACACACATGGTTGAGATGGGAATCGAACCCGGACCCTGGCGTTGTGAGGTGAACGTGCTAACCACTAAAGCCCACCCCACCGTGACCCCCCCCCCCCCCCCCCCTGTGTAGTACAATGCAATTGAATTTAAAGTAAGATTTATGTTTTGTGGACATTTGAAAGTTCTTTAATGCCAACCAGCTTTTGGAAATCCACATCTAAATACACACGCATTCACAACTGTGTTATAGTCCATACAGTGTAATTACAAGCCCGTTAATCATCACATGACATTTTGTACATGAATTAAACAATTCTTTCCTGAATACTACCATAGGTTATTCATTCATCTTCTCCCGCTTTATCCGATCTTCACTCGGGTCACGGGGAGTCTGTGGGAGTCTCAGGAGTCTATGGGCATTAAGGCAGGATACACCCTGGATGGAATGCCAACCCATAGCAAGGCGTACACACACACACACACATATTCATACACTAGGGACAATTTTCCAAGGTGCCAATCAACCTACATGTTTTTGGACCGGGGGAGGAAACCGGAGAACCCGGAGAAAAAACCCCCGGAGGCACGGGGAGAACATGCACAAACTCCACACACACACATGGCCGAGACAGGAATCGAACCCGGACCCTGGCGGTGGGAGGCGAATGTGCTAACCACTAAGCCACCGTGCCCCTCCCATAGGTTATTAGTTCTCAGCTTTGGCGTGAGCGTTCCTCACTCAGGCTGTCAGTGTTCATCATACTAAACCCAGACAGTGAAGTGTGATTCATCACTCCAGAGGACATGTTTCTTCTGCACTGGAGTCCAACACTAGTGCACTTTACTCTTGACATCGCACATGGAGGAAGCTTGTCTCTGAAAGTCGTATTGTTTGGATCCAGAGGCAGTTTGGAACTGATTGTTTTAAAACTGAAGCCAGAACATTTTACACACTCCACACTTCAGTGCTCTGGGGTCCCTGCTACTGTGGCGCTGAGTTGTTCTTCCTAGATATTTCTATTGTTTTGTTTTTTACAGTACCATCACTAATAGCAGGAGAAAGCACAAAAATGTACACAAAAAAGAACGAAAAAATGTTTTTGACACCACCATGCATATAATTGAATACCTGTCTTGTTTGGCTCTAGCTGAATATGATGCTCATTAGAATGGAAAGTAGAGCAGCTGAAAACCAGTGACACAGCATCTTCTGTTTTGTCTGTTTCGTCTGTTTTATTTGTCACATAGACATTATGGCAGAGTCAGATTCATAGATAATCCTTTCTTCACATATCCCAGTTCATGTGATGAAAAGCCAGTGTTAAATGTGAGAAAAGAAAACACGAATAAACCGTGTGGTTTTGTTTTGCCGAAACACTCTCTCTCTCTCTCTCTCTCTCTCTCTCTCTCTCTCTCTCTCTCTCACACACACACACACACACACACACACACACACACACACCACACACACACACACACACACACACACACATACAAAACACAGATTCCCAGGTGAATTTTAGGCTTAAATCGCAAAATCAGGTGCTAATGTAATCTATTTGCATAACTAAAGGTTTTTATTAATGCAAAATGGATCTCATATATATATATATAATATATATATATATATATATATATATATATATATATATATATATATATATATATATATATATATTGCTATTCATTTATTCATTCATTCATATTCTACCGCTTTATCCGATCTTCCATCGGGTCACGGGGAGCCTGTGTGCCTATCTCAGGCGTCTATGGGCATTAAGGCAGGATACACCATGGATGGAATGCCAATCCATCGCAGGGCACACACACACATTCACACACTAGGGACAATTTTCCAAGGTGCCAATCAACCTATCATGCATGTTTTTGGACCCCCCCCCCCCGGGGGAAACCGGAGAACCCGGAGAAAAAACCCCCTGAGGCACGGGGAGAACATGCAAAACTCCCACACACACACATGGACCGAGACGAGAATCGAACCCGGATCCTGGCGGTGTGAGGCGAACGTGCTAACCACTACGCCACCGTGCCCCTTATATTTGTTATTTTATTTATTTATTTATTTCTATTTAATTTCATTTAATTTAATTTAAATTAATTGTATTTTATTTAATTTTATTTTATTTTGTCTTTACAATTCAAAGTTTAGGAATTCCAACGTTTACCCTAAAGATATCTTGTGCTTGGAAAGAAATTGCACCCGCGCAAGATTTATTCGTCCTTCACAAACATTTATTACCGTACCTCCGTTCCATTCTTCCGCAAGTCTAGCCTAGCTCACTTCTTGTTTCCTGCCTAAGCAGCGCCAGCTACTGGCACTGCGTTTTTCATTACCCGCCCATCATAAAAGCCTTTTTAAACTTCCTTCTCTCAGCCATGATTCTGATTAAGATTATCCATTTCCCCTGACAAGCTGTCACCTTTAAAAGCCAGTCAGTCAAGCAACAACAAACATGACTGTGGCCCAAAACATGAAGGCCCTTGAGAACACAGTTACAACAAGTATTTCCCCCTCCTCCTGCCTCTACAGAGACAACAGTCACTGTCACCACTTCTTTCCTACCACAGCTGTCAGCGCCAACATCAGTCAACACTGTTATTAAACTAGCCCTCCAGGAGTGCTATGATGGCTCTCAGGGAAAAAAAAAAAAAGCACTAGTTTCCTGAATGTTTCCTTGCCTTGTCTCGGCCTAGAATACACCCTGCTTTACAGTCACTTTTATTGCTTTCTTTTTGAGAGCCCCAGAGTGGATTTTAGGACTGTAGGAATGATGGATAGATTCTGACTACTTTAAGGAAGTAATGGAGCCCGTAAAGGCGAATTACAATTACAAATTCTTAATGCAAATATGGATATATGTGGCTGCTTTCGCACTCTGTGGGACAAGTCCAGTTCCAACACCCGTCTGTATTAGGAATGTATAAAAATCGGAGGGGACTGTAGCTCAGTGGTTTAAGGTGATGGGCTAGGGCGAGGGTTCGAGCCCCAAGCTGCCACCCTTGGGTCCTTGAGCAAGGCCTTTCTGTGTCATTGCGCTGTGTCATTGCGCTGACCCCAGCATCCAAAAAACAAGATGGGATATGCGAAGAAAAGAATTTCCCTCACAGGATCAGTAAAGGAAAAACAAATAAATAAATAAATAATAGTCACTGGTCCTTCCGGTCCAAAAACATGAACGGTAGGTTGATTGGCACCTTGGAAAATTGTCCCTAGTGTATGAATGTGTGTGTGTGAGTGTGTGTGTGTGTGTGTGTGTGTCCTGCGATGGGTTGGCATTCCATCCAGGGTGTATCCTGCCTTAATGCCCATAGACGCCTGAGATAGACACAGACTCCCCGTGACCCGAGTGAAGATCGGATAATAGCGGTAGAAGATGAATGAATGAAGATTATATATATAAATATATATATATATATATATATATATATATATATATATATATATATATATATAGATATATATATATATATTGCATATACTATACTATATACTATATACTGTACCTTATATGGTATGTTTACATACCTCCATTTTTGCTTATTATTGTTAGTGCAGTTATTGTGCAAGTCGTAAAGAGTTAAAATGCTTCCATTTTTTATCCATTCATTTCATTCATTCATTGTATAGACATTTATTATATTCATTCATTCATTCATCTTCTACCGCTTTATCCGATCTTCCCTCGGGTCACGGGGAGCCTGTGCCTATCTCAGGCGTCTATGGGCATTAAGGGAGGATACACCCTGGATGGAATGCCAACCCATCGCAGGGCACACACACTCACATTCACATTCATACACTAGGGACAATTTTCCAAGGTGCCAATCAACCTACCGTGCATGTTTTTAGACCGTGGAGGAAACCGGAGAACCTGGAGAAAAACCCCCTGAGGCACGGGGAGAACATGCAGACTCCACACACACATGGCCGAGACGGGAATCAAACCCGGATCCTAGAGGTGTGAGGCGAACGTGCTAACCACTAAACCACCGTGCCCCCCCCCCCCATTTATTATATATATACATTTATTATTTCGAAAGGAAGTGGTTTCCTCCTTGGGTTGCTTCCAGCTGTTCAAGCAACTAACGGTATGGTATATATTAAATCAGGTGTTTAAACCATTTTAAAGGTTTTTATGAATATTTTGTCAATATTTTAACTATTATTTTCTTTCCTTTTATATAAAGCACTTTGAATTACCATTGTGTATGAAATGCACCATATAAATAAAATTGCCTCGTCTATATTCTGTGATGCCGGCTCATCACATCAAGGGTTTTATTTCCAATTCCAGATGTTGTTCCCTTTTCGCTGTTTCATTTAGAGCATCAGGAAGGTCAGGCACCGATGCTAGGTGTGGAGGTCTGGGGTGAGGTATGGGTTCCAGGTTACCACACAGGTGTTCAGCTAGGGCTCTGAAATCTTTCCCAGGGTCAGCCATGATACGGCGCCCCCTGGAGCCAGTTGCTCATAGTCCCAAGGGTCACAGCTTGGCCGTACCAGGGCTTGAACCCCTGATCTCCCGATCAGTAACCCAGTGCCTTTAACCTCTGAGCTACACCCCACCCTACTCCCAAATAAAGCTGTAATGCTAGAATATAGAAACATCGATATATACACAATATTCCCAGTGTGTTTACACTTTTAATGGCAAGCGTTTGGGGAAGGCTTATGGGTTTGCTGGTCATGCTTTCTTCCAAGGAGTGCATTTATATCATCGGGGAATGAAGCATTCTGGGATATCACAGTGCTGATGTAACCAAATATGAATAAATGATTTGGACTGTACAGACACTCATAGAAATATGAAGAGGAGGCACATTGTTCATTCAGTTAAGTCCAGATGTGTGTATGTGTGTGAGTGGGAGACTTTCTTAACTTTGACTGTGGTTGTGGAAAAGTGGTCAGATGTTTTTTACGACAAACACAGTATTGATAGAATAAAAAGAGCTGCACTACGTAGTTTTGTCCGGTCAGGGTCATTGGAGGCGGTAGCTCAGTGGGTAATGTATTGAGCTCAAATCCCAATACCACCAAGCTACCACTAGTGGGCCCTTGAGCAGGGCCCTTAACTGCTCATTCGCAAATTTTGGGAAATAGATCCCAGAAATGATCTTGGAGTGGGTTACCCCGTCCAGAATTTGTCAGGGTGAAAGTCTTATGGGTTTTTTTTTTTTTTGTCACAGTATTCATAGCAATTTCCAAAACTGCATTCATTAATGCAAAACACATGTAATGTGCAACCCATGCAAACCCTGTCTAGTGGTTGTTTTCTCAACTAAATAATCATTCATTCATTCATCTTCTACCGCTTTATCCGATCTTCCCTCAGGTCACGGGGAGTCTGTGCCTATCTCAGGCGTCTATGGGCATTAAGGCAGGATACATCTTGGATGCAATGCCAACCCATCACAGTACACACACACTCACACACACATTCATACACTAAGGACAATTTTCCAAGGTGCCAATCAACCTACCGTGCATGTTTTTGGACCGGGAAGGAAACCAGAGAACCCGGAGAAAAAACCCCCTTGAGGCACGGGGAGAACATGCAAACTCCACACACGCACATGGCCGAGACGGGAATCGAACCCCGGACCCTGGCGGTGTGAGGCGAACATGTATAACCACTAAGCCACCGTGCCCCTCCTAAATAATCTATCTTATTAAATCACCTTGTTTATGAGTTTACATGCAAACAGAAGTACCCTCTTGCAGAACCTCCATCATTCTAACACAACTGGGATGTGTTTAGGCACATGGGAAATATTTTCCCTGTGGTCATAAAGTTTATAGCAATAGCAATGATAGGATACGAGTCTATCATTTAAAAAAAAAATACGAACGCTGTTAAAAAAAAAGTCACCTTCCTATTGCTAAGAAGTGGCGTTGTGTTATTGAAAAAGCCATTGTTGATGATTGCTATTAGATCACCGGTCTTCAACCGCCGGTTCCATGTTCCTCATCTGCCTCTCATCATACTGTATGACTCTTAAAGGATTTGCTTCTGATAAACTCTTCATGTATAACACTGATAACCCTCCAATCATTTCAAGAATCCTTATGCAGTTGTTATAAGACGTTCCCTTTGGATCTGAAGATGTACATGTGGAGAGGGGGGTGTAGCTCAGTGGTTTAAGGCGCTGGGCTACTGATCGGAAAGTCGGGGGTTCTAGCGCCGGTATCACCGAGCTGCCACCCTTGTGTCCTTGATCAAGGCCCTTAACCCCCCTTGTGCTCCAGGGGGTTCTGTATCATGGCTGACCCTGTGCTCTGACCACCAGCATCCAAACAAGATGGGATAGGAGATAGAATTTCGCTGTGCTGTAATGTATATGTCACAAATAAACGCTATTCTATTCATATTATCTATTATGGACTAATCCTGAAGCCTCAATAAATAATCGCTGGGCAACCCTCATTTGCATATTACATTGTTAAGCCTCTGTTCAAATTAGGGGGCAGGGGGGCATAGCGGTGAGCACGTTCGCCTCACACCTCCCGGGTTGGGGGTTTGATTCCTGCCTCCCCCATGTGTGTGTGGAGTTTGCATGTTCTCCCCGTGCTTCAGGGGGTTTTCTCCGGGTTATCCGGTTTCCTGCACGGTAGGTTGATTGGCACCTTGTAAAAAGTGTCCCTAATGTGTGAATGTGAATGTGTGTGTATACCCAGGCATTCCATACGGGGTGTGTCCTGCCTTGGTCCCCGAAGACGCCTGACATAGGCACAGGTTCGGTTCATAAGGGATTGGGTGGATAAAGGGAGTGATGGACCAACTGTCACGACTTCGGTGTCATCAATAAGGTGTCCACTCTGGCAGGACCCACTTCAGATGATGAGAATGAGGAAGAACCAAAGCCAGAGAAGGAGGATGAGCCCCAGAAAGAGATTCAACCATTGGTGGGACTGGTCCATTATCAGAGGCAGGGACTGTTTTATATATGTATATATATATATATATATATATATATATATATATATATATATATACACAGACGTGGACAAAATTGTGTTGGTACCCTTTGGTCAATGAAAGAAAAAGTCACAATGGTCACAGAAATAACTTTAATCTGACAAAAGTAATAATAAATAAAAATTCTATAAATGTTAACCAATGAAAGTCAGACATTGTTTTTCAACCATGCTTCAACAGAATTATGTAAAAAAATAAACTCATGAAACAGGCATGGACAAAAATGATGGTACCCCTAGAAAACACAGAAAATAATGTGACCAAAGGGACATGTTAATTGAAGGTGTGTCCACTAATTAGCATCACAGGTGTCTACAACCTTGTAATCAGCCATTGGGCCTATATATATGGCTCCAGGTAATCACTGTGTTGTTTGGTGATATGGTGTGTACCACACTCGACATGGACCAGAGGAAGCAAAGGAAAGAGCTGTCTCAAGAGATCAGAAAGAAAATTATAGACAAGCATGTTAAAGGTAAAGGCTATAAGACCATCTCCAAGCAACTAGATGTTCCTGTGAGTACAGTTGCACATATTATTCAGAAGTTTAAGATCCATGGGACTGTAGCCAACCTCCCTGGACGTGGCCGCAGGAGGAAAATTGATGACAAATCTAAGAGACGGATAATCCGAATGGTAACAAAAGAGCCTAGAAAGACTTCTAAAGAGATTCAAGGTGAACTTCATGCTCAAGGAACATCAGTGTCAGATCGCACCATCCGTCGTTGTTTGAGCCAAAGTGGACTACATGGGAGACGACCAAGGAGGACACCATTGTTGAAAACGAATCATAAAAAAGCAAGACTGGAATATGCCAAACTACATGTTGACAAGCCACAAAGCTTCTGGGAGAATGTCCTGTGGACAGATGAGACAAAAATCGAAGTTTTTGCCAAGGCACATCAGCTGTATGTTCACAGACGAAAAAATGAAGCATATCAAGAAAAGAACACTGTCCCTACTGTGAAACATGGAGGAGGCTCTGTTATGTTCTGGGGCTGCTTTGCTGCGTCTGGCACAGGGTGTCTTGAATCTGTGCAGGGTACAATGAAATCTCAAGACTATCAAGGAATTCTAGAGAGAAATGTACTAGCCAGTGTCAGAAAGCTTGGTCTCAGTCGCAGGTCATGGGTCTTGCAACAGGACAATGACCCAAAACACACAGCTAAAAACACCCAAGAATGGCTAAGAGGAAAAAATTGGACTATTCTAAAGTGGCCGTCTATGAGCCCTGACCTCAATCCTATTGAGCATCTTTGGAAGGAGCTGAAACATGCAGTCTGGAAAAGGCACCCTTCAAACCGGACACAACTGGAGCAGTTTGCTCATGAGGAGTGGGCCAAAATACCTGCTGAGAGGTGCAGATGTCTCATTGACAGTTACAGGAAGCGTTTGATTGCAGTGATTGCCTCAAAAGGTTGCGCAACAAAATATTAAGTTAGGGGTACCATCATTTTTTGTCCATGCCTGTTTCATGAGTTTATTTTTTTACATAATTCTGTTGAAGCATGGTTGAAAAACAATGTCTGACTTTCATTGGTTAACATTTATAGAATTTTTATTTATTATTACTTTTGTCAGATTAAAGTTATTTCTGTGACCATTGTGACTTTTTCTTTCATTGACCAAAGGGTACCAACAATTTTGTCCACGTCTGTATATATATATATATATATATATATATATATATATATATATATAAAATATATAGTGATGCTGCTGCCCTGGAGCTCTCGCTTCATATCGGATGGCAAATTGGCTACTATGTACTCCAGTGACAGCCCGGAGGGAGTCTCTGACAGTTCAACGATTCAGAGAGAGAAGTCGGATAAAGCGGTAGAAGATGAATGAATGAATGAATGAATATCACACAACTATACTCCAAATAATGCAAGCATGGCCCCTCATTTTTGTTGTATCCCACACTGCTTACCCACCCTCCATTTGACCTTTTGGGAATACATAGCATTGCCCACTCGGAACATTAGTAAGTAGGCCAACGCTATGTCCCAATGTCGATTGATTAGGCTGTCAAGGCAACAGCATGGATTTTATGTTACACATATTAATGATTTTCCTTTGCTAGGAACAGATTGCTGCGAACATTCAGTATGTTGTGTCTAATATACTACAACCGATGGATATATTAGTCACCATTGATCGTTTGCTTTCGCTACTGCTTTCCTTATCTATGATACGGATAGTTTCACTTAAACACTAAAGTAACACTTTAGTTTGCTGCTTGGGACCTACATTACGCACATTACGCTCTGGCGTGGCATTGCTTGTGGCTGTGAGTACACCTCTCCTCAGGTGTCGATGCTAGCCGTATGAGTTTGACAGAATGACTATAAGAGGGACATAACTAAAGGAAGCTTACACGGGAGGTTTACACGGCAGCTCCCCTATGGTAAATGAGCGTCGGGATGGGATACACGCCCTGGAAAAAGAAAGAAAAGAGAGAGAGAACTTGGTATAGAAAAAATGACCCCACCTATAGATTTGCCCGATCAATGAGATCTGAATATTGGGTCTTAACATGAAATGAGCAAACTTTTCAAACTCTGCATGATTACATGCACATAATCCCTGCCCTTGATGTCCCAGTGCAGCATGATCAATAAACAATGAGCTGTGAGCTCCTAAAAAAAAAAAAAAAAAAAAAAACACACACACACACACACACACACACACACACACACATACGGACTATCGATTTCTTCCTTTCCCTCTCCCATTTGGTCAGGGCTCAAAGCACCACCTCAGTTATTGTTAAATACCAAACGTCCGGCATGTAAGTCGATTAAAAATTAATTCATTAACAAGGTGGGTGGGGGGGGGGGGGGGGGGGGGGGGAGAGCTAGAATGTCATGAAGGAAATACCGAGAAGTTTTGTCCCGTTGACTGGTTACATCATCGGAACATTTCAGAGATTACAATCGAACCAGAAGATAAAACATTTAATGCGCCCTGACCGTCTTCTTATCTTGTATTCGCCGGAAAATATGAATCAGTGTTCAATCTGGAAATAATACATGTTTGGAATGAATGTTTAATGACTGTGTGGCCAGTGTGCACTCTAAGTAGTACACATTTTCCATTCAGCACACACACACACACACACACACACACACACACACACACACACACACACCACGCAGACACACTGGAGCTTGTTTAACATGTGACGTATCGTAGCATGCAATATGCTTCCACACGTGAACAATGTCAATGTATAGTAGGTTACATCATTCAGTGTGTGTTGTATATGCCATCTGGTAAAGGAATCAGGCTTCGAGAAAGCTGTAAAATGAATTAAATGAAAAGCTCTTAAAAATTAAAGCACCCTTAAGGCACGTTCATGGAAGAACTATGAAAATCCCATTACGGGTATAAAAGACATAAAGCAGGGACAGACACAAACGACATTGCTGAAGGTGGATTAGGTCTCCTCCAAATAGTGACATGCATCTATTATTGGAGGCTTTTATCAAACACACCATGCTACCAAATAAAAAAAAAATTTAATTAATTAAAACTAGACATGTACATTTCCTGAAGAAAATGTGAGTGGTGCTTGACGATGCAAACCGCGACTCCGGGCGCGACCTCGAACCCCACTCTGAGTTTGGTTTTGAGTGCTGACGTCGAAACGCGAGCCGGTTCGGAGACACGAGCGTTTAGACGCCAAAAACGCCTGTTTCGGCCATTTTTTCGGAAGGGGGCAGGGCCAGTGACATCACCCGATTTACCGAAACTACCTGGTGTCCGTCTCCCGCCGACGGGCCGAGCGTTTAGACTCGTCACATGACCCCGTAGCCCGAGATTTGCCGTTTAGCGTATTTTTCACGTTCGCCGCCACGTGACGTCACGTGACGTCACGCTACGTCAAATCCGGCTTCCGCGGATTCCCCAGACCCTCCACGGTTTGACGCTACGTGCGGGTCGGGCGATCGGGCGATGCGATAGGCCGATAGGTTTGGGCGGTGGGCGTGGCCTATGACGTCACGTGACGTCATCGATTCCACCGGAGATCAACTCCCCCCACCCTACCGAGTCATTTGAGGTATCACACGACCGTTTCCGAAGACGTTTGTTTTGTCGCTCATTTGCGATAATGGTGGGGGCGGGGCTTGACGTGACGTCACGTGACGTCACCACATTACCCACAATGCAACTCCCCACGCTGAGCTGGGTCCGTAGACACCTCACACGTGCCGATCCGTTACTTTTTGCCACCCCGCCCGTTTGTGGCCCCTATGCCAAGGGCCCCCATTGAGAGCGGGGTAATAGAATTTGCCATAATGCATTCGGCCCCATTGGTCTGTGTGCATTGATGTATGGCATGCCTGGGGTGTTTTGGCATTTACCAATCACATTCACTGTGTGTCTGAAATCCCATTCATTTGAATGGGGCAATTAATTGCCCTTACCCATAATCCCCGGGGGCGTTTTCGAGACGCGGGGGGTACCGGCTGGCCACCCCGGTCGAGTGGATATGTCATACGGGCGTGTCGGGCGCTCGGGTTCCGAAAGGCGCGGGTTGAAAGCCCCATTCATTTTCTATGGTAAAAAAATGGATCGGACCCAAAAATTCTTCTCGTCCCAATTACCCATAGTTCCCGGTGTTTTTTCGGACCGAGGGTCATATCAGTGGTCATATCAGCCTTGCTGCCCCGTACGAGTGGATATGTCGAACGGGCGTGTCGGTCGAACCCCGGCCGAACGGCGGAGCGTCGAAATTTCCCCATTCATGTCTATGGGGCCGGAATGTCGCAGAATTCCCAGAATTCAGAGCGGGTCTCGGGTTCGAGTGGTATACGGGCGCGACCCACTCTGTACCACATACGAGATGACATGCCATACGTGCGTGTCGGGCGAACACAGGCTGTGCGGCGCCGCGTCAAACATCTCCCATAGAAAATGAATGGGGGCCCCGGAATGGCCCCGATTTCCCAGAATTCCGAGCGGGCGTGGGGTTCGAGAGGCATATGATCGCGATCCACTCCGGAACCCCTACAAGTGGATGTGACCCATCTGCATGTCGGATGCTCTCGGGCGTAGGGAACGATGGCACTAATTCATCACGTATATATAATAACATTAAACACATCGGGAGGGGCACGGCACGGTGGTTTAGCGGTTAGCACGTTCGCCTCACACCTCCAGGGTTGGGGTTCGATTCCCGCCTCCGCCATGTGCATGCATGTGCATGTTCTCTCTGTGCCTCAGGGGGTTTTTATACGGGTTCTCCGCTTTTGTTGTCATAATTACCTCCAATTTTTCCATTCGATTTTTTTCAGCTTGATGGTGATGATTTGTGTTCATTTTGCTCAGCATTAGTGAGGCGGCACTGGTGCAACTGGTGGTAATCAATACAGCCGGTCCAAGCTACAACAGCTTGCTATGGGTACCTATGGTCAAAGAAAGAAAGAAAGAAAGAAAGAAAAAAGAAAAAGAAAAAAGAAAGAAAGAAAGAAAGAAAGAAAGAAAGAAAAAAAAAAAAAAAGCAAAAGAAGAAACGAAAAAAGAAAGAATGAAAGAAAGAACAAAAGAAAGAATGAAAGAAAGACAACCAAAAGAAAGAAAGAAAGAACAAAAAGAAAGAAAACAAAAGAAAGAAAGAGGACCTTCATTAAAAAAAAAAATATATATATATATATATATTTTATATATTCATTCATTCATTCATCTTCTACCGCTTTATCCGATCTTCCCTCGGGTCACAGGGAGCCTGTGCCCTATCCCAGGTGTCTATGGGCATTAAGGCAGGATACACCCTGGATGGAATGCCAACCCATCGCAGGGACACACACACACATTCACACAAACTAGGGACAATTTTCCAAGGTGCCAATCAACCTACCGTGCATGTTTTTGGACCGGGAGGAAACCGGAGAACCCGGAGAAAAACCTCCTTGAGGCACGGGGAGAACATGCAAACTCCACACACACACATGGACCGAGACGGGAATCGAACCCGGATCCTGGCGGTGTGAGGCGAATGTGCTAACCACTAAACCACCGTGCCTCCCACATTTATATATATATATTTCACTTGTCAACCATGTGCTTTCATCACTGAGGCGGCATCTACAACAAAAAACAAAAAAAGAGCCTGCGTATTCACTATATATATATATATACGTATATATATATATATATATATATATATATATATATATATATATATATATAGTGAATCCATCTAAAATAATGCACGCTAAAATATCATTTCTCAATAAAATAGAAAGAGAAAATAGAAATATGTGCAATAACAGTGTTGTACTTCTCTGCTGCGCAATAATGACTTTCTTTCATTTGTTTGTCTTGTAAAAAATGTGCAATCACCTTTTATCCTTTCATTACATGTCTTTTTCTTTTTTTTGGAAAAAAAAAAATGTGCAATTTGGGTAAAGTGCAATAACATGCAAAATGGCAATTTGGGTAAAATGCAACAATGTGCTAAAACTCTGTTTTTTTTTGTAACTTGTGTAATTTGGGTATCTTGTATAATTATACATATATATATATATATATATATATATATATATATATATATATATGTATATGTGTGTGTGGAGTTTGCATGTTCTCCCCGTGCCTCAGGGTTTTTTTCTCTGTGATCTCCAGTTTCCTCCCCGGTCCAAAAACACGTACGGTAGGTTGATTGGCCTCTTGGAAAATTGTCCCTAGTGTGTGAATGTGTGTGTGATTGTGTGTGTGTGTGTGTGTGATGGGTTGGCATTCCATCCAGGGTGTATCCTGCCTTAATGCCCATAGACGCCTGAGATAGAACACAGACTCCCCAGTGACCCGAGGGAAGATCGATTTAGATAAAGCGGTAGAAGATGATTTCGTTGGACTTCCCACATGTTCCAATGACAATAAAGATATTCTATTCTATTCTTTCTAATTTTTTTTTTTCATTTTTAGATCTGTAGGAACAAAATGCTCAAACCTCTCTTTTTTCCTCTTTTCCCACCCATTATTATTTTTATTTTTGCCTTTTCCACAGTAAAATCTTGATAGTAAATGTGAGTGCTGTAGTGTCAATGAAAATACACAACCATTTTCAGGAACATGTTATTAAAAGAAAGAAGAAAAATGAACAAATTAAAAAAAGAAATGAATAAAAGCATGTAGTGAGAATAGGGGGGGGGGGGGTCTCGATTGGGCGCAGCGTGACGTTTGGACGCCATTTGGCTTGTACACTGTTTGGGACGTAGGGGCCACGCGTGTATCCTTCTGACCAATCAGAGCCGCGCGTTCGGAGTCCAGCCTCCCTGAGCACGACGCTGATTGGTTTCCTGGTTGTGGGCGTTCCTATTTGCAATTTCGACCAATCAGGACGTGGCTCTCTCCTGCACGCTGCTCGCTCCCGACAGGATCCTAAGGCCGCTGCTTGATCATTCACGGTGTGTGTGTGTGTGTGTGTGTGTGTGTACGCGTGCGCGCGCATGCTGATCCACCGATCGGCGGCTTCGAGCGGGCGCTTTTTTTTTTTCCCTCCCCCCTCTCTCTCTCTCTCTCTCTCTCCCTCTCTCTCTCTCTCCACCTCTCCCTCTCTCCATATACACTTGGTTTGAGTGGGACGCGGCGGCGCTGGCTTTTCATGAGTCCCGAGCGCAGACGGCGGACTGCGGTAGCGCTCGGCGCGCCGCCACGGTAAGTCACGGCGTGTTTCCCTGGCGCTCTTCTCTTGCGCGGGGCTTGCGGTTTGCTTTATGTAACGCGTTTGTGCGTGCACGCCTCGCGTTACGCGTTCGCCGTTGCTTTGGCGACGCGTTGACGCGTCGCTCCGGTCCGCGTTATAACGATGAAACTTTCTCCTCTCGCGATCTCCTTAGGCACCGTATGTGTGTGTGTGTGTGTGTGTGTGTGTGTGTGTGTGTGTGTGGTTGGGGGGGGGAGACTGCCGATCCCAGAGGCAAGTTGTTGTCGTCGTCGGGAAGTCTTGTCATAATGCAGTTCGAGTCCGAGAGCTCACCGTGTGCACGCCTGCGTGTGAGCGTGCGTGTGAGCGTGCGTGTGCAATAAACATACAGGGGGGGGGGGGGGGGGGGGGGGGGTGGGGGGGGTTGTGCATGAGGCCCGGTGTTTACGTGTGCAAAAAAAATAAATAATAAAAAGAACCCTTCGCAGAGACCAATGCAGTGCGAGAGCATGCGTATAAAGCGCATTGGAGCTGTGCACCTGTTCCACACACACACACACACACACACACACACACACACTTCTCCCTAATTGGCAATTGTCTACATCCTCCACTGCTCTATTCCTCAGTGTGTACCTGGACACAATAAGTAAGTTGTGATTTAGGACGTGATGAAGCCTTGTAATATGGAAACATCTCTGTTCAGAGAGTCAACATGATATGACATCATATGACATGGGGTTCCGGACCAGTGCAAATCAGGACATTTGATTCATTCTTTAGGGCTTCATATGTCATAAGGCATAGCGCTAAATAGTGTGTGTGTGTGCGGTCACTAGAAAGAATTCATTAAAGATCGTACAAGAATAGTAACCTTATGTATGTGTGTATGCAGATAAATGTATATCTATCTATATATATATGTATATGTATGTATGTGTATGTATTCATTCATTCATCTTCTATCCGATCTTCCCTTGCGTCATAGGGGAGTCTGTTCCTATCTCAGGCGTCTATGGGCATTAAGGCAGGATACAAACTGGATGGAATGCCAACCCATCACAGGGCACACACACACACACACACACATTCACACAACACACATTTCATACACTAGGGACAATTTTCCAAGGTGCCAATCAACCTACCGTGCATGTTTTTGGACCGGGGAGGAAACCGGAGAAACCAGGAGAAAAACTCCCTGAGGCACGGGGAGAACATGCAAACTCCACACACACATGGCCGAGGACAGGGAATCGAAACCCGGACCCTGGAGGTGTGAGTGTGAGACGAACGTACTGATCACTAAGGCACTGTGCCCTTATATATATATATATATATATATATATATATATATATATATATATCTATATATATATATATGAAATCTGGTTTAGACAACTGCTTTGATTTGAAAGTTACCATGGTAGCGTCGGCCTGTGCATAAACCCCCGAACCGGACCCCGTCTCCTTTACTGCGTTATTTAAGACCCAACAATTAAATTTCTGCATACGTGACATATTCCTGCTTTGTTGGGACTGTTTTCGTACACTGTTGTTTAACTTCTGTGGTTAAAAAGTCGCCTAGCACTTTCTCGCAAACACTTTCCCCTCCATGTGTGTGGTTGTTTTTGTTTTTTTTTTTCCTCCTCCTCCCGATTGAAATCTCGAAATAGATTTGTTCATGCGGCGAAATAAAATATCCAAAAC
>JACRUU010000011.1:4323932-4331432 GCA_030449085.1 Kryptopterus vitreolus | reverse complement strand
CATTCATTCATTCATCTTCTACCGCTATATCCGATCTTCCCTTGTGTCACGGGGAGTCTTTGCCTATATCAGGCGTCTATGGGCATTAAGGCAGGATACACCCTGGATGGAATGCCAACCCATCGCAGGACACACACACACACACACACACACACAACACACACAAATTCATACACTAGGGACAATTTTCCAAGGTGCCAATCAACCTACCGTGCATGTTTTTGGACCGGGAGGAGGAAACCGGAGAACCCGGAGAAAAACCCCCTGAGGCACGGGGAGAACATGCACAAGCTGCACACACACATGGCCGAGACGGGAATCAAACCCGGATCCTGGAGGTGTGAGGCGAATGTGATAACCGCGAAAACCGCCGTGCCCCTGTAATCAGTCATTCATTCATTCATTCATTCATCATTCATTCATTTCTCTACTTCACTTCTAAATCTACCATAATACCGCTCTATATCTTCTTAACCCCGCTATCCCATCTTCCCTTGTGTCACGGGGAGTCTTTGCCTATCTCAGGCGTCTATGGGCATTAAGGCAGGATACATCCTGGACGGAATGCCAACCCATCACAGGACACACACACACACACACACACACATTCACACACTAGGGACAATATTCCAAGGTGCCAATCAACCTACCGTGCATGTTTTTGGACCGGGGGGAGGAAACCGGAGAACCCGGAGAAAAACCCCCTGAGGCACGGGGAGAACATGCAAACTCCACACACACATGGCCGAGATGGGAATCGAACCCGGACCCTGGCGGTGTGAGGCGAACGTGCTAACCACTAAACCACCGTACCCCATTATTACACGATTCAGCATTTGTTAAAATTTGTCAAAGTGTATTGGTAAATATTTCGCACTAAATCCGAAAACACATTGAACCATGCATTTATAAAAGTGTACGGATGGCACAATAAGATTCTATCTGTTACAAAATGCCAGGGATGTGGTGGCTTAGTGGTTAAGGTGTTGGCCTCTGGACCAGAAGATCGCAGGTTCAAACCCCACAACCACCAGTGGGCCCTTGAGCAAGGCCCTTAACCCTCAGTTGCTCAGTTGTAAGTCGCCCTGGATAAGGTGTCTGCTAAATGCCGTAAATGTAAATGTCCTGCTCCCAGAGGCCACATCCAGCACGGACCCTATCTCATCCTCTGCTAAATCCGTCCGAGTCGCATCTTGCAGGTCACGACCGTTACGCATTTCTTTGTGTTTAGATCATCACGGATCAAACACGGGGCCCGGCCAGGAGTCTGGATATGTGCATTTCGAGATCCGTTTCATAACCTCTCCCAAACAAACAAACAAACACATCCGTCAACTACCGGCGATGACCTCATAGTCTATTCTCAGCCAGCGGAAGGTCGTTATAGATACACCATGCGCATTTTCTCATTCTCCATGTATTTTTATTTTTATTTATTTATTTATTTTTGCTGCTGAGAAATAAATGACCATTGTTACTTATTAATCTCCCCGGTGGTTTGCTTCGATCTTTCCCTTTCTGTAAAACTCGTCACGTTGTATTTTTATTTATTTATTTATTTTTATTCAATGATGTACAAATCATGTTTATAGCTAGTAATGAGTTTGGGGATTTCGCTCCCTCGGCCTGTGAGCTTTTATCTATTAAATGTGTTTTTTTTTTTGTTGTTGTTGTTTTTTTCTCCTCCCCCACTCAAACAGAAGAGGAGTTTAAAGCCTGAAGTGGTTTTACAGTGTGTTCGTTCCTGCCGCGCCGCTTTGAATCATGATCTCTTGGGATTTGTTAACTTCCGACACCTTCACTCACCAGTTTGAATTTCGGTTCTCGAACTCATTGTCGTAAAAGGGCTGAGCTGGGGATTAGTCCAGGCATGTATCTTGTCTTGCACATTGCAGGGAATAGATGCTTTTATTTCAAACGTGGAGACTGCAGGCGGCATCGCCGGGGTGTGTGGAACGACCGTTCCCTCATTCGCCGCTTGCATTCTCCTCATTATGCCGCTTTTATAATAGGAACATGTACAGGCAGACAAGTGATTTATTCCGTAACGTGTCGCGGTTTTTATACACCGAAGCGTACCGCATACCGGCATGGCGTAGAAATCGGAATTTAATGAATAGCCAACAGGAGACGACGCACGTAGATGGCGGTGACAAATACGGAATGACTGCCGCTCCTGCGAGAGACGGAGTCTGTATAAACCAGCAGACGGAACAATCTCGGAGAGGTGAAAGGTGTCTGACGTTCCACTGATAAAAGCTTTGTTTGGTCCTGTACTGTACAGAATGATTTATGATCTTGAAGGGAGAACCTTTTTTTTCCCCCTCTTAGCTTTCTGCTTTTCTTTTCCCCTTTCTGCCGTTTTGATTTATTTATTTATTTATTTTCTTTTCTTTTCTTGCTGTCGAGTCGGTGTGTAGAGCAAAGATTCACCAATAACCCAATCTCGAGTAGTTTATCGAGCCGGTACTCATAACCTGCAATTTTGCCTCTTCCAGGTTACCCTTAAAATGCATGTCTTTTGGGGTGAGGGAGAGTATTTTGTCGAGGGTAATGAACCAGTCATCGGTTCAGCTTCACTCCCAGTCTGTTGTATGAATCGGAGCAGGCCAGCAAAAGCTTTAGTTCACCATCGGTTTGGCACCGTCGGGATGTTACCGTGACGTTAAACCGGTTACGAATCGACATTATATCCTACAAATGATGCAGGCACATGTAAGGAGATCAGAAATCAAATGTTTATTTGATCATTTCCATCCTCCCTGTAGTGAACTCTGAGGAAAATAGCATCGACTGAAACGGAATGATTAATGTATAATTCTCCTTCAGCCAACAGAGCAAAGTTTATTTTTTTTGTGGTAATGTTAGCTGTAGCCAATTTAGCTAAGCACTGAAGATTTGCTGCTAGCGTTTATTGTTTACTGTTTGTAAAGGGGGAAAAAAAAAAGTCTGAACGTATGAAATATGTTTAAAAAGCCTGAATCTTAAAGGCACATGCAAGAAAATATATAAATAATATATATTCATTCATTTTCATTTTCATTTTCATCATTCATCATTCATCTTCTATCATCATCATTCATCTTCATTCTACCGCTTTCATTCATTAATTCATTCTTCTTTATCCGATCTAAAATCTTTATCCGATCTTTTTCCCTCGGGTCACGGGGAGTCTGTGCCTATCTCAGGCATCTATGGGCATTAAGGCAGGATACACCCTGGATGGAATGCCAACCCATCGCAGAGCACACACACACACACACACACACACACACACACACACATTCATACAATAGGAACAATTTTACAAGGTGCCAATCAACCTACCGTGCATGTTTTTGGACCGGGGGAGGAAACCGGAGAACCCGGAGAAAAAAAAACCCCTGAGGCACGGGGAGAACATGCAAATCATGCAAACTCCACACACACATGGCCGGGACGGGAATCGAACCCGGATCCTGGAGGTGTGAGGCGAACGTGCTAACCACTAAGCCACCGTGCCCCTAATATAAATATATATATATATACATTTATATTATATAGATATAAATATTATATATATATATATATATATATATATATATATATATATATATATATATATGTGTAGATATATACTATAATGTATATATATATATTATATATGATATATATATATATATATATATATATATATATATCTATATATATAATTTTCAATACATCAAGGTTTATAATTTTTTTTTACATCATAAGAGAAATATCATACCATGATACAAACACAAGCTGATCAGAAAATATTATATATCCTGGTCCAGCTTGTCCACAGTCTACAGTAGTCCTGAGAGGCGCCCGAGGCCAAACCAAGCATCTGGACATTTCTCTCGCACTCAGCGATTGAAGATTCGTTTTAAGGAGCTGCTGTTCTGCAGGAGCATCCGCTGCCATCTGCTCTTTTCTTGCTTGCCTTCCCCCCCCCACAATCTATGCAACATCAATCCATCCTTTGTCAAAGGCTCTCCCTTAGCACGGTCAAAGGCCATGCTTAGACTGTATAATAGATTATTTTCGGTTTTTATTCTCTGTTGTGTTTTAATGTTGGTGTTAAAGTGAGAAAATAAATATGTGCATGCGTACTGTTATTTAATTGTTGTTTCTTTTGGGGGCGGGGGGTGTAATTTATCACATTATAACAAGGATAACAAGTTCCAAGGGCTAAGGTGGTTAGCACGTTCGCCTCACACCTCCAGGGTCCGGGTTCGATTCCCGTCTCGGCCATGTGTGTGTGTGGAGTTTGCATGTTTTCATGTTCTCCCCGTGCCTCAGGGGGTTTTTCTTCTTTTTTCTCCGGGTTCTCCGGTTTCCTCCCCCGGTCCAAAAACATGCACGGTAGGTTGATTGGCACCTTGGGAAAATTGTCCCTAGTGTATGTGAGTGAGTGTGTGTGTGTGTGTGTGTGTCCTGTGATGGTTTGGCATTCCATCCAGGGTGTATCCTGCCTTAATGCCCATAGACGCCTGAGATAGGTACAGGCTCCCCGTGACCCGAGGGAAGATTGGATATAGCTGTAGAAGATGAATGAATGAATAACAAGTTCCAATGATCATCACTTTATTTAACGTAGCTACAGTTATTATTTTGCAAGCTATTTACATAACGATGCCATCTCGGGTTCAGGTTTTACAACAAGTGGCTTTTGAAAACAGAAAAAGTGCCACACCCACTTTGGGCGTTCGTTCGGGCTTGTCATGACCGCTGTAAATGATACTAATCACTAAACAGACACGGGGAAAATATATAATCTGTGAAACGGAAACAATAACGGATGGGAAAGCTTATGCATTCCTCCGTCATGTCCGTCATATGTAGGACACCAGCGTCTTTTTTTTTATGTTCTCCAGCTTTCTCGTTCGAGATCTCGCTTCTTTGTCAACTCACTTCCTATTCTAAGCTCCTCTCAGGTATTGGTTGGTGAAGTCATGCTTTTTTTTTATATATACAGTTGAATCCAGCAGTGTGACAGTATGACAGTGTGATTAGTGTGTCATGTTTTATAGACTTGATAGACTGTATCATCGTTTGTTGGTACTAATCAATGTGAAAATAAGCTACAAGATTATAACTTGAGGGGCACGGTGGCTTAGTGGTTAGCATGTTCGCCTCACACACACACCGCCAGGGTCCGGGTTCGATTCCCGTCTCGGCCGTGTGTGTGTGGAGTTTTGCATGTTCTCTCCCCGTGCCTCAGGGGTCAGGGGTTTTTCTTTTTTTCTCCGGGTTTTCTCCGTTCTCCGGTTTCCTCCACCCGGTCCAAAAACATGCATGGTAGGTTGATTGGCACCTTGGAAAAATTGTCCCTAGTGTATGAATGAATGTGTGTGTGAATGTGTGTGTGTGTCCTGCGATGGATTGGCATTCCATCCAGGGTGTATCCTGCCTTAATGCCCATAGACGCCTGAGATAGGCACAGACTCCCCGTGACCCGAGGGAAGATTGGATATAGCGGTAGAAGATGAATGAATGAATGATTATATCTTAATCATAATCATAATCGTTCATTGTTTTTGAGACGCGTGCATCTTTTTCCTTTTTAACGTGAAAGAAACCGGGTAAAAGGTGATAAACACCCTTATACTCTAACACAGGAGTCCCCAAACTACATCCTGGGGCCCAAGGCCCACCCCCTACGTTTGATCCCGCCCTTTGAATACATATTTTGGGACATATTTTGAAAATGTCATTTTTAATATATGTGTAAAGGATTCATTGGTCCGAGACAAACAACATCACTTTCAAACATCCGTTCGGTATCACACTGTGGGAATCGCCTCGGGCATGACCGATCCAGGAAGCACCAATCACACACCACACCTGTCGCAATGACCGACCAATCACGACAGTGATGCGGGAAGTCCCGCCTCCCTATTCGATATGCGCCCCGGCACTTTCTTTCCCTCATACTAGATTTCTTACTATTTTTTTCATACTGGATTTTTCCGTCCCGCTCCCGCCTGCGTTCATGCATACATATGTTATATCTCCCGACGTCCGCCGACGCCCACTTTTTCATGCATGAAACCAATGAAAAGTCCGATAAGACTCACTGATGAACATTTGCATCAGTCCTCGAGACTGTGACAGGAATGCAACCTGACATTGGACGTCTCACCAGTCAGAAACAACACACAACATTTCACACTAATTAATATGCAAGTAAATGTTTTTTGATTTTGAATAACACTGAATATAAAAAAAAGGCATTATAATTGTAATAAAGGTCATTAATATATCGCTCGAAAAGATCATTTGTCTGTGTGGTGAATAACAAAGTAATAAACTATTCTAAGTATAAGAAGGTATAATACATACAGTTAAAATCCTAATACTACTAATTAATAATACTAATTAATCACTCCGACACGTGTCATTTTCTTTTATGTTCTAAATGTCAAGAATTTGACATTGAATTGGAGAATCTGTAGGTTTGTACATTCCTGCAGTCGCCTAATAATAATAATAATAATAATAATAATCAATAATCCATTACATTTATATAGCGCTTTTCTGGACACTCAAATCTATGTCTCGGTAAATCCTGCATGAAGCAAAGTGATGCACATTCACATCAGAAATCATAATAGAGAAGTGATATGGGAATTTGTAAATGCAGATCTCTCCTGAGTTCACTTCAAAATGGTGTAACAGAGGAGGGTCTGCAGTGTAAAACACCCTGGTGATTACAGACATCACAGGATCACACATGCTGATGTGAGTAGACTTGTGGACTATCACACACAAACGCTCTTTATAACTGTAGTGAACAGAAAAATATCTCAAAATGCAGAATGAGCATTTGAGGATGGGAAGCAGCCGGTGCAAGGTGTAAAGAGTATGTGTAGTCCTTGCTTCGTAGCAGTTTGTCCCAGATCATTCTCAATCGCTATTTGTTTTGTAATTTTGCAAGTTATTTATTTATTTATTTATTTATTTTTTTTCTACTTTGTGTTTACTTTGTGTTTATCACAAGAGGCTTAGCTAGCGTTTTTGCACACACGTTAGCACATTCACCTCACACCCTCCAGGGTCGGGGGTTACCGGTGTGTGTGTGTGTGTGTGTGTGTGTGTGTGTGTGTGTGTGTGTGTGTGTGCATGTTTCCCCTCTACCTCTTTTCCCTCTCTCTTCTCTGTTCTCCCTTTCTCCCTCTACCTCAGAGGTTTCTTCCTGCTCTTTCTCTCCGGTTTTCCTCCCGGTTCATATACATGCACGCTAGGTTGTTGATTGGCACCTGGCACCTTGGAAAATTGTCCCGTGTGTGTGTGTGTGTGTGTGTGTGTGTGTGTGTGCGGTAGAAGATGGGTGTTTGGATAGGAATATCACAAATGTTCCATCAGTTTTCTGAAATACAGAAACTAGTGCCTACATCCATGTGAAGATCACATGACCGAATCACATGACTATTTCTTCAACTCTCTCGTTGCCCGAACACTGTCTAAAGCCCTGCGTGATTTCATGCATTGTGC
>JACRUU010000011.1:4306432-4318932 GCA_030449085.1 Kryptopterus vitreolus | reverse complement strand
TGCTGCTTCTCATCACCCCCTGATCTGTCTTTCCCCTCCCCTCCACCCGCTTTCTTTCTTTCTGCTGCCTCACGTGTTCTCCGCACTTCAGCTGACTGACGGCTCCCTCCAGTGAGACCTCATGATGAAGCTCACGCATAGTTAGCACCACCAGTAGTATTTTTCTGGATTATATATATATATATATATATATATATATATATATATATATTTTTTTTTTTTTTTTTTCTTTAGCTGTGTCTGGCACACACAGGGTCGTGTAAGTGGATCTCGTTCTCCTCTGATCTCGCACCTCTTAATCTGAAAGGTTTTCTGTGATGTGCTTTTAATTAAAGGCGCTCCGGGTTCTGATGGGTTTTTAAAACCAGACGTGGGCTAATATTTATTCATTCTCTCCTCTACGTGCTTCCTCGCCGGCCTTTTATTTACGCTCATATCCTTATTTGGTTATTTCGGCCCGTGTAAAAAAAAAAAAAAAGAACTATTGAATATCTCGAGTATGAGAGAGAGGCGTCTCATTAAAAATGTTTGCTTTTTTTTTCCTTTTTTTTTTTTTTTTAATCTACATCGCTGTCGAAGTCCTGATGAGAGCCAGGAGAATATAATCCAATACCTAAACAAAGCACACTAGAAACAGAACAGCGCTGTGGTGTGATGCTGAACTTCTTCTTCACATCGAGGCCTTTTCACGTGCTAGCTTTAAATCTCACCTGTTAAACACAGACCGAGGGCTCTTAAGTAGAGACATGATTATTTAATGAGGGGGTAATGGCACGGGCCGTGAACCCTGCTGCTCTGTATGAAGCAGCAAAAAAAAAATCGAAAGGCAAGCGCGTCCTAGACGTCTCCACCGTGACCTTCAGAATAATCGGCCACGACGGCTGCGTGCTGGGCACAATTAAAGGCTAGCAGCGGATGCAGTGAACTCTGGAGGGTGTGTCGGGAGTAAGGCCGGGATTTGCGACCCTGCTGGTCGGCCGGAGCTGAGTGATTGATGGTTTTGTCAGTGAAACTGGAAGTGTTGGTGCTTGGTATGTGCAGAATGAATCGTTCACGCGTGTTCATTTTTGTAAACCTGGTAGTGCCAAGTAGCTCTTTAAGAGCTAATATATACATTACAGCACCGTGAGACGATTTCTTCTCATATCCCACCTTTTTTTTGGACGCTGGCTATTTGCCGTACCATATAAAGTGCGCAAAGGGACTGACCGTTATATTGCACATCCGAAAAAGCCAGTGTTATTTAATGTTTGTTTGCAATCATGCAGTTAATCGAGATTAAACATTTTAAGCAATTGCCATGACGTACATTTTTTTTTATACTTATTTTTGGGTTTGGAGAAAGGACAGTCGCTATCCACCACATGAGGATGGGTTCTTTTTTTGTGTCTGGTTCCTCTCTAGGTTTTTATATCCTCTTGAGGAATTTTCTTCACCTCCATTGTCACTTGTTTGCTCATTATGGATGAAACTAACATGGACAAATGTGTACATTTTATATAATATTTGTAATATATTTCTATCTGTAACGTTGCTTTGCTGATTGAAGAACGTTAGGAGGAAGATCCTTATCCGAGGGAAACCTGTGGGCGGAGTCTTTGACCTTGTGTTGTTATGGGGAGGTGGTAGCCTAGTGGGTAAGGTGTTGGCCTCTGGATCAGCAGATCATGGGTTCAAACCCCACCACCAACGAGCTGCCACTACTGGGCCCTTGAGCAAGGCCCTTAACCCTTAATTGCTCAGTTGCTCTGGATAAGGGCGTCTGCCAAATGCTTCAAATGTAAATGTAAATGTTATGAGCTGTTATAGTGCCTAGTAATTCGAACCTGACATTTTGAAACCGACATGTCAGACTATGATATAATCCTGAATACGTGTTGTAGGGGACACGTGTACCAGCTCAGAGTAAAAACGCAGTATTTTTTACCTCCCCCCCCCCCAAAACAATAAACCCATCGTGGACTGTAGCTTTAAATTCTCCTGGAAGAAAAGACTGATGCAGTATCACATCTGGTTTTGGGTATTATATTTGGAATATTGCCACAGTGCCTGCAAGTCCAAACTGTGTAAAAGAGAGAAATTGCTGCGCTTTTACTAAAAAAGAGGCTCGAATTTAAAATTTTAAAAGCTCGAATTTCTTTCTCGGAGTCCTGTAACGACGGCCTCTTTAATCCTTTGTATACGTTTATGCGCAAGCTTTATTTACAACACTATCATGTTTTTATTTGTCGGAATGAGGAACCGTCGAAACGAGGCACTGAGGATAATGATGTTTATGAGACTGAGCTACCCCCTCCCCATGTACATCGGTACGAGCTCTCACAAGTACATCGATTTCATTGTTTTTGTTCTTTTGCTGTTGTTGTTTGTTCATATTGATTTATGCGAGTTCATGCTAGTTTCTCTAGACCACACGTGTCAACGTTTATTGACAATAAACTACATCTCCCACAATCCATTCAACTATGCTAGCGCGAAGTAACGCCACCACACCACTAGAGTGCAGCGTAGCCCGCATCGGCGTTTACCGAGGCCTATTTTTTTCAACAACAAATGGAATTGAGAAATTTCTATCCCGAAATGTCCAGGAAGTGAAAAATTGGTGCTGATGGAAGGCAAGTAAGACGGGAAATACATGTTTGTGCTTCAAGGAGAAAAAGTGCTGTGTGTTTTGTGTTATGAGGCGACGTTGCTCATCAAACACTATATACTGTATTATAGTGTTATAGTCAAAACGAGGCACAGAGGATAATGATGTTTATGATTTGGGTTTTGCGTATTGGACGCGTGCATTGGAACGTGTATGCCATTATTTCAGTGCATTCGAATCATTGTATCTTGTGCATAAGCGTTGTGTTATGATGGTGGATGTGAGTCAAGTCTCGAGTCTCTGATAAATGGGGTGTGCCTGACGGCTGAGTGAGACTGGAGTCTCTGACGGCTGAGTGAGACTGGAGTCTCTGACAGTTGAGTGAGACTGGAGTCTCTGACGGCTGAGTGAGACAGGAGTCCCTGACTGCTGAGTCTTGAGTCTCTGACAGTTGAGTGAGTCTCGCATCTCGATGGCCGAGTGAGTCTTGTGTCTCTGATGGCCGAGTGAGTCTCGCGTCTCTAATGGCCGAGTATCTCGTGTCTCTGATGGCCGAGTGAGTCTCGTGTCTCTGATGGCCGAGGGAATCTTGTGTCTCTGATGGCCGAGTGAGTCTCGTGTCTCTGATGGCCGAGTGAATCTTGTGTCTCTGATGGCCGAGTGAGTCTCACGTCTCTAATGGCCGAGTGAGTCTCGTGTCTCTGATGGCCGAGTGAGTCTCGTGTCTCTGATGGCCGAGTGAGTCTCGTGTCTCTGATGGCCGAGTGAGTCTCGTGTCTCTAATGGCCGAGTGAGTCTCATGTCTCCGAAGGCCGAGTGATTCTCGCATCTCTGATGGCCGAGCGAGTCTCGATGTCCAAGTGAGTCTCGCGTCTCTGATGGCCGACTGAGTCTCTGACGGCCGAGTGAGTCTCGATGTACAAGTGAGTCTCGCGTCTCTGATGGCCGAGTGAGTCTTGCGTCCCCGAAAAGTCTCGCGTCTCTGATCCAAAGCGACTTAGAACTGAGCAATTGAGGGTTAAGGGCCTTGCTCAAGGGCCCACTAGTGGCAGCTTGGTTGTGGTGGGGTTTAAACCCATGACCTTCCGGTCCAGAGGCCAACACCTTAACCACTGGGCTACACCACCGTCGCACAAAAGTTTGTTCTGTCAAGATTTTACATTTACATTTATGGCATTTGGCAGACGCCCTCATCCAGAGCAACTTACAACTGAGCAATTGAGGGTTAAGGGCCTTGCTCAAGGGCCCCACTAGTGGTAGCTTGGTGGTTGTTGGGGTTTGAACCCATGACCTTCCGGTCCAGAGGCCAACACCTTAACCACTAAGCCACACACCCCTCAATGGCCTTGCTCAACAACCCTAGAGTGGCATCTTGGTACCGGGGGTCTCATTTGTGTTTGCTGTGACGGAGCGTTATCCAGTCAGAGGCGTTTATCTGCTTTCCCCCGTGGACACGACAGCCAAGCCGGCGATCGCAGCGAGCGCTGCTTCTGCAGAGCACACCGAACACCAGAGCGAGACGAGGCTTTATTACAGCTCCGAAAGCAGTACATCACATACACACATCCATCCGTGTCCCTCTTTCTTTCCTCCCCTCCTTCTCTTCTCTACACAGAGTTCACGCAGGTTTCCTCACATCATTCACTTCCGAGCTCTGGATATCTGATGAGATGCGGGAATTAGTCCAAGCTAAAAAGGATCTTTTACTACTGAGTTTCTCCAGACATCAAAGGTCAATAAAGTGTGTGTGTGTGTGTGTGTGTGTGTGTGTGTGTGTGTGTGTGCGTGTGTGTGTGTGTGTGTGTGTGTGTGTGTGTGTGGGTGGGTGGGTGGGTGGGGTGGGTGGTTGGGTTTATCTTTTTTTTTTTTTGCTGCACTTGGATTGGTTTTTATCTTTTTAACCTTTGAAAACAAAAGAGGACTTGTTTATTATCTTAAGAGCATCTGGATTTGGGCTGGGTCTGTCTGATGGAAATATAAACAAGGAAAACACACACACACACACACACACACACACACACCACACACACACACACACACACACACACACACTGATGTTGAGTATAGCTCGTGGCTACTGTTTTGGACTGAGGAGCATATAAGTAGTGTTTTGACTTGGCTGACTTATCCGAGTCCTAATTCCTTTCTCTCTCTCTCTCTCTCTTCTTTTCTCTCTCTCTCTCTCCCTCCCTCTCTCTATTTCTCTCTCCCTTTCTGTCTCTCTCCCTTTCACTCTTTCTGTGTCTATCTCTTTCTCTCTCACAAAATCGTGATGACGCAAATCTCTCTCTCTCTCTCTCTCTCTCTCTCTCACTCGTTCTCTCTCTCTCTCTCTCTCTCGTTCTGCTATCTCTCTCTCCTCTCTCTTACTCTCTTTCCCTCTCTCTCTCTCTCTCTCTTTCACTCTTTCTGCCTCTCTCTCTTACTCTATCTTTCCCTCTCTCTGTCTCTCTCTCTTTCACTCTTTCTGTCTCTCTCTCTCTTATTCTATCTTTCTCTCTCTGTCTCTCTCTCTTTCCACTCATCTCTTTCTCTGTCTCTCTCTCTCTCTTATTCTATCTTCTCTCTCTCTGTCTCTCTCTCTTTCACTCTTTATGTCTCTCTCTCTCTTATTCTCTCTCTCTCTCTCTTTCTCTCTCTCTGTCTCTTCTTTCTCTGCTCTCTCTCATCTTTCCTCTCTTTTTTCTTTTTCTCTCTCTCTCTCTCTCTCTCTTCTTTCTGTCTGTCTCTCTTATTCTCTATCTTTCTCTCTCTTTTTCTCTCTCCTTCTCTCTCTCACTTTCTGTCTCTCTCTCTCTCTCTCTCTCTTACTCTCTATCTTTCCCCCCTTTTTCTCCCCCCCTCTCTTTCTCTCCCTCTCTTTCGTTTCGATGAACTTCAGCCAGATGACGCTGCATGTCCTCTGATGCGTCATGCCTGCGAGTCGAGTGTCCCGTTGACCTTGCCACACTTTCCACAGACTCCCTGCTGACTAAGACCACATCATGTCCACTTTGACTCGTGGCCGAGCTCGTGCCCTAAAGGCTTTTCTGCTTTCAGTGAAGTTCGGTGACATAATTGAGTTTGAGTCTCAGAGACGTGGCACATTTCAGCTCTGTGTCTTGGCTATTAGCTCTTTCTTGTGTCTGTAAGTTTAAAGTGAAACGCTGCGCAGTAAAGTCGCCGAGTTCCTGAATCCCACAAATCCAACACAATCAGGAAATGGAATATAGACCTGTGCTAAGCTGCGTTATACTGCATGTCACGTCTCCTGCTATTAAAATAAACAATAATGTTTACGTCTCCATGTGGTTGTAAACAAAACGTTTGCCTACAACTTTTTTAGGTCACATTTCAGTACAAGAAATGTCTTTTGCTTTATCTTTGTATTCACGCACCTAAGACTCGAACTGGCTATTCATTATAACATTATTTTTATTTATTTAATTTTTATTTATTTATTTATTTTTTACATTGACTTCTTGGCGAAATGAATAGATTTTATTTATTATTCAATAATAATTCACAGGGCAGAAAATGAACAGGAATTCAAATAATAGGTGAAGAAATTGAGTATGATTACATTTTGCTTATTTTATATTATATTGGAGTGTTTGTTTTACATAAAGAAGATTCCAGCCATAAAGGGGGCACGGTGGCTTAGTGGTTAGCACGTTCGCCTCACACCGCCAGGGTCCAGGTTCGATTCCCGTCTCGGCCATGTGTGTGTGGAGTTTGCATTTTGGAGGGTGATGGAAACGCGCTTATAGTGTCTTAAATAAGGGCGCTTTTTTTTTGCATAATGTAGCATCTACTGGGAAGATATCAGTATTAGATTCCAAACGGGAAAAAAAAAAGCCTAGAAAAAGCATTATAACCAGACAATACTCATCGATTTTTATCCAAACATCAGTGAAAATATGTATAAATAAATAAATAAATAAATAAATGTCGTGTTGGTCGAAACACCCCAGCCTGTTTGTCTGGCTTTGATGTCTTTATCCCGCGCCACTTTTTTTGTGTGTGTCCGGTTTTATCCGGGTTTTTACAGAGCCGCTCTCCTGCTCTAAGATGTCCTTGTTTCTGATACTCTGCTTTGATGGCTCTCCTGGTAAAGAAAGCACAGCGAGTCTGCGTTTGTAGCCTGCCCTAACACGCCAGGCTCCCATGTTCCCCCGGCTGCACTCCTGCCTGGGTAATGAAGAGGCAGCACTCAGCGGCGTTCACCTAATGATGTACGGCCAACAGCCGAGCCCGAGCTTCCCTTATAGTAAAAGCCTTAATTCGGCTTTGTTCGAAGCTTGTTAACCAGAAAGCATGTGAATTAGCAGCGCGCGGGGCTCAATGAGGAAACGCATGCCCCCGTGTTACTCCCTTCTTGTTAGGTAACTGTCAATTATGTGGAAATACGAGCTCGGTGATGACGCTTTAATTGACGCGCTGAAACCTTTTGTTACGTGAGATCAGGGACTTTGCGGGGAAGAAAGGAGATAAAAAAAGGTTTCTGTGATGTCGAAATGTTTTATGGCTTGACACGATGTTTTTTATTTACTTCTTTGTTTTAAATCAATGGAACGTCGCCTTGAAAAACGAACAAGAGCAAAGTGGGTTTGCGCAGACATTGGTTTAGGTGTTAAAGAAACCCGCTGGTATTCATCTCACGTGTAAAAGTACATCCAGGTTAATTGGTTACGGATGAGCGACAGCCGGCTTATCTATAATAAATTTACTCGTCTTTTTTTTTTTTAATCATTACTCAATTTAGCCTCTGCTAAATACTAAATGTAAAGTTCACTACGCACTCATCACGTACAAAAGACTTAATATGTTCATTAAGTTGATCGCATTGTCTTTATTTGTTGTCTTTATTAATTATAAAGACAACAAATGCATCGTTATACATTACAGCACTGTGAAATTGTTTGGACTCTGTCATTGTCTGCCATGATACAGCGCCCCCTAGAGGGTCAAAAGCCTTGCTCAAGGACCCAACGGTGGCGATACCGGAGCTTGAACCCCCGACGTTCCAATCAGCAACCCAGTGCTTTAAACCATTGAGCTACTATTTAGATAGTCTTGTTTATTTACAAGCTTAGAAAACGAGTATTAAGTCATTTTATTTTTGCATAACGTGGCATCTATAACATCAGCAAAAATACGTAATAACGCGTTATCAACGCATGATTAACGCAGCGGGCGTTACTGTCTATCGATCTGCTCCTTCAATCTGCATTGTGTTGGCGAATGAACGAAACTCGGACAACAAAAAAGAACAAATGAATAAAGAAACTTCAATCGTTCTTCAGCCGCACTTACCGCTTGTAATGTTAGGAATATAAAAGATATGATTCATCCAAAAAAAAAAACGTCCAGCAATGTGCAGCCACACATGTTTCCACTATATTACTGTATGGAACGTATCACCAGTTTATATGGAAAGCAACCAAAACCGGAACAGAATTCTTAAAGGGGCCATGTACCATATTTAACTATAAACTAAAAACTAAAACTATAAATATAAATATACTATAACTAAAAAAAAACACACAAAGCAATGAACATCGAAATGAAGAAATGAATTAACAAGGAATTAATATTAAAATATTAATCATCGATAATATTAAAACCGATCCTCTTATTAAAAAGAAAGGGTTTCGAGTGATTTATGTAATTATAACATCTGTTTAGCTCGAGTATTAGAAAGTATGTGGAATGTGAAAAGTACTCATATATGATACATTGAAAATGGCGATTAATCGCTGTTCGACTCAATCATGGGATTAATCGCGCTTAAATAATGTAATCTATCAGGCCTAGTGTTAATATTTACAAATCGGCTGAATGATATCACTTAGTTCTAATCAGTCTATAATATGAGAGACTGCAAAATGCATGTTTCATATCTCATATTTTCTTATGAGAGATTATCATTTTTGTTTAATGCTGAACTCAAATGTATTCAACAGTTTCATCATGTTACATCATGGGGGGGTAGCTCAGTGGTGCTGGGCTAGTCGGGGTTTCGAACCCCTGGTATCTCCACTCCGAGTTGCCCTTGGGTCCTTGATTAAGGCCCTTAAACCTCTGTGGTCCAGGGGGCGCTGTATAATGGCTGACGTTCTGACCCCAGCTTCCAATCACATTTATGATATGTGAAGAAAGAATGGCACGTTCGCCTCACACCGCCAGGGTCCGGGGTTCGATTCCCGTCTCGGCCATGTGTGTGTGGAGTTTGCATGTTCTCCCCGTGCCTCAGGGTTTTTTTCTCCGGGTTCTCCGGTTTCCTCCCCCGGTCCAAAAACATGCACGGTAGGTTGATTGTCACCTTGGAAAATTGTCCCTAGTGTGTGAATGTGTGTGTGAGTGTGTGTGTGTGTGTGTGTGTGTGTCCTGTGATGGGTTGGCATTCTATACAGGGTGTATCCTGCCTTAATGCCCATAGACGCCTGAGATAGACACAAATCGTGGAGTATTGCATGGCGTTCTCGGAGATGTTACAAGAGATTTCTCTCGCTTAATGACCTGCCATTATAATTTCTGAAGGGCTTTGCTACTGAGAGTATGCCCAACTAGTCCCCCTCCCCCCCCCCCACCACTCTAAATCTTCCGTGCCCTTAAACCGCACGAGACCTGGTTCAGCATGACCCGGATCTGTCGGATGAAAATATTTGCCTTGTAACATGCAAAGCAGACGCTATCGAATGCTAATGAGGATAAATAAATCAGTGGTGCCCGAGCAGTGACCAAACGAGTGAAAACAAGATGACTATCGCTGCATTATCCAGCACAAGGAGTTCAGGAGCTGAGAAAGCGAGGCGGTGCAGGCCCTGAGGCGGTGCAGGCCCTGAGGCGGTGCAGGACGATCTGCCACTGTCTGAGGGAACTGGCAGCTTCCTCACTGCTGTAATCTGGTGGGAAGTGAAGTGCCTGACCTCAGCATCTGTTACATAGAAAAGACAGGAAACTTACATAGAAAAGATGGGCAAATACTGCTGCTTTATATATATATTATGTAGATGCTTTATATAGTTTTAAATAGATAGATAGATAGATATACATGTGTGTGTATGTATGTTTGTATCCAATTCTATATCCATCTATCCATCTATCTATATATATATATATATATATATATATATATATATATATATATATATATATATATATATATATGACACATACCTTTCTGTCTGTCTGTCTATCTGTATCTCTATCTATCTGTCTGTCTGTATGTCTGTCTGTCTGTCTGTCTACCTAACTACCTTTCTGTCTATCTGTCTGTCTACTTACCGTCTATGTCTGTCTGTCTGTCTATCTCTGTCTATCTGTCTGTCTGTCTGTCTGTCTATCTGTCTATCTATCTGTCTATCTATCTGTCTGTGTCTATCTTTCTGTCTGTCTGTCTGTCTATCTATCTATCTATCTATCTGTCTGTCTGTCTGTCTACCTAACTACCTTTCTATCTGTCTGTCTGTCTATCTATCTGTCTATTCTTCTATCTATCTATCTGTCTGTCTGTCTGTCTATCTATCTTCTGTCTGTCTGTCTGTCTGTCTGTCTATCTATCTATCTACCTTCTGTCTGATCTATCTATCTGTCTGTCTGTCTGTCTATCTATCTATCTATCTATCTATCTATCTATCTATCTGTCTGTCTGTCTGTCTATCTATCTATCTATCTATCTATCTATCTGTCTGTCTGTCTGTCTACCTAACTACCTTTCTGTCTATCTGTCTGTCTCTCTCTGTCTGTCTACTACCTACTACTACCTTTTGTCTGTCTGTCTGTCTGTCTGTCTGTCTATCTATCTGTCTGCCTACCTAACTACCTTTCTGTCTATCTGTCTGTTTGTCTGTCTGTCTGCCTGCTGTCTATCTATCTATCTATCTATCTATCTATCTATCTATCTATCTGTCTGTCTGTCTGTCTGTCTGTCTGTCTGTCTATCTATTGGTCTGTCTGTCTGTCTACCTACCTGTCTGTCTATATACCAGTCTGTCTGTCTATCTATCCTTATTATTTGATAGTGAACTCTTGACAATGGAAAGTTGGCGTTGTAACAGCAGCTCGTCAGGAGAAAGAGACGGAACGAGGACTTTCACGGTCGTCGTTTGCTGCTGCGTCGTGCCGTGTTTTACGTATCGGATGTTTTCTCGGGTTACTGCGACGGAAACAAGATGCTGTCGATCCTGCTCTTGATATTTTCACCCAGCGCAGTTTGCAGTCGATTGCTATCAGTAAACATAAACATTTGCCACCCGATCGGCGCCCCGGCCGTCCCGTCCGTAACGCAGAGTCACGAGTCCAGGAAAATCTTGGGAGCATCGGGGTGGGATTTCACTTTCCCGGACTTCTCCAACAGCTAAAAATGGTTTCGGGTTGAAAATGATATTTTTATTCTCTCCATCCGTTCAGTGTTTGCTCGGGGAAAAAAAAAACAAAAAGAGGAAACGTGCATTTTGATGAGCTCCGTTTCCTTTCTCAAGCCTCGTTGGCTGCCGAACGACCCTCTGAATTAGAGCACACTTGTAGTCTCGCAGCAGGAGGCTCGCTGCCCAGCGCAGGATGATGGGATTTAGCAGAACTAAGCCTCTTTTTATTTTTTTCCTCTATTGTGTTCTTGACATCTATGGTCTTTAGTTCTTCGCCAACACTGAGCTTCGGACTTAATCTCGGACGGATAAAACGTGAGCTCTGTTCTCAGCCCTTCATCCGCACTGGCGCGTTAGATCTCGGCCTTCCCACTCCATACGGCGTCGCCACGTGTTTCTCCGCATCCTCCGTTCCTTTAGCGCGTAAAGAGAGAGAGAGAGAGAGAGAGAGAGATGTTCCGAATCCCATCGGCTATAGAACCAGGCCTTTCGAAAACTCTCAGGAAGCGTTTTGTTCCACGGGGGTTTCCTCCATTTGTCTGTCTATCTTGCTCTCCTCCGATCCGCTACACTCAGCAATCCTGCTCCCGCTGTGCGAGCGAGTAGTCGCTGCTGTTTTGCTTACACACAAATCAATGACAAATTAGCTTTCTGCAAAGATCGCAGTTGCTGCGGCGGAACGGCGGCTTTTGAAAGAGCGGCGAAATTGGAATCGACTCGAATCAAACGCGGTGCGTTACGCCGGAGCGAATGAAGCTTTCTCGCCCTATTCAACCTTCTACCTTTTCATTCTTTCATTCATCTTCTACCGCTTTATCCGATCTTCCCTCGGGTCACGGGGAGCCTGTGCCTATCTCAGGCGTCTATGGACATTAAGGCAGGATACACCCTGGATGGAATGCCAACCCATCGCAGGGCACACACACACACACACACACACACACACACACACACACACTCACATTCACAATCACACATTCATACACTAGTGACAATTTTCCAAGGTGCCTATCAACCTACCGTGCATGTTTTTGGATCAGGGGGAGGAAACCGGAGAACCTGGAGAAAAACCCCCTGAGGCACAGGGAGAACATGCAAACTCCACACACACATGGCCGAGACGGGAATCGAACCCGGATCCTGGCGGTGTGAGGCGAACGTGCTAACCACTAAATCACCGTGCCCCCTCCTTCCACCTTATTTATTTATTCTACTTCGCCCAGGCAGCGCCTTAAACTTCCAACACGCGTCGCCACGTTTTTTAACCCGGGTGATTCGGCGCTCTCGAAAAAGCCCAAAATGGTTTTAATTAGGCAGTCTGAAGTAAGCTCGTCCTCTACACAATATCGGCCTCTGACAAAAATAAAGAATTTACTAAAGAAACTGGCTTCTAATTAAACCCAAATATTGGTCCTCCGAAATGAAGAGTTATTTTTACCCTCGTCGTCACCCTGAAGTCTTTCATCATTTGCAGAAGACCACGATAAGGCCGTCGGGGAAAATAAATATATAAAGGCTGTGTGTCTGAATCACGACCCTGGTGGGACCGGATTTGTAAA
>JACRUU010000011.1:4301432-4303932 GCA_030449085.1 Kryptopterus vitreolus | reverse complement strand
TATATATATCATTATATATATATATATATCTATCTCTATATCTATATCTCTATCTCTATCATCTCTATATCTATCTATTGTATCTATATATATCTATCTATATATATATATATATCTCTCTATCATCTCACCTCTTATCTCTATATCTCTATCTATACTCTCATCTATAGATCTCTCTTCTCTATCTCTCTCTCTCACTCTCTCTATGCTTTTACAGATAAAAATAGATAATAAAAATGACTAAATAAAAATATCGCACGCAACATTCAACAATATCGTATATTTTTCCAATGTCGTGCAGCCCTAATATATATCCTCACATGTACCCTCTGTATATCTATACACTAAATACTTACGATCTCATTATTGCTACTTTCATTTTATTGTAATTGGGAAGTCATTATTTGTTTCTTTATTTATTCTTTTGTCTTTTGAATCAGTTCGCTTACACTCGGTTCCCGTCTTTAGGGGCATTGTTGCATTGTCTGGGCATTGTTGCAACCTTTAGTCTGCATGCTTTTCCAGCTGTTTGAGCTCCTATATAGTGTCCGCTGTGTTGCTGTGATCGGATTCGGATTTTTATGGGACCAAGACTGACTTGAATCAACCAAAACTGGTCCTCTTTTTAAACCTAACCTAAACCTGTTGATTAACATAATCATGAAGGACTCCAAGGGGCACGGTGGTTTAGTGGTTAGCACGTTCGCCTCACACCATCCGGGTCCGGGTTCGATTCCCGTCTCGGCCATGTGTGTGTGGAGTTTGCATGTTCTCCCCGTGCCTTCAGGGGTTTTTTCTCTGGGTTCTCGGGTTTCCCCCGGTCCAAAAACATGCACGGTAGGTTGATTGGCACCTTGGAAAATTGTCCCAAGTGTATGAATGTGTGTGTTTGTGCCCTGCGATGGGTTGGCATTCCATCCAGGGTGTATCCTGCCTTAATGCCCATAGACACCTGAGATAGGCACAGGCTCCCCGTGACCCGAGGGAATATCAGATAAAGCGGTAGAAGATGAATGAATGAATGAAGGACTCCACGAAAGGAGGAAATGGTTTTGGTGACCAAAAATCTTTGCATCCAAACCTCTGACTAAGAGATGTGCAGCCGTGGTGTTGTGTACAGGTTGAAAGTAAGCCTGTGAATAGGACCAGGTGTGGTTAGAGTGAGGAAGCAAATTTTCTGCTGCATGACGCCTCTTTGGTTACACGGTATTGTAGTTTCTTGTTGGTTTCTAAGGCTGAATCGAATCCTCGAGTCAATAATTTGCACCGATCCATTTGATTTTTATTTGAATTATTTCTCAGTTCGAATACGAGAACCATTACTCAACTCGAATTACTTTGTTTAGAGCGTTTAAAAGCACAGGGCACCGTGTTTACCCGCAGACCATTATTACTGCCTGCTGAACTCCCGAGCGCTCGGGACAGGTAAACAAAGAAGACGCTGCAGAATGAAAAATGGAGGATAAAGCAGCGAGGGGCGAGGAGAACATTCTGCAACGTTTGGAGTCGTTTCAAACTAACACAGAAATAGAAAACACTGTATGGTGTGTGTACCCTTTTAAAAGTCATTTCGAAGTGTGTATATATAATATATATATATATATATATATATATATATATATATATATATATATATATATATATATATATATAGGGGGGCACGGTGGCTTAGTGGTTAGCACGTTCGCCTCGCACCTCCATGTGTGTGTGGAGTTTGCATGTTCTCCCCGTGCCTCAGGGGGTTTTTTCTCCGGGTTCTCCGGTTTCCCCCCGGTCCAAAAACATGCACGGTAGGTTGATTGGCACCTTAGGAAATTGGTCCCCTGTGTATGAATGAGGATAGGCACAGACCGTGACCCGAGGATCAGATACAGCTGAACTTAGATCCCGAGATCGGATAAAGCGGTATAAAGAAGAAGATGAATCAAAGAATAGAATGAATGAATGATATATATATATAAATCCTATATATATATATATCTATATATATATATATATATATATATATTATATATATATAAATGCATTAAATGGGTTTAGTTTTCACAGATATACTATGTCATGTATATAATTTCCTCAGTAAAAATGTTCATTTTTACTAATAAGGAAACCTTTTTTTTAATTTCATTTTAAGAGACCTATCTTATTTTCAATTTAAGACCCACCTTATTTTATATTTAAGTATTGCTCATTGATAAACAAAGCATAAATCGTATAAGATACCCGATTAATCGTCAAAATAATCGGTAGAATTCCAGATGACCAAAATAATCGATAGCTACAGATTTCTGCTGATCTGCTCTAATAGCCTTGCTTTTGAAAATAATATCCAAGGAGATGCTACCGTTTATAAGCATTGCTGTGTTAACAGTAGGAAAGAGCAATGCAAGGTGCTTTTCTAAGATTTCTGAGGACCAGATGCAGTAAAACGCAGACTAAATGCAGCTAGAAGACAAAAAACGTGTCCCCTTTTACCCCACCTCCCTTAAATGTGTAAGTC
>JACRUU010000011.1:4296432-4298932 GCA_030449085.1 Kryptopterus vitreolus | reverse complement strand
GGTGTATCCTGCCTTAATGCACATAGATGCCTGAGATAGGCACAGGCTCCCCGTGACCCGAGGGAAGATCGGATAAAGCGGTAGAAGATGAATGAATGAATATGTATATATATAGTATATATATATCTATATATATATATATATATATATATATATATATATATATATATTATATATATATGTTTATATATATATATATATATATATATATATATATATATATATATATATATATATATATATATATATACATATATATATATGACACACACACACATATATGTAAATGCTCAGAATCTACTGACAGGTCTTTATATGAAGAAAAATCCAGTAAACAAGTCTCTGTATAGACAATAAGACGAAAGAAATTATCTGGAATTTATTCGTTTATTGATTTAAGATGGTCAAGGTCACAGATTACCCGGAGCTTATCCCGGGAACAAGGAGATTCGTCCCAGACACCCCAGATGTGCTGTCTGTCTGCTAAAAAGCCTCCATGAATACATTGATCCATAACTGGAGGCAATGCAGAATAACTGGTCTACCAACCAGCATAGGTTATTTTTTTTTGGGATACTGGGAGGAAAACGGAGAACCCAGTGGAATCCAGGTGACTTTGTGATTACAGCCTGTAGCCTACTTTTGCCTTCCTTCCTTCCTTCCTTCTTTTTATATTTATCCCAAGCAATAAACCTAGTGTAGAAACAGATAATATATACATGTTTTAGAAATGGTATTTATTCTATTCTTCTCTTCACTCTTTTTCACACCTCCTGGTATTTGTTTTGCATCATTTCTTTCTAATTATTTCCCTCCGTTACAGTCATCATTAATGTCTTTTATTTATTTATTTATTTATTTATTTATTTGAAGCGATTGGATTCACTTTTGGCAACGCATCCCTAAACACATCAGTGTCTGTTTGTTTCACTCTCCACCTGGGAAAGGTCACTACTGTATTTTGTGTTGGTATAAATTGTATAAATACTTTGAATTAGACACCATCATCATGCTGGAGCAGTTGAGGGTTAAGAGCCTTGCTCAAGGGCCCGCTAGTGGTAGTGCTGGGATGTGAGATTGTGACCTTCCTTAAACACTGAGCTCCCCACTTCTTGAATACTGAACTGTCATGGCTACATTCCGTACTTCAGCAGCATGCAATTTTCATCTGCACTGCTGTAAATTCACTATACAACAGACCAAACAGTCGATGTGTGTGGCGTTTGGCGTTTTATCCATCAGTGATTTGTCAGTGAAAATAAAGTGCAACATCACTACAGTTATACATTTGTTTGGTCAAAGTAAATCTTACAGTACATTCATATACAGTAAATGTACATATGCAGTATATTCATATACAGTAAATGTACATATGCATATACATATACAATACAGATACATATACATGTATACATATACAGTATATTCATATACAGTAAATGTACATATACAATGAATATACATATACAGTATATTCATATACAGTATATTCATATACAGTAAATACAGTATATTCATATACATATACAATGTATATTCATATACATATATACATATACAGTATATTCATATACAGTATATTCATATACAGTAAATGTACATATACAATGAATATACATATACAGTATATTCATATACAGTAAATGTACATATGCAGTATATTCATATATAGTAAATATACATATACATTTACATTTGCAGCATTTGGCAGACGCCCTTATCCAAAGCGACTTACAACTGAGCAATTGAGGGTTAAGGGCCTTGCTCAAGGGCCCACTAGTGGTAGCTTGGTGGTGGTGGGGTTTGAACCTGCGATCTCCTGGTCCAGAATCCAACACCTTAACCACTAAGCCACAACCTCCCTATATACAATGAATATACATATACAGTATTTTCATATTCAGTAAATGTACATATACAGTATATTCATATGCAGTATATACATATACAGTAAATGTACATGTACAGTGTATTCATATATAGTAAATGTACATATACAGTGTTCATATATAGTAAATGTACATGTACATTAAATATACATAAGCAGTATATTCATATACAGTAAATGCACATACACAGTATATTCATATGCAGTAAATGTACATATAGAGTAAATATACATATGCAGTAAATTCATATACAGTAAATATTCATATACAGTATATTCATAGATCCAGTATATTCATATGCAGTAAATATAAATATGCAGTATATTCATAAATATATTCATATACAGTATATTCATATACAGTATATTAATATATAGTAAATGTACATATACAGTATATTCATATGCAGTAAATGTACATATGCAGTAAATATACATATACAGTATATTCATATACAGTAGATTAATATATAGTAAATGTACATATACAGTATATTCATATGCAGTAAATGTACATATGCAGTAAATATACATATACAGTATATTCATATACAGTATATTCATATACAGTAAATGTACATATACAGTATATTATATACAGTAAATATACAG
>JACRUU010000011.1:4278932-4293932 GCA_030449085.1 Kryptopterus vitreolus | reverse complement strand
TCCTGTTCTTCTTTGTATTGTTCTTCTTTTCTTCTTTTTCTTCTGACGATGTTCTTGTTCTGCTTTATGTTCTTGTTCTTTTGGTCCCCTCTTGTTCTTCTTTTTGTTCTTCCTCTTCTTTTTGTTCTTCTTCTTCTTTTTGTTCTTCTTCTACTTTTTGTTCTTGTTCTTCTTTTTGTTCTTGTTCTTCTTTTTGTTCTTGTTCTTCTTTTTGTTCTTCTTTTTGTTCTTCTTTTTGTTCTTCTTTTTGTTCTTCTTCTTTTTGTTCTTGTTCTTCTTTTTGTTCTTGTTCTTCTTTTTGTTCTTTTTGTTCTTCTTTTTGTACTTGTTCTACTTTTTGTTCTTTTTGTTGTTCTTTTTGTTTTTGTTCTTCTTTTTGTTCTTGTTCTTCTTTTTGTTCTTGTTCTTTTTGTTCTTGTTCTTTGTTTTGTTCTTTTTGTTCTTCTTTTTGTTCTTGTTCTTCGTTTTGTTCTTGTTCTTCTTTTTGTTCTTGTTCTTCTTTTTGTTCTTGTTCTTTTTGTTCTTGTTCTTTTTGTTCTTGTTCTTTTTGTTCTTTTTGTTCTTTTTGTTCTTGTTCTTCTTTTTGTTCTTTTTGTTCTTTTTTTTGTTCTTGTTCTTTTTGTTCTTGTTCTTTTTGTTCTTGTTCTTCGTTCTTGTTCTTGTTCTTGTTCTTTTTTTTTGTTCTTTTTGTTCTTCTTTTTCTTTCTTGTTCTTCTTTTTGTTCTTCTTCTTCGTTTTGTTCTTGCTCTTCTTTTTGTTCTTGTTCTTCTTTTTGTTCTTCTTTTTGTTCTTGTTCTTTTTGTTCTTGTTCTTTTTGTTCTTTTTGTTCTTTTTGTTCTTGTTCTTTTTGTTCTTGTTCTTTTTGTTCTTGTTCTTCTTTTTGTTCTTTTTGTTCTTCTTTTTGTTCTTGTTCTCATTTTGTTCTTTTTGTTGTTCTTTTTGTTTTTGTTCTTCTTTTTGTTCTTCTTTTTGTTCTTCTTTTTGTTATTGTTATTTGTGTTCTTGTTCTTTTTGTTCTTCTTTTTGTTCTTGTTCTTTTTGTTGTTCTTGCTCTTGTTTTTTTTAATTCTTCTTTTTGTTCTTGTTATTCTTCTTGCTCTTCTTGTTACTCTTTATGTTCTTCTTCTTGTTGCCCTTCTTGTTCTTGTTCTTCTTCAACATATCTTGGGTTTTTAAGGAAATTGTTCAGATGGAACTGTATTTGTAATCTGTAACATTTTCATACGTAACTGTAATTGAATTCCACATTTTTCTCAGTAACTGTAACGAATCACTGCTACTTTTATCTTGTAGTGAAATTGCGTAACGCCGTTACATGTAACGAGTCACTCGCCAACACCGCTTATATCCGACTTCATCTCCACTCGCCAAACTACCTCGACTCGACCCAGGATTTGACTTTCATCACTCTTCTGTCTGTCACACATTGTTATTCTGTATGAAATGTATTTTCACGCATTTTTGCGTACAATTGTATGAGAACAACAAAAACAAGCGCAGGATGGAATTCCTTCCGGGTGTCTTTAATGCCATGTTAAAGCACAAGTAAATAAAAAAAGCATGTTTTTTTTGGGCATTTTATTACACGCACTGCAGTTGTCTCTGCAATCGGATTAATCCAGTGTGGAATTTTTAAGACTAACATTGTAGAGAATGTATTATTTGACGCGTCTCTGCAGTAGATTGCGTTGGTAATTAGGGTTGCATAACAAGCACGACTTTGGTTATATGTTGTGTTTATCCTTTGTGTTCTGTATTTTCACAAAGGGGGGTGGGGTGGGGGGGTTGACTTGCTTGTAAGACTGGCCCGGTGTAATACCGGCACGTATGCGTGTCATTAGTCGTGTGCACTATTAGCCGCGGGCTATGTTTATGCACATTATCTAATTGATATTAGCTGATTTTAATTATCTTTTTTTTTTTCTTTTTTCGCTCCATTGCACTTTGGATTCTTTTAATGAGTTATTTGTGGTTGTGTTCGGAGCTGTTTTGCTTTCTTTGGCAATACACGTGTGGGGTGGAGGTTTGGGGCTGTTATGTGCAGTGGCGTTTATTTGTTGTTTTAAGTATTGTGATTTAACCACTGGCGTCAAAAGGATTCATTCCTCAGGTAGTAGTATAGATACTAGGGTTTAAAAAGACTTACTCACTGGTTTCATTCATTCATTCATTCATCTTCTACCGCTTTATCCGATCTTCCCTCGGGTCACGGGGAGTCTGTGCCTATCTCAGGCGTCTATGGGCATTAAGGCGGGATACACCCTGGATGGAATGCCGACCCATCACAGGACACACACACACACACACACACACATTCATACACTAGGGACAATTTTTCAAGGTGCCAATCAACCTACCGTGCATGTTTTTGTACCGGGAGGACACCGGAGAACCCCTGAGGCACGGGGAGAACATGCAAACTCCACACACACATGGCCAAGACGGGAATCGAACCCGGACCCTGGCGCTGTGAGGCGAACGTGCTAACCACTAAACCACCGTGCCCCTTTCACTGGTTTCAAAAACGACTTCAAGTGTAAAAGTCACGTGAGGAAGAAAATGCCATTAATTTATTCAAACGTCTCTCTACAGAGATCACTACTGCAGCTTCATTTGCGGAGGATGAAGAGAAAACACGCGTTTGATAAATGAGACAGTAGTGGAGAAATAATCACTTTTAAGAAATAATCTGTTTTTGGGGAACAACCCCCCCAAAACACTGGTTATATCCTCGCTGGAGTGTGATGTGATTTGTGTGTCGTGTGCGATGGAATGGTATATGTTTAGATAAACGGCATCACCGAGGGACCCTAGCTGGCCCTTGAGCAAGGCCCTTAACTGCTCAGTTGCTCTGGATAAGGGCGGTCCGTCAAAACAGGTACCTTTTGATGGCAGCTGGAATATAGGTCCGATCCGAAAGAAGATCAGGACGGGCGAAACTACGCAGCGATGAAATCGAACATAAACACATGCACAGCACATTTTACCCAAGCGCATGGCCCGCAGAGACCGTATAACCAAACGCAGGTGAAAACACACACACACCAGTGCAGCTCGTGAGAACGACCCACAAGCAGAGGCCAGGAGGACAACAGACGGGGCCCGGAAAGAGCCGCAAGGTTTTCGTGCCGCCTTCTCATAATACTGTAGATGTTTTGATGAGTCGCATGCGATAATTCATCCCCGCTTCCTTTTGGACCTCAAATCAGTCGCAGGTTGAATTTGGTTGACGCTCTGTGGCGGGGGGGGGGGGGGGGGGGGGCGGCGGCAGGTTGTGCAGTGTCAATGGGGTGTGGCTGAGCAGTTTATGTTGCTAGGCTACTGATCGGAAGTTTCGGGATTCGAGCTCCGGTATTGCCCAAGCTGCCACTGTTTGGCCCTTGAGCAAGGCCCTTAAGGGGGCCCTGTATCATGACCGGCCCGGTGCTCTGACCCCAGCTTCCAACCAAGCTGGGGTATGCGAAGAAAGAATTTCACTGTGCCGTAATGTTTTTGGGACAAATAAAGTCTATTGAAAAATCACCCTCTGTAAACGGCGATATAGGATACAGTGCACTCTAGTGGCAGGACGCCGTCACTCCGCGGGTAACGTAGTCGCGTTCATTGTGGGAGATGTACTTTCTTGTCAGCGCACTCTTTATAGCAGCATAGCTGTATTTTACTTTAGGGAGCTGGGGCCTCTGTTCTTAAGGCATTGGACTCTGTCCCAGAAGATCACAGGTTCAAATCCCACCACCAAGCTGCCGCTAGTGGGCGCTTGAGCAAAGCCCTTAACCCTCAACTGCTCAGCTGTATAAGGGTGCCTGCCTAATGCCGTAAATGTAAAATGGCGTAGAAGGGGCACGGTGGCTTAGTGGTTAGCACGTTCGCCTCACACCGCTAGGGTCCGGGTTCGATTCACGTCTCGGCCATGTGTGTGTGGAGTTTGCATGTTCTCCTCGTGCCGCAGGGGGTTTTTCTCCGGGTTCTCCAGGTTTCCTCCTCCCCGGTCCAAAAACATTGTAGCTCAGTGGTTTAAGGCACTGGGATACTGATCGGAAGGTCGAGCCCCGGTTTCGCCAAGCTGCCACCCTTGAGTCCTTGAGTCCTTGAGCAAGGCCCTCTGTGCTCCAGGGGGCGCTGTACCATGGCTGACCCGGTATTCGGACCTTCCAAAAATAAGCTGGAACATGCAAAGAAAACATTGTTTCCCTCACTGGATCAACAAAGTATGTCAAATAAATAGCGTGGATGCATTTTGTTTACAATTTGATGCCCCACCTCCCCCATCCCGACCCCACCGTAATCACGGTAAATCCAAGTGCTACATGAAATATTTTTCCGGCATAATATTCCCAGCGTGTACCCCGGGAATGACAGCACCACTGCCACCTACTGGAGGTGCAGTTATATAATTATTATATGTTATTTTATATTCATATTTATTAATATAAATCCTCTGGGTCTACCTGGTGGCCCCGTGTTGGTGACCACAGGGTGCAGAGGTGACGACTACGGACTGTAGGATGCCGTTGGCCGCCTTGTGTTATCAGACAGCGAGAAGTAATCTAATAACCAAATTTGGCCTCTTTGCTTTTCATGAATGAATGCATGTGGATGAATGGATTCCTCCTCTAGGCTGTGTAACCCTTTTTGGAATGTAGAAGGCTCAAAGAGATTAAAACCCCGCAGCAGATCAGAGGACGAGAGTGAGACGGACCGAGAGAAAGAGAGAGAGAGAGAGAGAGAGAGAGAGAGCGATGCTGCTGTTTCCTTAGGAATGTTTTCCCGCTCCCCCCGTTTTCTCATATTTCCAGAGATGTGCGTTTCTACAATGAACGGATGGATTTTATCTTAAACTTTTTAGATGTACAAAAATACATCCCATGGGGGCACGACTGTTTAGTGGTTAGCACGTTCGCCTCACACCGCCAGGGTCCGGGTTCGATTCCCGTCTCGGCCATGTGTGTGTGGAGTTTGCATGTTCTCCCCGTGCCTCAGCGTTTTTTTTCTCCGGGTTCTCCGGTTTCCTCCCGGTCCAAAAACATGCACGGTAGGTTGATTGGCACCTTGGAAAATTGTCCCTAGTGTGTGAATGTGTGTGTGTGCGCCCTGTGATGGGTTGGCATTCCATCCAGGGTGTATCCTGCCTTAATGCCCATAGACGCGTGAGATAGGCAGAAACTCCCCGTGACCCGAGGGAAGATCCGATATAGCGGTAGAAGATGAATGAATGAAAAATACATCCCGTTTTTAGGCGCTCTCAGACGGGTCTGTTTTTTTGCACTGGATTTTGGCGGCTTTGTGATCGTTCCGCCCCACCGAGAGCCTTAGCGATGTCAGGCACTCGTGTAGGACGACGTATCCACGGGTTCTGTTTGTGTTCCCGGGGCGTCCCGGAGCTGTTCGATAGGGGTTGAAGTCTCAGTGCAAGACACTCAAGATAACACACCATGAGCTCGCTTTGTACAGCAGTATCTTTGTATCTGCTGCGGGTTTTTAATTCCTCGGCTAACGGCGCCACTTTTAAGTAGCAAATAGTGTAAATAGCGAAATCTATTGTTCACAAATGGATGTCTGATTCACAATAATTGTGCGCTTGACTGAACAATGACTGTCAGTCGTGTTCACGACTCGATGCTGCCGAGCAGGTAGAATCCCGACGCTAACTGGAAAAAACGTCATTATCCGCTACAAAATTTTGGTCGCAAAACACGACGTTAACCAGAAAACGACGTTAGCACAAACAGACGTTAGCCGAGGTACCACTGTGTATATATGTAAACGTATAAAGAAAGGGTTGGTGATAATTATTGTGAGAAATCATTAACGTGATCAGTCTCTTCACATAAATTAACGAGTATCATTAATCATAATAATAATAATATAGAAATAAAGAAACGCAAATGTTATTGTTATTATTGTTACTCCTTTGTTATTTCAAAGGAGTAGGTCAAACTGGTATCTCTTTCTATGACTCGGTATCCATGAAGTATCTCTCCAGTTCAAAAAGGTTGGTGACCCCTGCTATAAAGCTTTATAAAACATTACGCAGGAACCGAGGACATTCTGTACAGTTGTACGTTTTGCGGTTTGGGGTGACATTCCTCGTTGATGCACTTTGACACTCTGGAAACAAAAAAAATAACATATCAGCTAAATGATGATGAGCCGTGTATGGCTTTTACATAGAAAGATAAATTGTAAAAAAAAATCATGTTTGACATGAGTTTTAATTCTATTTTAGTTTATTCATCTTCTACCGCTTTATCCGATCTTCCCTCGGGTCACGGGGAGTCTGTGCCTATCTCAGGCGTCTATGGGCATTAAGGCAGGATACACCCTGGATGGAATGCCAAACCCCATCGCAGGAACACACACACACACACACACATGCATTCATACACTAGGGACAATTTTCCAAGGTGCCAATCAACCTACCGTGCATGTTTTTGGACCGGGAGGAAACCGGAGAACCCGGAGAAAAACCCCCTGAGGCAGGGGAGAACATGTAAACTCCACACACACACACACATGGCCGAGACGGGAATCAAACCCGGACCCTGGCGGTGTGAGGCGAACGTGCTAAACACTAAGCCACCGTGTCCCGTGTGTGTGTGTGTGTGTGTGTGTGTGTGTGTGTGTGTGTGTGTGTTGTTGTGCGCGTGCGTGTATGTATGTACCGTAAATTCCGGACTATAAAGCGCACCGGGATATAAGCCGCACCTGCTCTATTTAAAAAAAAAAAAAGAAAATTCATAAATAAGCCGCACCTGCATACAAGTCGCATCCGCTTTTGAATTGTAAATGTACATGTATGTACCTAAATAGATCCTTTCCTAACCTGTATTTTAACACGGTGTAACGGTGGACGCTGCACAGAGACGCGGAGATCCGGAATTCATACAAAACAGGATTTATTAGAATAAAGAACTCAGGAGACGCCGCTCATACGGAGCGGCCAGACAGGCTAGGGAGCCTTGCGCTCTGCGCGCCGTGGTAGTACCGGAGACTTGGAAGTCCGTGAATTCGGGAACAGACAAAGGTTAGGCATAAACATATATCGAGCGTCCGTGTCGGCGACACTAGGTATGTGCTACGAGCCCGGACGGGGATTGTAGAGTGAGAACCGGGCTTATATCGGGAGAGGGAAAATCAAGAACAACTTTGGCTGATTTGTGCGTGTGCGTGTCTGTGTGTGTGCGCGTGCGTGTGTGTGTGTGTGTGTGTGTGTGTGCGTGTGTGTGTGTGTGTGGGGAAAAGAGCAGGGAGAGAGAGAGAGAGAGAGAGAGAGCACCGAGCAGCAACTTTGCTGATTAAAACGGGACAGAACCAAGAGAAAATAAGCGCTATTTACAGTATTTATCTTCATTTCTCCTGTGTGTGAAATCACGTCACCTTAACCTTGTAAAGATAGAGTTTGTCCTCCTTCTATCCGCTTCTACCCACTTATATCTGCTAAAGAGGAACTAGCGCATTCTTCTTCTTTGCATTTATTTTGTGTTAGTTTTGATTCTAATTCCGGTTAGAGCCCCTAGCGGTCGGGAAAAAATCTGCAGAATAGCCGCACCTTATTATTAGCCGCATGGTTCAAAACCTAGGAAAAAAGTAGCGGCTTATAGTCCAGAATTTACGGTATATGTGTATATATATTATATAAATATTATATTTTTGTAATATATGTGTGTGTGTGTGTGTGTATGTATGTATATGTATATATGTATATATATATCTATATATATATATATATATATATATATATATATATATATATATATATATGGGCACGGTGGCTTAGTGTTTAGCACGTTCACCTCACACTGCAGTGTAGACTTTTATACTCCTTTCCTTGTACATTCTTCTTTTTTTTTTCTTTTTGAAGTGCTTACAACTTTGATGTTGAAAGAAAAAAACATTAATTCTGTACTTTTCAAAAAAAAAAAAAAAAAAAAAAAAATATCATATATATATATATATATATATATATATATATATATATATATATATATATCATACAAACATTTCACCCTGTTCAAGGTTATTTTGCAGGCCGTGCCATATATTCAATATAGAGAATGCAAACTGCTGGTTTGAATGGTTGTTTTGTTGTTGTTATTGTTGTTGTTTTGAGCAATGTCTTTTGCATTGTTTATGAGTGGAATAGCATTATATTTGTGCAGCATTGCTGAAAGAAAGTAAGCCGGTCAATATTTAATTCTGTCTGTCCGCGAGAGATCAATAGAGCATCGTGCTGTTTCAGGGCATGTGGTGGGGTTTGCTTCTGAATGGGTTCAAAGTTCACCGGATCGGCCACTGCGTATTTATTTCTGTATTTATTTATTTATTTTTACCTTCATATAGTTAAATGAGCCGCACAAAATCCGGGGCTTATATAGAGAATGGTGAGGTTTTGAAAAGGTGCTTTTTGTATTGTCTCACTTGGTGTCCTTGCACATCCTCTCATCTCCTTGGCAACCGGAGCACTTAATCAAGTCATTTTATAGTGCGAACACAAGACGTTTCAAATCTCATTATACACAAAATGATCCAAGTTTTATCATTATTCCTTTTTTTTTTTATTGTAATGCAAATTCTGCTCTGATCGGACAAAAACTGCGGGACGAGTTACGCTCCGAAAATTGACCGAAGCGAGAGAGATTATAATAGTGATGCTTTTGCAAACGCCATTAACAAGAGTTGAGTCACTGCTGTAAGGTAGAGACCTGCATGAGATGGATCTTTCCATCCCGCCCATTCAGGCAAGGTTCAGGCCCGCTAACTTACGCAAAAATATACGTTATTTTGTCCCGCTCTCCTTCCACGCAATATTTAAGATCCGTCGCGCTTCCATAAAAATATACTTTATTTTGTCCCGCTCCCCATTTCCGCAATATTTAAGTTCCGTCCCACTAACGCAAAAAAAAAAAAAAAATATCTATATATAATATATATTATATTTTTTTTTAATATACATATGTATATATATATATATATATATATATATATATATATATATATATATATACATATATACATAGCACAATCACGCAAAAATATACGTTATTTTGTCCCACTCCCCATCCCCGCAATATTTAAGTTCCGTCCCGCTAACGTAAAAACATACGTTCACAAGGGTCTTGCTCAAGAGCCCAAGAGTGGTAGCTTGGCAATACCGGGGCCTCAAACCCGGACCTTCCGATCAGCAGCCCAGCGCCTTAGACCACTAAGCCGTTACCGCCCCCCTCTGCTAATGAATTCATCACACATGTGCAGTATTAATTATTCATTCATTCATTCATTCATCTTCTACCGCTTTATCCGATCTTCCCTCGGGTCACGGGGAGCCTGTGCCTATCTCAGGCGTCTATGGGCATTAAGGCAGGATACACCCTGGATGGAATGCCAACCCATCGCAGGACACACACACTCACACACACACACATTCATACACTAGGGACAATTTTTCCAAGGTGCCAATCAACCTACCGTGCATGTTTTTGGACCGGGGAGGAAACCAGAGAAAAACCCGGGAGGAGAACAGAAAACGCTGAGAACCCAAACTCCACACACACATGGCCGAGACGGGAATCGAACCCAGGACCCTGGCGGTGTGAGGCGAACGTGCTAACCACTAAGCCACCGTACCCCCTATTATTATTATTATTATTATTATTATTATTATTATAGTCTCCCTTCTATGCATTCATGCGTCTCATGAGAAAAAAATACCCATCGCCTTTCTGTTCTAATTGAGTTTTAAGGTGTTTTCTCATGACCGTGAATAACAGCGATGTGCCAGGCGAGAAATCATTTTCCTTCAGAGCAGGGTGAGGCGGAGGAGGCGGAGGGGAAAAATAATAATAATAATAATAATGATGATGATAATAATAATAATAAAAAGCAGGTTAGGATATCTCTCCTGCCTTATCCACAGAGCTCTTTTCTGGGGAACATGGTGTCTATCTGAGAGCCTGCAGGCGTGTTGTGTGCAGCCAGCCATGCAGCTCGTGCAGGATGAATGAGTTCCGCTCCATCGCCATGCCCACTTTGAACAGGAGATTAGCAACAGATTAGACCTCATGCATTTTTTTTTTTTTCGTTTTTTTTTTTTTTTTTTTTTTTTTTGGGAGGCTTATTGTAGAGATGCAGTGTGCTGCGCGTGAAGCATGTGAAGAAATAGCCTTCAGGGCCAAGCAGAATGCAGCAGACTATAGCCAGCGACAACACATCCTGGAGTCTATTTATAGCGCCACAGCCCACAGTGTTGGTTTCTATATTGTGGGAGCTTGAGTGATTCAGTATTGGGGCAATTATACTGCAGTAGGTCGTTCTCTCGCTCTCTCTCTCTCTCTCTCTCTCTCTCTCTCTCTCTCTCCCTGTGTCTCAAGGCTTCTTTCTCTGCAACTCATCAACATGGGAAGAATACTCGTGGTGCCCGGCAGGCCTCGGGCTGCCGGATGGATAACGTATAGCATAGATAGGGTATGTCTACGGTGTACGGTAGAGCTTCCAGGTAGACTTTAAAAAGGTATGAACACTAGTTTAGATCTGTAAATTGCTGAAATATACAAATAATAATATATTTTATTTAAGGTAATGTGGCGGTCGGCCGCCACCAGCGGTAGTGCATGTGACGTCACACAGACTGACGTTAACACACGTTTACGTTACGTCGACGCGGTTGGCTTTTCCGTCAGGCTGGTGAGTTTCGGCGCGTGGATCGCGTTGGAAAACCAAATGTTACATCCCTGATCTTGACCTGTCATGTGTCAGCAGTTTTTTCTGCTGAAAACAGGGTTTTCATGAAATGATATTTTCTGAATTAAAGAAAATAATAAATAAATATATATATATATATATATATATATATATATATATATATAATATATATATATATATAGGGGGTCACAGTGGCTTAGTGGTTAGCACATTCGGCTCACAGTTCCTCCAGGATCCGGGTTCGATTCCCGTCTCGGCCATGTGTGTGTGGAGTTTGCATGTTCTCTTCCCCGTGCATCAGGGTTTTTTTTTTATCCGGGTTCTCCGGTTTCCCTTCCTCCCCAGTTCAAAAACATGCACGGTAGGTTGATTGGCACCTTGGAAAATTGTCCCTAGTGTATGAATGTGTGTGTGTGTGTGTGTCCTGCGATGGGTTGGCATTCCATCCAGGGTGTATCCTGCCTTAATACCCATAGACGCCTGAGATAGACACAGACTCCCCGTGACCCGAGGGAATATCGGATAAAGCGGTAGAAGATGAATAAATGTCAAACATGAGTTTTTTTTTACAATTTATCTTTGTATGTAAAAGCAATACACGGCTACATAAATACATTTATTCTGAACAGTGATTTCATGTTAAATAATAATAAGCTTAATATTTGCCATTTTTGTGTTCTGAAGTAAAAGTTTCCTCTATATATATCTCATTCATTCATTCATTCATCTTCTAAAAACCCCTTCTACCGCTATATCCGATCTTCCCTCGGGTCATGGGGAGTCTGTGGGCATTAAGGCAGGATAGGAACACCCTGGATGGAATGCCAACCCATCGCAGGGCACACACACTCACACACACACACACACACACACACACACCAACATTCACATACACTAGGGACAATTTTCCAAGGTGCCAATCAACCTATCGTGCATGTTTTTGGACCGGGGAAGGAAACTGGAGAACCCGGAGAAAAAACCCCCTGAGGTACGGGGAGAACATGCACAAACTCCACACACACATGGCCGAGACGGGAATCGAACCCGGATCCTGGTCGGTGTGAGGCGAACGTGCTAACCACTAAGCCACCTATATACATATACAGCGCTGGACCACTGCCCTGAACCGGAGGCATGCGCATATACCAACGCTGGTGCAATTAATTATTATCCCACTTCCAAATTCATTTAACGGAGCAGATGAAGGGATCGCTAATTACCTAATGAGTCAAATAAGATGCGCTCTAGCAGATAAATCACTTCAGCAAGACAAAGGATGGCTTTATGTCAAATTTATTGACTGCCATGCCAGACGGGCATTTTTTTTTTTTTTGTGAGTACATTAGACAAACGTTTCAGCCTGCATCTTGGCATCTTCACCTCATCTGTTTTGCTCTTTAATACCAGTATCGTCCGACACAACACTGTTATTTGATGGCTCGACACTGATTTGTAGAGAGGGGGGAAAGGGGGGGGGGTATTTTTTTTTTTTTGTTATCCCTGAGGAAATGGCATGAAACTAATGAGGGTGTTTGGGCACATGTTTCTGTAGGTTAATAGATTCAGGACTTGAGCAGAGCGAAGCATCCGTCAACACATTAATGGAAGTTTGAATGCTGCCACGCTGCTGTAATTGCGGATCAAGTGCTAGATTTACTCCTAATGTTTTTTTTGTTTATTATTTTTATATTCCCCCCCCCCCCCCACCCCCCCCCCACCCCCCCCTCCTCCTCCTCCACCTCCCTGCGCTGAAACAGATCCACGGCACTATAATTTTGAGCGGTACGTGAACGGATTGCTATTTAAGCGTTCTTTTGCGAGAGTTCACCGCAAGTGCAGCGCTTACAGTAATTGCACGTTATCACGCGAGAGGAACCGCGGCAGGACCACCTCTTTCTCTCGCTGTCACCGTCTTCCTGTTCGGAAATGCTGATCCATCGCCGATCCGTACGCGAGCTCCGTCGGTAGACGCCTGATCAGTGTGGCTAAATAGGAATTTATTTATTTATTTATTTAGAATATGCCAATGTGTGTGTGTGTGTGTGGGGGGGGGGGGTATGGAGGCTTAGTGGTTGGCCTCGCACCTCCAGGGTTGGGGGTTCGACTCCCATTTCAGCCATGTGTGTGTGTGGAGTTTGCATGTTCTCCTCGTGCCTCAGGGGGTTTTTTCCCGGGGCTCCGGTTTCTCCAGGTGCTCCACTTTCCTGCTCCCGTTTCCTCCCCCTCCCGGTCCAAAAACATGCACGGTAGGTTGATTGGCACCTTGGAAAATTGTCCATAGTGTATGAATGTGTGTGTGTGTGTGTGTCCTGCGATGGGTTTGGCATTCCATCCAGGGTGTATCCTGCCTTAATGCCCATAGACGGCTGAGATACAGAGATAGGCACAGACTCCCCGTGACCCCGAGGGAAGATCGGATATAGCGGTAGAAGATGAATGAATGAATATGCCAATGGAGGGCTCGGAGGCTTAATGGTTGGCCTCACAACTCCAGGGTTGGGGGTTCGATTCCCCCTTCCGCCATGTGTATGTGGCGTTCACATGTTCTCCCTGTGCTTCAGGGGGGGGTTTTCCTCCGGGTTTCCTCCCTTTCCCCGTCCCCGGTATAAAAACATGCACGGTAGGTTGATTGGCACCTTGGAAAAATTGCCCGTAGCGTGTGAATGTGAGTGTGCGTGTGCTCCATGTGACGGTTGGGTGTTGGCGTTCCATACAGGGTGTATCCTGCCTTTGCTGCTCGATGCCCGAAGACGCCTGAGATAGGCACAGGTTCCCCTAGAGAGAGAGACGTCGGATAAAGCCGGTAGAATATGATGAAGCGATGACGGACAGCCTCTGTTCCTTCTCTGTCCAGTTCCCAAGGTTTGGTACTTTGCGGCATATCGCTCCTGCGAGGAACGTGTTATTGCAGCAGGAGTTGCGGAACAGTGGTGCCACCGGTGTGCCATCGGCTAATTACCCTCCATCTGGTGACTCCTCCCCTGACGCCTTTCTATTTTCCCAAACTATACCGTTTCCCTCTATCTTTCCCAAACTACTCCGACTTCCAATAAACCTTCGATCATGACTGAGACCGAGGAATGCGATTCTGAGCAGGGGAAGGTGGAAGGAGTGGGGAGGGTGAGATGTGATGATGGGAAAGGAATTGAATCCTAATGAAGGAATTGACCGAAAAAAAAAAAAGTGCCCCCCTCTAGCGGGGTCCCCCCACCCCCCCCCCCCCCCCCCATCCCCCCCATACCATCCCCCACATTCCCCCTCTAAAAAGGAATCTCCCCCCCCCCCCCATATGAACCCCCACCCCCTTTCCCCCACCCCCCCCCCCCCCCCCCCCCCATTCCCCCACGGCTCTCTTTCTCTCTTGATCATATAGTCTCATTAAATTGGATTGATGTTTATTGGAATATGGAGTAGCTATCTCCTCCTCTCCCGCCGGCCCCCGTCTCTCTCCCGCACGCTGACTTGTTGCTTCCCCGCCGTCCCCCCCCCGCCGTCGCCGCCTCGCAGGTGAGAACTTTCCATCAAGGCCAATTTGCCGGGACCGCGATGTTGCTTCGGCATTCCGGAAAAACGAGGCCGCGCAGAGCGAAACGAATTCTAATCAAGCCCGCGCTCAATTATACAGTCATCTGAAGGCCACCTGGGTTCGACCAAGACGACAAGCCTGAGCCTCATAGATCATCTTTAACACTCAAGCCTTATCTTTTTCACTCATTACTCCTGGCACTTGCGCTCTCTCTCTCACACACACACACACCCACACACACACACACACACACACACACACACACACACACACACACACACATATATATATATATATATTCATTCTAATATCCGATCTTCCCTCGGGTCACGGGGAGCCTGTACCTATCTCAGGCGTCTATGGGCATTAATGGCAGGATACACCCTGGATGGAATGCCAACCCATCGCAGGGCACACACACACACATTCACACACACATTCATACACTAGGGACAATTTTCCAAGGTGCCAATCAACCTACCTTGCATGTTTTTGGACCGGGAGGAAACCGGAGAACCCGTGGGAGAACCGGAGAAAAACCCCATGAGGCACGGGGAGAACATGCAAACTCCACACACACATGGCCGAGACGGGAATCGAACCCGGACCCTGGCGGGTGTGTAAGGCGAACGAACGTGCTAACCACTAAGCCACCGTGCCCCACTATATATATATATATATACACGTCAGCAAGTCTCACCTATCTCACTCTCAAGACTATGCGTCCATGTCAGGAGATAGAAATGGAGTCCAATCCATTAGTGCCGTGCTGTGGT
>JACRUU010000011.1:4271432-4276432 GCA_030449085.1 Kryptopterus vitreolus | reverse complement strand
GAGGTCATAGAGATCAAACGCTACATTTAGATTTGTGTCATAATGCCATCATAATGCATTTTGGGTTATAGCATTAGCGCAGGGTGTGGATTAAAAACAAATGCCATTCATTGGAATTGAGAAGAAACCTGAGAATCAGGAGGAAACCTGATGAGAAAGAAGCTTGAAAAGTATTGATTTTCGATACTATGGAGAAAAAACGGCCACAATATTAAGGGGGTAAATAAATTTGCATATATTTTTTTTCATTAATTAAATTAACTTGTGCTCATTTATCCTTTGACTACATTTATATCAGATTTCTCTGTCAGAATTACGGTGAAAAAAACGATACAACACTCATATAAGGAACAACCCCAGGCCATCTTAAACATTCATTCATTCATTCATTCATTCATCTTCTACTGCTATATCCGATCTTCCCTCGGGTCACGGGGAGTCTGTGTCTATCTCAGGCGTCTATGGGCAGGATACACCCTGGGTGGAATGCCAACCCATCACAGGGCACACACATACACATATTTACACACTAGGGACAATTTTCCAAGTATAAGGTTTGCTGTTACTTTTATAAGGAATCGTCCCACAGAATTCCGAACCCGGGGCCAAAAAGCGGGAATTTTTCCCCATAGAAAATGAATGGGGCCGAATTTTGGTGCCTCACGTGTCCGACATGCACATGGCATATTCCCTTGTAGAGGGTCCAGAGTGGATCGTGATCATATACCTCCCGAACCCCACACACACACTCCGCTGTTCGCCCAAATTGCACATTTGACATATCATCTCGTAGGTGAGATGGAGTAGGTCACGAACATTTGACTTACGCATGGCGTCACTTGGCCACAAACGTGAAAAATCTGCGAAACTCGGACACAGGGTCATGTGACATGTCTCAGCGCTCTGCACATCGACGGGAGTCGGACGCTGGATGATTTGATGATGTCACATGCGTCACAGGCCCCGCCCCCACCTGAAAAAATGCCCAAAACGGGCGTTTTTGGTGTCTAAACACTCGTTTCTCCGAGCGAGCTAGCATTTCGAAGTCAACGCTAAATATTAAACGTTTAAACATTAAACATTTTCTTCAGGAAATATCCCATGTCTAGTTTATGTTTATGTTTACATCTTGCATTTGATGATAAAGTTTACTGTTTGGTTGTCACCCCCACCCCCCAAACCACCACTTTCCGCTGATTACAGGCGAATGTGAACAGTGAAAATGTCATGCACTTAAAGGAGATTAGTCGAGCGCTTATATCCGTAGCGAAGGAATCCCACGTGCTAATCTGATTTCCGTCACCCCGTAAGCACCGGCTTCCTCCTCTCCTCCGCCGTGTCCTCCCGAATGTTCCATAACAGTCCTGTGGCATTTGATCGCTGAGCCACATCTCGACCTTGGCTCGCGGCACACACACACACCACCTCCGCTCGACGCACCGGGCATCGGGTCAAGCGCAGAGCCGAGCCGCGTCCACTGCCAAATCTCTTCACTTATCTCGTCCCCTTACACACTGGTCGATATATATCCGCCAGGCAGCGACCGAAACCGTTAAGCCAGAGCGAAAGAACGAGGCGTGATTTTCTTCCCCCAGCACCGCCCCCCCCCCCGCCCCGTCATACTTCCTTTCTCGCTAATGACTGTTACGCATCAAAGCCATTTCCTCCGCGCACGCGAGGTCGGAGAAATCTTAATTATAGAATGCAGTAAGCCGAGATGTTGGCGCGATAAACGTACGATGCGATCTGCAAAAAAGAAAAGCTTTTGATAGGGATACGTTTTGCGTGCAATGATTGCGTGAGGAAGTGAGCGAGATTGAGATGTAAGTGGTATATCTGTACCGTCACTCTCTGTTGGAGTAGTGTGCCAGAGCGGGTTACGGGAGGGGTGTAGCTCAATCTGCGAAACTCGGACACAGGGTCATGTGACGTGTCTAAACGCTCGGCACATCGACGGGAGTCGGACGCTGGATAATATGATGATGTCACCTGCGTCACTGGCCCCGCCCCCTTTTGAAAAAAAGATTTTTTAAAAGAAAAGATTTTTCAGAAGAAATGAAATGGAAATAATTATTGATTTCTTGTGCAGCCCGGGACTAAATAATCCCGGACTAATAACCCCTAACTAATAATCCACGGACCGGTACAGGGTTTGACCGGGGGGGGGGTTACTGGTTTAAGGAGCTACTGATTGGAAGGTCAGGGGTTCGAGCCCTGGTATAACCAAGCTACCACCCTTGGGCCCCTAAACAAGCTGCTGGGATATGCGAAGAAAAGAATTTCATGGGCATCACACAGGACACACCTTGTATGGAATGCCAACCCATCGCACACACTCAGATTCCTCACTAAGAACAAGTTCCCAAGGTGCCCCCCCCCCATAAAAACTATTCTATTCTATTTAGACCTCCATTTCAGTGCAAGAATGAAGTCATTTACTGAGGCATACTCACTGTGTGTGTGTGTGTGTGTGTGTGTGTATGTGTGAGGGGGGGCTGGGCTTCCCATGACAAAGTGAGCAATGAGGCTCCTGTCATCGTCGATGCAGAATGTTATTTGGACTCTTTCCCTTGAACGAGCCTTCTATGGTGTGCCGTGTGGTGTAGTCTGCGCGTCTAATCTTACCCTCGAGTCATCAGTGTTTACGTCGCTCCAACAGGTTAAGTAAAAAGTTTCAAAACACACGGCGTTTCCTGGCGCGTGAAAAGGTCTGCTTTTTGGATCCCCGTCGGTGTTTAGCACTCTCCTGATTCACGAGCTGCTTTGTGATCATCTCCAGTTATGACTAATCAATTAAGCGCCAACAACAACGGAACACTCAGAGGCTTTTATTTCTTCCTCGGGCTGATCTACGCTGCATCTGCTCTCAGCGATCCTTTTTCCTAATGTTAATTCGGTCAGCGATGGTCAATTTCAGCTCTTGATTAGGATTTTAATAGGATTTCAGTTTTTTTTCTCCGGTCAGGGACACTCTAGAGCTGGACGATATGTCCTATAAATCAAATCTCCGATTTTATTACGATTTTGGATACAGTGGGGGGGGGGGGGGTGGAGGGGGTTATGTGTCCGATATTTGTTCCTGTTTGTAGTGGGTGTTTTGGGGTTTGCCACTGTCATGTTTATCATAAATAATAATAAATTAGTCAGCTGTAGTTGTACCTTTACATAGTAACTTTAGTTGCCACAAACTTTCGACAGATTTTACAGCGGGGTTTTGGATTGTCGAATGTCTGAAGTTGCAAACCCGAAGCATTTCCATTCAACTAATTAAACTCCGCCCCCTCTTGGAAACAAGCTCTTCGGATTTTTTTCGGATCTTTGGATACAGTGGGGGGGGAAATATTTGTACCTGTTTGTAGCCGGTGTTTTGTGGATGCTGCTGTCATGTTTACCTTGGCATACCCTTTCAACAACATGTTTGAGGTGCTGGAACAACATGTCTGTCGTGCTGCTTCCTTTAGTTGCCACAAAATTTATACCAGTGCTTCTTTAATAGTGGGGAGGCGCGAGGCTCCGTCAAGGGGGATGGGGGGGTGCGTTTGACCTCGGGGAACATGCTTTTTTATTTTTCTATTTTTTTTTTTTTTTTTTTACTGTTGTAGAATAAAGTGCAATACCACTCCACTACATTAGGGGGCAGTGGTGTAGGGGTTTTGTTTGCACTGAGCATGCGCGCTTTGCACACAGTACAGCAGGGGTGGGCAAACTACGGCTCGCGGGCCACATCTGGCCCGTTGGTTCTTCAAATCCGGCCCACCAAAGATTGATACAGAACCGCCCCAAATGAAATCGCGAAATCACATGGGGAGGGGGGGGGGTTCTTTTCTCTTCTTCCTGGGGGAGGTGATCGAAAATAATGGAGAAGCACTGCTTTAGACAAATGTTACGGCGGGGCTTTGGCTTGTTGAACGTCCGAACTTGCAAACCCATTTGGAACCATTTCTGTACGGCCGAGGAAGCCACGCCCCTCTTGGAAACGAGCTCTTCGGATTCGTCAGAGCCGTGCCACCATATTTTATTTCGTATTTTGTGAAGTACGGGGCGGGAGGCGGAGAACTACGGAAGCTCGCTGTGCCAAATACAAAATACAACATGGCAGCACGGCTCTGACGAATCCGAAGAGCTCGTTTCCAAGGGGGGCGTGGCTTCATCAGTGAAATCGTATTTCCCAATATCCGTAATAAACCGTGATTGCGAATTAATCGTGCGGACTAATATGCGGACGATAATGGCGGTTAATCTTCCAGCCCAACTTTAAACCCACAGAGGGTTAAGGCATTGGGCTCTAGACCAAAAGGTAGCAGGTTCAAGTCCAAGCAACCGGTGATCTGCCACTATTTGGCCCTTGAGCAAGGCCCTTACACAGGCCCTTAGTGTTACACAAGGGAGTCCCTTCCTAGTGCCGGGGTCAAGATAAATGGGTTGAAGCTTGCTTTAGGAAAGGCAAAAACACGCACCATCTGATCAAAATCAGCGTGTCTTAAAATCACAATGGCGTCGTGGCCCCTCAATCCTTGTCTTTGAATAAAAGGGCCCCCTTCCTACCCCATGTTCCCCACCACCACTCTGGTTAGTGTACACTTAGAGCGTCTAGAGTAGAAACGATTCTGCTCTCTCTCTCTCTCTCTCTCTCACTCGCTCTCTCTCTCTCTCTCCCCCTTTCAAGTTCGCTTCAGCAGATGTACACACTGCACAGAAACGCTGACCGGCCCATACTCCCGGGCGGTAAATCCCCTGGGGATCAGATATGCTGGATGTTAGGGTTCTGCACACTCTCTGAGCACTCGCAGATGACGGTACACGGTGTTTGATCGCAAGCGCTCGACACCGGATCCCTAAATCTCCCCCTATCATGTGCAGGAAGCATTGGTATGGAGAGAGACCTGGAAGTCTCGCCCCTTTTATAAAAGCGTCGTTATTGTGCTGTCGCGTAGACCCCAGACGCTTGATCAACTGGATTCAGGTGTCTGATGCACGTGACCGCATATGAATTTCATTTC